>OZ020554.1:8545211-8931655 GCA_963971465.1 Lepidochitona cinerea
ATATTTTGTGAAATAGATCACTGTACAACAACAACACTGTGTTTGTGACTTAAAACTTGTCAGAAACACATTATAAGACCTATAGTACTGTCTAGATGTGCTGAAAATGTATCTTTCATGTCTTTTCTAGCAAAATATTTGCACAAAATTGATTTCTTGATAGTTTTGGGGGGCAAAGTAATGTACATGATTATGAGTTGAATTTCTCCTGTAAGTAAATGATACTTTTCAATATGGTAGTTCACCTATTTCTGCAATGATATGCCACACAATCTGGTTGCTTTTCTCATTACCCTTGCCAAAACACACAGAACACTACCCTACCCCCCAAAAATTGAAAAGAATTTGGGCATTACTTGATTTTGTGTACATATTAAATTTTATTTGGCTTTCTGACAAAAACCTATAGTTCTTACATTGATTTGATGGTCAACAGTGAGAACATAATAATCTCCTTTTTAGTCTTACAAAATGCCTTTTCTTGTAAAAAAACCAACTTTTTCAGTGTTGTTTTATGTCAAACTGAATATTTTGTGTACTCTTTCAGGTAATTTCAGGTCCTGTATAAGATGAATGGAATTGTTTATCCACCTGTGAGCATATTTTCCTGATTCACACATCAAAGGAATGGAAATGAGAGTCTTTCTACATTTTCCAGAGGTAATTTTACCATTGGCATGGCTTCACTGCTTCATTACATTAGAAATTCGCCTCAAATAGCATGCCTAATGACACTCAAAGTTGGCATAAAACCGCCCAGAATATAATGACCTGGGCTTTCCTGATTTTATTCAGTACCTGCATGTGTCTTACACAATTTTCACTTGCAAGAATGCTGGAATCAATTGTTTTAAAAAATAAACCAACCTAACATTTACCCCACCCCCCTTTTTTTTGCATATTTTTTCTTAAATCTAATCATATTTTCCCAGAAATATCCTTTTAGACCCTTGTTTGACTTTTTGGGGTGCAGTTTTATTCTCTGGGCTAGGCTAATAATTAAGTTTATGTTCCAGGGTACTTGTGGGCAGTTTTGAACAGAGTTTTGTGTTGGGGGATCCCAACAATAAGCCGTGTGGCAGGTGACTTCTTCCTCTGGTTTTAAGCTTTCCAGTACAATTTTGAGCCTAAAATCAACCTGGGATACAAGAATAACACTTGTTTTTTCAAGCTGTTTAAATTTGGCCACAGTATGACTGACTTTGAGTAGAATTTATCCATTTTGTAATCCAACAAATCTTAAAATGTAACAAATGCACAGTATATTTTAGTTGAGGAAGCCACAGAAAGATATGTGTCCTCATAAAGTTAGTATTTTATGGTAGAACACTCTTAGTAGAAGTCACACTAGTTTACAGAGTTCAAATATGTTTTCCCAGAGCTGAGATATGACAATTTTAAGCTTTTTTAGCTCACCGGTCATTGTCCTTGCTATGTTCTAATGGGGGGTGGTGTAAATGGGAGGGCTACAGAAGGCTTAGTTTTCATTGCATTTAGTTTTCCTCTTGAGAGATCATTCCAAATACCTTTAAGCTCAATGTGTTAGATTTAGAAGTAGATTGAAGTAAATTTGTGCCTCTGTTAGGATACAGGTCACAGTTTGTCACTTCCGGAAATTCCTAGGGACGAAAAAAGTTCCAGCTATTTTTGTGTGTTTTTTTTATTATTTTTTCCTGGCCCCCTGCATTTTTTTTCTGGGCATTTTTGTAGTTTTTATGAAAGGACAGGGGTTGAGTTACTGTCTGGAAATGATTTTAGAAGTGGAATGGGACCAGTTCAGGTGTGGAGATCTGGTAGTTGGGGGGTGCTTTGGTCTATTTACATGCGGCGGAATATGTGCAAAGAGACCCCTATCAGCTGATTCTACTCGTATCTCAAAATTTCTACCTTCAACCTATGAAAAAATTATGCTTAAAATACTGCCAAAGGACTGTTCAAGGCCCCCACCGAAGGATTTGGTTCAACGAAAGTTAGGGAAGGTGCTGTGAGAGCAGACATTAACATTACCGCAAATGGGAAATGAAGGAAAATGAAACTGTGACCTGCTGCCTGTATGGGTTGAAGACATATTTTGTGAAATAGATCACTGTACAACAACAACACTGTGTTTGTGACTTAAAACTTGTCAGAAACACATTATAAGACCTATAGTACTGTCTAGATGTGCTGAAAATGTATCTTTCATGTCTTTTCTAGCAAAATATTTGCACAAAATTGATTTCTTGATAGTTTTGGGGGGCAAAGTAATGTACATGATTATGAGTTGAATTTCTCCTGTAAGTAAATGATACTTTTCAATATGGTAGTTCACCTATTTCTGCAATGATATGCCACACAATCTGGTTGCTTTTCTCATTACCCTTGCCAAAACACACAGAACACTACCCTACCCCCCAAAAATTGAAAAGAATTTGGGCATTACTTGATTTTGTGTACATATTAAATTTTATTTGGCTTTCTGACAAAAACCTATAGTTCTTACATTGATTTGATGGTCAACATGTGAGAAACATAATAATCTCCTTTTTAGTCTTACAAAATGCCTTTTCTTGTAAAAAAACCAACTTTTTCAGTGTTGTTTTATGTCAAACTGAATATTTTGTGTACTCTTTCAGGTAATTTCAGGTCCTGTATAAGATGAATGGAATTGTTTATCCACCTGTGAGCATATTTTCCTGATTCACACATCAAAGGAATGGAAATGAGAGTCTTTCTACATTTTCCAGAGGTAATTTTACCATTGGCATGGCTTCACTGCTTCATTACATTAGAAATTCGCCTCAAATAGCATGCCTAATGACACTCAAAGTTGGCATAAAACCGCCCAGAATATAATGACCTGGGCTTTCCTGATTTTATTCAGTACCTGCATGTGTCTTACACAATTTTCACTTGCAAGAATGCTGGAATCAATTGTTTTAAAAAATAAACCAACCTAACATTTACCCCACCCCCCTTTTTTTTGCATATTTTTTCTTAAATCTAATCATATTTTCCCAGAAATATCCTTTTAGACCCTTGTTTGACTTTTTGGGGTGCAGTTTTATTCTCTGGGCTAGGCTAATAATTAAGTTTATGTTCCAGGGTACTTGTGGGCAGTTTTGAACAGAGTTTTGTGTTGGGGGATCCCAACAATAAGCCGTGTGGCAGGTGACTTCTTCCTCTGGTTTTAAGCTTTCCAGTACAATTTTGAGCCTAAAATCAACCTGGGATACAAGAATAACACTTGTTTTTTCAAGCTGTTTAAATTTGGCCACAGTATGACTGACTTTGAGTAGAATTTATCCATTTTGTAATCCAACAAATCTTAAAATGTAACAAATGCACAGTATATTTTAGTTGAGGAAGCCACAGAAAGATATGTGTCCTCATAAAGTTAGTATTTTATGGTAGAACACTCTTAGTAGAAGTCACACTAGTTTACAGAGTTCAAATATGTTTTCCCAGAGCTGAGATATGACAATTTTAAGCTTTTTTAGCTCACCGGTCATTGTCCTTGCTATGTTCTAATGGGGGGTGGTGTAAATGGGAGGGCTACAGAAGGCTTAGTTTTCATTGCATTTAGTTTTCCTCTTGAGAGATCATTCCAAATACCTTTAAGCTCAATGTGTTAGATTTAGAAGTAGATTGAAGTAAATTTGTGCCTCTGTTAGGATACAGGTCACAGTTTGTCACTTCCGGAAATTCCTAGGGACGAAAAAAGTTCCAGCTATTTTTGTGTGTTTTTTTTATTATTTTTTCCTGGCCCCCTGCATTTTTTTTCTGGGCATTTTTGTAGTTTTTATGAAAGGACAGGGGTTGAGTTACTGTCTGGAAATGATTTTAGAAGTGGAATGGGACCAGTTCAGGTGGTGGAGATCTGGTAGTTGGGGGGTGCTTTGGTCTATTTACATGCGGCGGAATATGTGCAAAGAGACCCCTATCAGCTGATTCTACTCGTATCTCAAAATTTCTACCTTCAACCTATGAAAAAATTATGCTTAAAATACTGCCAAAGGACTGTTCAAGGCCCCCACCGAAGGATTTGGTTCAACGAAAGTTAGGGAAGGTGCTGTGAGAGCAGACATTAACATTACCGCAAATGGGAAATGAAGGAAAATGAAACTGTGACCTGCTGCCTGTATGGGTTGAAGACATATTTTGTGAAATAGATCACTGTACAACAACAACACTGTGTTTGTGACTTAAAACTTGTCAGAAACACATTATAAGACCTATAGTACTGTCTAGATGTGCTGAAAATGTATCTTTCATGTCTTTTCTAGCAAAATATTTGCACAAAATTGATTTCTTGATAGTTTTGGGGGGCAAAGTAATGTACATGATTATGAGTTGAATTTCTCCTGTAAGTAAATGATACTTTTCAATATGGTAGTTCACCTATTTCTGCAATGATATGCCACACAATCTGGTTGCTTTTCTCATTACCCTTGCCAAAACACACAGAACACTACCCTACCCCCCAAAAATTGAAAAGAATTTGGGCATTACTTGATTTTGTGTACATATTAAATTTTATTTGGCTTTCTGACAAAAACCTATAGTTCTTACATTGATTTGATGGTCAACATGTGAGAAACATAATAATCTCCTTTTTAGTCTTACAAAATGCCTTTTCTTGTAAAAAAACCAACTTTTTCAGTGTTGTTTTATGTCAAACTGAATATTTTGTGTACTCTTTCAGGTAATTTCAGGTCCTGTATAAGATGAATGGAATTGTTTATCCACCTGTGAGCATATTTTCCTGATTCACACATCAAAGGAATGGAAATGAGAGTCTTTCTACATTTTCCAGAGGTAATTTTACCATTGGCATGGCTTCACTGCTTCATTACATTAGAAATTCGCCTCAAATAGCATGCCTAATGACACTCAAAGTTGGCATAAAACCGCCCAGAATATAATGACCTGGGCTTTCCTGATTTTATTCAGTACCTGCATGTGTCTTACACAATTTTCACTTGCAAGAATGCTGGAATCAATTGTTTTAAAAAATAAACCAACCTAACATTTACCCCACCCCCTTTTTTTTGCATATTTTTTCTTAAATCTAATCATATTTTCCAGAAATATCCTTTTAGACCCTTGTTTGACTTTTTGGGGTGCAGTTTTATTCTCTGGGCTAGGCTAATAATTAAGTTTATGTTCCAGGGTACTTGTGGGCAGTTTTGAACAGAGTTTTGTGTTGGGGATCCCAACAATAAGCCGTGTGGCAGGTGACTTCTTCCTCTGGTTTTAAGCTTTCCAGTACAATTTTGAGCCTAAAATCAACCTGGGATACAAGAATAACACTTGTTTTTTCAAGCTGTTTAAATTTGGCCACAGTATGACTGACTTTGAGTAGAATTTATCCATTTTGTAATCCAACAAATCTTAAAATGTAACAAATGCACAGTATATTTTAGTTGAGGAAGCCACAGAAAGATATGTGTCCTCATAAAGTTAGTATTTTATGGTAGAACACTCTTAGTAGAAGTCACACTAGTTTACAGAGTTCAAATATGTTTTCCCAGAGCTGAGATATGACAATTTTAAGCTTTTTTAGCTCACCGGTCATTGTCCTTGCTATGTTCTAATGGGGGGTGGTGTAAATGGGAGGGCTACAGAAGGCTTAGTTTTCATTGCATTTAGTTTTCCTCTTGAGAGATCATTCCAAATACCTTTAAGCTCAATGTGTTAGATTTAGAAGTAGATTGAAGTAAATTTGTGCCTCTGTTAGGATACAGGTCACAGTTTGTCACTTCCGGAAATTCCTAGGGACGAAAAAAGTTCCAGCTATTTTTGTGTGTTTTTTTTATTATTTTTTCCTGGCCCCCTGCATTTTTTTTCTGGGCATTTTTGTAGTTTTTATGAAAGGACAGGGGTTGAGTTACTGTCTGGAAATGATTTTAGAAGTGGAATGGGACCAGTTCAGGTGGTGGAGATCTGGTAGTTGGGGGGTGCTTTGGTCTATTTACATGCGGCGGAATATGTGCAAAGAGACCCCTATCAGCTGATTCTACTCGTATCTCAAAATTTCTACCTTCAACCTATGAAAAAATTATGCTTAAAATACTGCCAAAGGACTGTTCAAGGCCCCCACCGAAGGATTTGGTTCAACGAAAGTTAGGGAAGGTGCTGTGAGAGCAGACATTAACATTACCGCAAATGGGAAATGAAGGAAAATGAAACTGTGACCTGCTGCCTGTATGGGTTGAAGACATATTTTGTGAAATAGATCACTGTACAACAACAACACTGTGTTTGTGACTTAAAACTTGTCAGAAACACATTATAAGACCTATAGTACTGTCTAGATGTGCTGAAAATGTATCTTTCATGTCTTTTCTAGCAAAATATTTGCACAAAATTGATTTCTTGATAGTTTTGGGGGGCAAAGTAATGTACATGATTATGAGTTGAATTTCTCCTGTAAGTAAATGATACTTTTCAATATGGTAGTTCACCTATTTCTGCAATGATATGCCACACAATCTGGTTGCTTTTCTCATTACCCTTGCCAAAACACACAGAACACTACCCTACCCCCCAAAAATTGAAAAGAATTTGGGCATTACTTGATTTTGTGTACATATTAAATTTTATTTGGCTTTCTGACAAAAACCTATAGTTCTTACATTGATTTGATGGTCAACATGTGAGAAACATAATAATCTCCTTTTTAGTCTTACAAAATGCCTTTTCTTGTAAAAAAACCAACTTTTTCAGTGTTGTTTTATGTCAAACTGAATATTTTGTGTACTCTTTCAGGTAATTTCAGGTCCTGTATAAGATGAATGGAATTGTTTATCCACCTGTGAGCATATTTTCCTGATTCACACATCAAAGGAATGGAAATGAGAGTCTTTCTACATTTTCCAGAGGTAATTTTACCATTGGCATGGCTTCACTGCTTCATTACATTAGAAATTCGCCTCAAATAGCATGCCTAATGACACTCAAAGTTGGCATAAAACCGCCCAGAATATAATGACCTGGGCTTTCCTGATTTTATTCAGTACCTGCATGTGTCTTACACAATTTTCACTTGCAAGAATGCTGGAATCAATTGTTTTAAAAAATAAACCAACCTAACATTTACCCCACCCCCCTTTTTTTTGCATATTTTTTCTTAAATCTAATCATATTTTCCCAGAAATATCCTTTTAGACCCTTGTTTGACTTTTTGGGGTGCAGTTTTATTCTCTGGGCTAGGCTAATAATTAAGTTTATGTTCCAGGGTACTTGTGGGCAGTTTTGAACAGAGTTTTGTGTTGGGGGATCCCAACAATAAGCCGTGTGGCAGGTGACTTCTTCCTCTGGTTTTAAGCTTTCCAGTACAATTTTGAGCCTAAAATCAACCTGGGATACAAGAATAACACTTGTTTTTTCAAGCTGTTTAAATTTGGCCACAGTATGACTGACTTTGAGTAGAATTTATCCATTTTGTAATCCAACAAATCTTAAAATGTAACAAATGCACAGTATATTTTAGTTGAGGAAGCCACAGAAAGATATGTGTCCTCATAAAGTTAGTATTTTATGGTAGAACACTCTTAGTAGAAGTCACACTAGTTTACAGAGTTCAAATATGTTTTCCCAGAGCTGAGATATGACAATTTTAAGCTTTTTTAGCTCACCGGTCATTGTCCTTGCTATGTTCTAATGGGGGGTGGTGTAAATGGGAGGGCTACAGAAGGCTTAGTTTTCATTGCATTTAGTTTTCCTCTTGAGAGATCATTCCAAATACCTTTAAGCTCAATGTGTTAGATTTAGAAGTAGATTGAAGTAAATTTGTGCCTCTGTTAGGATACAGGTCACAGTTTGTCACTTCCGGAAATTCCTAGGGACGAAAAAAGTTCCAGCTATTTTTGTGTGTTTTTTTTATTATTTTTTCCTGGCCCCCTGCATTTTTTTTCTGGGCATTTTTGTAGTTTTTATGAAAGGACAGGGGTTGAGTTACTGTCTGGAAATGATTTTAGAAGTGGAATGGGACCAGTTCAGGTGGTGGAGATCTGGTAGTTGGGGGGTGCTTTGGTCTATTTACATGCGGCGGAATATGTGCAAAGAGACCCCTATCAGCTGATTCTACTCGTATCTCAAAATTTCTACCTTCAACCTATGAAAAAATTATGCTTAAAATACTGCCAAAGGACTGTTCAAGGCCCCCACCGAAGGATTTGGTTCAACGAAAGTTAGGGAAGGTGCTGTGAGAGCAGACATTAACATTACCGCAAATGGGAAATGAAGGAAAATGAAACTGTGACCTGCTTGCCTGTATGGGTTGAAGACATATTTTGTGAAATAGATCACTGTACAACAACAACACTGTGTTTGTGACTTAAAACTTGTCAGAAACACATTATAAGACCTATAGTACTGTCTAGATGTGCTGAAAATGTATCTTTCATGTCTTTTCTAGCAAAATATTTGCACAAAATTGATTTCTTGATAGTTTTGGGGGGCAAAGTAATGTACATGATTATGAGTTGAATTTCTCCTGTAAGTAAATGATACTTTTCAATATGGTAGTTCACCTATTTCTGCAATGATATGCCACACAATCTGGTTGCTTTTCTCATTACCCTTGCCAAAACACACAGAACACTACCCTACCCCCCAAAAATTGAAAAGAATTTGGGCATTACTTGATTTTGTGTACATATTAAATTTTATTTGGCTTTCTGACAAAAACCTATAGTTCTTACATTGATTTGATGGTCAACATGTGAGAAACATAATAATCTCCTTTTTAGTCTTACAAAATGCCTTTTCTTGTAAAAAAACCAACTTTTTCAGTGTTGTTTTATGTCAAACTGAATATTTTGTGTACTCTTTCAGGTAATTTCAGGTCCTGTATAAGATGAATGGAATTGTTTATCCACCTGTGAGCATATTTTCCTGATTCACACATCAAAGGAATGGAAATGAGAGT
Organism: Lepidochitona cinerea; assembly: GCA_963971465.1. Lineage (NCBI taxonomy): Eukaryota > Metazoa > Mollusca > Polyplacophora > Chitonida > Tonicellidae > Lepidochitona > Lepidochitona cinerea. The sequence goes on from OZ020554.1 coordinate 8,554,126, forward strand.
CTTTCTACATTTTCCAGAGGTAATTTTACCATTGGCATGGCTTCACTGCTTCATTACATTAGAAATTCGCCTCAAATAGCATGCCTAATGACACTCAAAGTTGGCATAAAACCGCCCAGAATATAATGACCTGGGCTTTCCTGATTTTATTCAGTACCTGCATGTGTCTTACACAATTTTCACTTGCAAGAATGCTGGAATCAATTGTTTTAAAAAATAAACCAACCTAACATTTACCCCACCCCCCTTTTTTTTGCATATTTTTTCTTAAATCTAATCATATTTTCCCAGAAATATCCTTTTAGACCCTTGTTTGACTTTTTGGGGTGCAGTTTTATTCTCTGGGCTAGGCTAATAATTAAGTTTATGTTCCAGGGTACTTGTGGGCAGTTTTGAACAGAGTTTTGTGTTGGGGGATCCCAACAATAAGCCGTGTGGCAGGTGACTTCTTCCTCTGGTTTTAAGCTTTCCAGTACAATTTTGAGCCTAAAATCAACCTGGGATACAAGAATAACACTTGTTTTTTCAAGCTGTTTAAATTTGGCCACAGTATGACTGACTTTGAGTAGAATTTATCCATTTTGTAATCCAACAAATCTTAAAATGTAACAAATGCACAGTATATTTTAGTTGAGGAAGCCACAGAAAGATATGTGTCCTCATAAAGTTAGTATTTTATGGTAGAACACTCTTAGTAGAAGTCACACTAGTTTACAGAGTTCAAATATGTTTTCCCAGAGCTGAGATATGACAATTTTAAGCTTTTTTAGCTCACCGGTCATTGTCCTTGCTATGTTCTAATGGGGGGTGGTGTAAATGGGAGGGCTACAGAAGGCTTAGTTTTCATTGCATTTAGTTTTCCTCTTGAGAGATCATTCCAAATACCTTTAAGCTCAATGTGTTAGATTTAGAAGTAGATTGAAGTAAATTTGTGCCTCTGTTAGGATACAGGTCACAGTTTGTCACTTCCGGAAATTCCTAGGGACGAAAAAAGTTCCAGCTATTTTTGTGTGTTTTTTTTATTATTTTTTCCTGGCCCCCTGCATTTTTTTTCTGGGCATTTTTGTAGTTTTTATGAAAGGACAGGGGTTGAGTTACTGTCTGGAAATGATTTTAGAAGTGGAATGGGACCAGTTCAGGTGGTGGAGATCTGGTAGTTGGGGGGTGCTTTGGTCTATTTACATGCGGCGGAATATGTGCAAAGAGACCCCTATCAGCTGATTCTACTCGTATCTCAAAATTTCTACCTTCAACCTATGAAAAAATTATGCTTAAAATACTGCCAAAGGACTGTTCAAGGCCCCCACCGAAGGATTTGGTTCAACGAAAGTTAGGGAAGGTGCTGTGAGAGCAGACATTAACATTACCGCAAATGGGAAATGAAGGAAAATGAAACTGTGACCTGCTGCCTGTATGGGTTGAAGACATATTTTGTGAAATAGATCACTGTACAACAACAACACTGTGTTTGTGACTTAAAACTTGTCAGAAACACATTATAAGACCTATAGTACTGTCTAGATGTGCTGAAAATGTATCTTTCATGTCTTTTCTAGCAAAATATTTGCACAAAATTGATTTCTTGATAGTTTTGGGGGGCAAAGTAATGTACATGATTATGAGTTGAATTTCTCCTGTAAGTAAATGATACTTTTCAATATGGTAGTTCACCTATTTCTGCAATGATATGCCACACAATCTGGTTGCTTTTCTCATTACCCTTGCCAAAACACACAGAACACTACCCTACCCCCCAAAAATTGAAAAGAATTTGGGCATTACTTGATTTTGTGTACATATTAAATTTTATTTGGCTTTCTGACAAAAACCTATAGTTCTTACATTGATTTGATGGTCAACATGTGAGAAACATAATAATCTCCTTTTTAGTCTTACAAAATGCCTTTTCTTGTAAAAAAACCAACTTTTTCAGTGTTGTTTTATGTCAAACTGAATATTTTGTGTACTCTTTCAGGTAATTTCAGGTCCTGTATAAGATGAATGGAATTGTTTATCCACCTGTGAGCATATTTTCCTGATTCACACATCAAAGGAATGGAAATGAGAGTCTTTCTACATTTTCCAGAGGTAATTTTACCATTGGCATGGCTTCACTGCTTCATTACATTAGAAATTCGCCTCAAATAGCATGCCTAATGACACTCAAAGTTGGCATAAAACCGCCCAGAATATAATGACCTGGGCTTTCCTGATTTTATTCAGTACCTGCATGTGTCTTACACAATTTTCACTTGCAAGAATGCTGGAATCAATTGTTTTAAAAAATAAACCAACCTAACATTTACCCCACCCCCCTTTTTTTTGCATATTTTTTCTTAAATCTAATCATATTTTCCCAGAAATATCCTTTTAGACCCTTGTTTGACTTTTTGGGGTGCAGTTTTATTCTCTGGGCTAGGCTAATAATTAAGTTTATGTTCCAGGGTACTTGTGGGCAGTTTTGAACAGAGTTTTGTGTTGGGGGATCCCAACAATAAGCCGTGTGGCAGGTGACTTCTTCCTCTGGTTTTAAGCTTTCCAGTACAATTTTGAGCCTAAAATCAACCTGGGATACAAGAATAACACTTGTTTTTTCAAGCTGTTTAAATTTGGCCACAGTATGACTGACTTTGAGTAGAATTTATCCATTTTGTAATCCAACAAATCTTAAAATGTAACAAATGCACAGTATATTTTAGTTGAGGAAGCCACAGAAAGATATGTGTCCTCATAAAGTTAGTATTTTATGGTAGAACACTCTTAGTAGAAGTCACACTAGTTTACAGAGTTCAAATATGTTTTCCCAGAGCTGAGATATGACAATTTTAAGCTTTTTTAGCTCACCGGTCATTGTCCTTGCTATGTTCTAATGGGGGGTGGTGTAAATGGGAGGGCTACAGAAGGCTTAGTTTTCATTGCATTTAGTTTTCCTCTTGAGAGATCATTCCAAATACCTTTAAGCTCAATGTGTTAGATTTAGAAGTAGATTGAAGTAAATTTGTGCCTCTGTTAGGATACAGGTCACAGTTTGTCACTTCCGGAAATTCCTAGGGACGAAAAAAGTTCCAGCTATTTTTGTGTGTTTTTTTTATTATTTTTTCCTGGCCCCCTGCATTTTTTTTCTGGGCATTTTTGTAGTTTTTATGAAAGGACAGGGGTTGAGTTACTGTCTGGAAATGATTTTAGAAGTGGAATGGGACCAGTTCAGGTGGTGGAGATCTGGTAGTTGGGGGGTGCTTTGGTCTATTTACATGCGGCGGAATATGTGCAAAGAGACCCCTATCAGCTGATTCTACTCGTATCTCAAAATTTCTACCTTCAACCTATGAAAAAATTATGCTTAAAATACTGCCAAAGGACTGTTCAAGGCCCCCACCGAAGGATTTGGTTCAACGAAAGTTAGGGAAGGTGCTGTGAGAGCAGACATTAACATTACCGCAAATGGGAAATGAAGGAAAATGAAACTGTGACCTGCTGCCTGTATGGGTTGAAGACATATTTTGTGAAATAGATCACTGTACAACAACAACACTGTGTTTGTGACTTAAAACTTGTCAGAAACACATTATAAGACCTATAGTACTGTCTAGATGTGCTGAAAATGTATCTTTCATGTCTTTTCTAGCAAAATATTTGCACAAAATTGATTTCTTGATAGTTTTGGGGGGCAAAGTAATGTACATGATTATGAGTTGAATTTCTCCTGTAAGTAAATGATACTTTTCAATATGGTAGTTCACCTATTTCTGCAATGATATGCCACACAATCTGGTTGCTTTTCTCATTACCCTTGCCAAAACACACAGAACACTACCCTACCCCCCAAAAATTGAAAAGAATTTGGGCATTACTTGATTTTGTGTACATATTAAATTTTATTTGGCTTTCTGACAAAAACCTATAGTTCTTACATTGATTTGATGGTCAACATGTGAGAAACATAATAATCTCCTTTTTAGTCTTACAAAATGCCTTTTCTTGTAAAAAAACCAACTTTTTCAGTGTTGTTTTATGTCAAACTGAATATTTTGTGTACTCTTTCAGGTAATTTCAGGTCCTGTATAAGATGAATGGAATTGTTTATCCACCTGTGAGCATATTTTCCTGATTCACACATCAAAGGAATGGAAATGAGAGTCTTTCTACATTTTCCAGAGGTAATTTTACCATTGGCATGGCTTCACTGCTTCATTACATTAGAAATTCGCCTCAAATAGCATGCCTAATGACACTCAAAGTTGGCATAAAACCGCCCAGAATATAATGACCTGGGCTTTCCTGATTTTATTCAGTACCTGCATGTGTCTTACACAATTTTCACTTGCAAGAATGCTGGAATCAATTGTTTTAAAAAATAAACCAACCTAACATTTACCCCACCCCCCTTTTTTTTGCATATTTTTTCTTAAATCTAATCATATTTTCCCAGAAATATCCTTTTAGACCCTTGTTTGACTTTTTGGGGTGCAGTTTTATTCTCTGGGCTAGGCTAATAATTAAGTTTATGTTCCAGGGTACTTGTGGGCAGTTTTGAACAGAGTTTTGTGTTGGGGGATCCCAACAATAAGCCGTGTGGCAGGTGACTTCTTCCTCTGGTTTTAAGCTTTCCAGTACAATTTTGAGCCTAAAATCAACCTGGGATACAAGAATAACACTTGTTTTTTCAAGCTGTTTAAATTTGGCCACAGTATGACTGACTTTGAGTAGAATTTATCCATTTTGTAATCCAACAAATCTTAAAATGTAACAAATGCACAGTATATTTTAGTTGAGGAAGCCACAGAAAGATATGTGTCCTCATAAAGTTAGTATTTTATGGTAGAACACTCTTAGTAGAAGTCACACTAGTTTACAGAGTTCAAATATGTTTTCCCAGAGCTGAGATATGACAATTTTAAGCTTTTTTAGCTCACCGGTCATTGTCCTTGCTATGTTCTAATGGGGGGTGGTGTAAATGGGAGGGCTACAGAAGGCTTAGTTTTCATTGCATTTAGTTTTCCTCTTGAGAGATCATTCCAAATACCTTTAAGCTCAATGTGTTAGATTTAGAAGTAGATTGAAGTAAATTTGTGCCTCTGTTAGGATACAGGTCACAGTTTGTCACTTCCGGAAATTCCTAGGGACGAAAAAAGTTCCAGCTATTTTTGTGTGTTTTTTTTATTATTTTTTCCTGGCCCCCTGCATTTTTTTTCTGGGCATTTTTGTAGTTTTTATGAAAGGACAGGGGTTGAGTTACTGTCTGGAAATGATTTTAGAAGTGGAATGGGACCAGTTCAGGTGGTGGAGATCTGGTAGTTGGGGGGTGCTTTGGTCTATTTACATGCGGCGGAATATGTGCAAAGAGACCCCTATCAGCTGATTCTACTCGTATCTCAAAATTTCTACCTTCAACCTATGAAAAAATTATGCTTAAAATACTGCCAAAGGACTGTTCAAGGCCCCCACCGAAGGATTTGGTTCAACGAAAGTTAGGGAAGGTGCTGTGAGAGCAGACATTAACATTACCGCAAATGGGAAATGAAGGAAAATGAAACTGTGACCTGCTGCCAGATTGTCTCCGAAAATATAGGTCAGTATGCAACCGCGCGCCATTACTTAGCCAGCCATTGGCTAAATTGCATCACATGACTACTCTATAACGCACTTAAATTTTTATTCAACAATAATTGGATAAAACTAATGAAAAAATGGTGGCGGCCTTGTGAATGGCCTATGGAGCTTATTCTCTATTGTAACGCCACCTTCAAATTTCAATTATTCGCTTACGAGGGGATAAAAGATACATTGGACAGTTGTTTAGGACTAAATGAACTCTACTCTTTCCATCTAAACTAGTCTAAAGCTTAGATTTTCTTTCCCTTTAAAGGGTTGATATGTTTACTTTGTATGTGTGGCCCAAGTGGAGATTATAGCCCGCACATTAAAGCGCTCAGATGGTCAGACAAACGCACACAGGATACCATAATATGCTCTACCATTCTTCGGGGCGTATAAAAAGGGTATTTTATTTTCGTTTCTAAATTACACAAATAAATAAAAAACAACAATTCTTATTTAGAAAATATACTCTTATGAAGCAGGATCTTAGTTTTATTAATCATATGCCTCAGATATAGGACTTAAAATTCCTCAAATACAGTAAAAGTTATCATCATAAAGGTAATCATACTGTCTCAGTCCCCAATTTATGAAAAGTTATCTTCTGTTTAAATTATGAACAATCTGAAGAATGGAAATTATGACAATGAATATTTATTTGCAAAATATTATAAGGGTAAAAATTGAAGTAAAATGCTCCATGATATAAGAACAAGTTTTAGCAACGCTGATTTTGATAACACTGATTTTGTTATTTAAAAAAATAAAACTGTAATTAAGTTACGTAGATCAAAAAACAGAGACACACCTTTATAATCTCAAAACAATGATTATGAAAAGAATGCACTCACTTTATAAAAGTATGTTATAAATTCAAACATATGAAAATCAGTATGTTGAGAAATATAAAAATACATTGTACTATCATCAGTATTTTAGAGCGTAGACAATATCTCCCACTTTAATATCTCCTGGAACATCTATAGTGGCATTAAGACCAAACATAGCTTTGCCCTTGTAATAACTGCTACTGTGATACCTGGGTGGAACAAAATCATAAATAGTAAGGTTAAATACTGTACCATTGAATCACAAAGATGCCAGCATGTTGCCAACAGTAAAAACTAACCAATGGAGTAAAGCCAAGAGGTGGAGGATATTGGCTACAGTCATGATTTCGGACCAAGGAAAAGTAATAAGGGAGCAGTATCGAAGTGGATAGGAAAAGTAGTGAGGTAGGGGTATCGAAGTGGATAGGAAAAGTAGTGAGGTAGGGGTATCGAAGTGGATAGGAAAAGTAGTGAGGTTGGGGTATCGAAGTGGATAGGAAAAGTAGTGAGGTAGGGGGTATCGAAGTGGATAGGAAAAGTAGTGAGGTAGGGGGTATCGAAGTGCATAGGAAAAGTAGCGAGGGAGGGGGTATCGAAGTGGATAGGAAAAGTAGTGAGGTAGGGGTATCGAAGTGGATAGGAAAAGTAGTGAGGTAGGGGGTATCGAAGTGCATAGGAAAAGTAGTGAGGTAGGGGTATCGAAGTGCATAGGAAAAGTAGTGAGGTAGGGGGTATCGAAGTGCATAGGAAAAGTAGTGAGGTAGGGGGTATCGAAGTGGGTAGGAAAAGTAGTGAGGTAGGGGTATCGAAGTGGATAGGAAAAGTAGTGAGGTAGGGGTATCGAAGTGGATAGGAAAAATAGTGAGGTAGGGGTATCGAAGTGGGTAGGAAAAGTAGTGAGGTAGGGGTATCGAAGTGGATAGGAAAAGTAGTGAGGTAGGGGGTATCGAAGTGGATAGGAAAAGTAGCCAGGTAGGGGGTATTGAAGTGGATAGGAAAAATAGCATGGGAGGGCTATAAAAGTGGTGATAGGAAAAGTAGCGAGGTAGGGGTATCGAAGTGGATAGGAAAAGTAGTGAGGTAGGGGTATCGAAGTGGATAGGAAAAGTAGTGAGGTAGGGGTATCGAAGTGGATAGGAAAAGTAGTGAGGTAGGGGTATCGAAGTGGTGATAGGAAAAGTAGCGAGGGAGGGGTATAGAAGTGGGGATAGGAAAAGTAGTGGGGATAGGAAAAGTAGTGAGGGAGGGGTATAGAAGTGGGGATAGGAAAAGTAGTGAGGGAGGGGTATAGAAGAGGGAATAGGAAAAGTAGTGAGGGAGGGGTATAGAAGTGGATAGGAAAAGTAGTGAGGTAGGGGTATCGAAGTGGGTAGGAAAAGTAGTGAGGTAGGGGTATAGAAGTGGGTAGGAAAAGTAGTGAGGTAGGGGGTATCGAAGTGGATAGGAAAAGTAGTGAGGTAGGGGGTATCGAAGTGGATAGGAAAAGTAGTGAGGTAGGGGTATCGAAGTGGGTAGGAAAAGTAGTGAGGTAGGGGTATCGAAGTGGATAGGAAAAGTAGTGAGGGAGGGGTATAGAAGTGGATAGGAAAAGTAGTGAGGTAGGGGGTATCGAAGTGGATAGGAAAAGTAGTGAGGTAGGGGTATAGAAGTGGATAGGAAAAGTAGTGAGGTAGGGGTATAGAAGTGGGGATAGGAAAAGTAGCGAGTGAGGGGTATAGAAGTGGGGATAGAAAAAGTAGTGAGGGAGGGGTATAGAAGTGGGGATAGGAAAAGTAGCGAGTGAGGGGTATAGAAGTGGGGATAGAAAAAGGAATTAAAAGGGAGGGGTATAGAAGAGGGAATAGGAAAAGTAGTGAGGGAGGGGTATAGAAGGGCGATAGAAAAAGTAGTGAGGTAGGGGTATAGAAGTGGGGATAGGAAAAGTAGCGAGTGAGGGGTATAGAAGTGGGGATAGAAAAAGGAATTAAAAGGGAGGGGCATAGAAGAGGGAATAGGAAAAGTAGTGAGGGAGGGGTATAGAAGGGCGATAGGAAAAGTTGTGAGGGAGGGGTATAGAAGTGGGGATAGGAAAAAGTAGTGGGGGGGGGGGGGGGGGCAGGGTAAAAAATGTGGGGATAGAAAAAGTAGTGAGGGTGGGGTATAGAAGAAGAGATAGGAAAAGTAAAGAGGCAAGGGTACATGTACATGTAAATTGGGGATAGAAAAAAGTAGCGAGAGAGGATATAAGATGTTTATATAATTTGTAAAAATTGAGGCATGCCCGCCATGCCTTATATAGAATGGGACTCTTTTTACCCTCCTAGTGGGCCTTGGTGACTCATTTTGAACATATAGATTGATTTATATTTTACGTCGCACTCAAGATTATTTCCCTCATGGCGAAGTGGCTACTTTATCGGGGGAGAAAACCAGACTTTGCGAGTTTACATGTAGCTCAATGAATGTAATCCCCACCTTTCCATTGTAGTTAGAGGTTCTCTATTCACATCTTTTACTCCCTTCTCAGGATCAACTGTTGTAAATACACACCTGTAAAAAGGAGATCATGACAGTTTAAATGCTCTGCATACACGTATTCAGGTAACATGTTAAAGCATGTATCATAATCAGTTAAGCTAAATAAATTGGTCGATAACAGAGAGTGAGGCAATCAAAGAAACCCCCTGATGATTGCAACAGGAAATATGTGCATCTGAAAACACTGATAATGATAGTTCAATATTAAAGGGTTTGATTTAAACTTTACATGCAAAAGAGAATCTATCAGGTGACCAATTCCCAGTTGAGCCTAGGACTAGTAGCTCATTTGATAGAGCAATGGGAAGGTAAGTCTGTTGTCAGTTCTGGCTTGGAGTTTTCTCCTTATTCAGTATTCTTGTAATAATTAGAAATTCTGTATTAGACCCTACAGGTACAATTTCTCTGATTTCAGGATTTGAAGCATCTGAAAGACAGGTTGGATGTATGTAAGATTGTACTTATTTACCTTGTACATACATCAAGACCACGGAATCGAGCTTGTCCAATACGAAACTCAGACCAGTTCTCCTAAAAGTGAAATAAGTCAAATATAAAAATAAACTGTAAGCCTTTATGTGAATCCAACAACAACCCAAAAACAACATTCTAAAACAATGTTATTCTACATCTTGCACGGAATATTTCCCTATATTTGATAGCTGATTCATTGTATATATTTTGGATTCTGTAATCTAACATCAGCTACCAGCGCTTCTTGAAGATTTCAAATTTAGCTCATAAAAATAAGAGGCTTGTTTAACTGTAGATACATGCCTATGGTAGGTGATTGATGGATTGTTTGGTGTTTTACGCCGCGCTCAAGATTATTTCACTTATATGGCGGCGTTGCCAGTTTTATTGTGGTAACTGGCAACCATCCCACATAGGTGCGTATGATAGGGGTTTCAATTTTAACATTACTGTATATTACAGCATGAGTTCCCATGACAGTAAAAGATTTTCTGATTTCCTAAAAGATTTTCTGATTTCATAAAAGATTTTCTGATTTCCTAAAAGATTTTCTGATTTCATAAAAGATTTTCTGATTTCATAAACGATTTTCTGATTTCCTAAAAGATATTTTGTATTCAGAATTATATTAAAACTCAGTTGCCAAATCATATATATATTGTGGTCCCTTCAAGCATATGTTGTATTCCAGTGTAAGTTTGCTAAAAAGTATTCTGTATAATATAAAGCTAGTTGCCTACCTCCTCAAATGCTGGAGAACCTTTCATAATGATATTAGCCCTGAAACGCCACATGGTGACCGGTTCTGTTAGCTGAGAGTTCACAGCTTCTAATGACTCTTCAGAGGCCAATAAATAGGCACAAAAATCAGAGAAATTTGTCTGAAAACAGCAACATAGCTTAATGAGATTCAGGTTTTGATTGGTTGATTAAGTCATATTTTACGGACTCATTAGTACTATTTCTCTGACATGGCAGCGTAGACAAGTTAAGCAGGGGAGGACACCTGCCTCTTTTTCAAGAGTAAAGCCCTGATCTTTGGTTGATTGTTGATGTTTTACGTTGCACTCTGGACTATTTCACTTATATATGGCGGCGTTGCCAGGTGGCGTCATTGCCCTGAGGAAACCCTCGACCTTCAGCGAGTACCTGGCGACTCTTCAAAGTTTCACCTCTGAGCTTTGGTTGATTGTTTGGTGTTTTAAGCCGCGCTCAAGATTATTTCACTTATATGGCGGCATTGCCAGTTTTATTGTGGGAGGAAACCGGGCTCTATGCCCGGAGGAAACCTGCGACCTTCCGCTGGTAACTGGCAACCATCCCACATTGGTCGTTCGAGTGAAAACCCAGTCAGAAAATTTTCCAATTTTTTTGGGACTGAGTGGCATTCGAACCCGCGAACCATTGGTGGAAGGCTCTTGGGATCTGATCTTTGGAGAATACCTCACAACCCTTCCACATAAGGCGATCAAGTGAAAAACACACTCAGAAATTCTTCAGTTTTTCTTTGGTCTAAGTGGGATTTAAGACTGCAACTCATCAATGAAAGGTCGGTGTGGGACTGAGAGAGACTATCAAACTGTCGACTGAGTGACAGAGGTCCCATGTTTTTGATAGGGTTAAATTAGATTAATTAAACATTTGGTCATTTGCTCTCATTTACCACCTGTAACGACTGTGATTTGGACAAAGCCCAACTTTACTTAACCTTGTGGCCCTTCTCGCTTTTATAGATATCAATCACTAATGCATGTATATGTTAAAGTAAACACTTTAGATAAAATACATAATATTAGATTTTAGAGACAATATCCTCCTGATTTGAACTAATCTTTGGATTATTTTCTGCTACTTTTCTAGAAGAAACTTCTCTTCTAAAAGAGACTTTTTCGAATTTATGATAAAACATACATTTAAGCAAGTAGATATCGTTTTTAAAATGATCGAAGTTCACCTTGATTGTAATGGACATTCAAGGGGGGATAATCATGCTGATAAGATTCGGCAGCATAGTTTTGCCCCCTGCATAATGGAAACAGTCACATGAAATGATTGCATTTTAAAATCCATAGAAAGCTGGATTTAGATGCAAGATTTCCTTTATTGCCCCCAAATTATGTGCATTTTTGGGCATACCAGAGAAATATAATAAACTTCATCATTATGGTGATTATTATAAAGGAAATAAAGTAAAAAAAAAGAGTACAAAAAGAGCAGAATGTATATAGTCAGTGTATAGATCACATACCGAGAACAGCTTAAGAGTTTTAAAATTTGTACTTCTAATAAAGGATAAAAAAGACAAAATGGAAGAATAGAAGTGAGCTAAACAACTGCATACTTTGTCACCAGTTTGAGCTTTTGTGTCCCATGGTTTAACCACTGTGGTCAGATCTCTTTTGGGTAATTCAGGGGCATAGTAGAGCAATTTTATACCAGGTCTTTTTAGAAATTTACTGAACCATTCTGATGCAACCTTCCCACAATCTACTGCTTTCAAAATGTCTTTTTTCACTCTGAAAAATATAAACGAAACTACTTGAATTAGACAGGTTTAGGGTAGCTTGATCGAGCTATCATTTGAGGCATGAGGCATAAAAGTGTTGGGGGGGGTAATTTTGATAGTACATGAAGTCCAATTATTCAAGGCTTCACCCCATAATCTATTTCAATAATCTTATCATAGGCCAAATATGAAACATTTTCTCAATTTAAGCTCTGGTTTGAAGCTGATCAGGTTTTTGATCCAATTTCTCCAAGCCAGGTTTAATGAAAATTTTTAATGGATAAGTTTTAACTGCAGAAATTTATTATCCTTTGGGATTTGAATGAGCATGAACCTCCAGTCGGCCAGCAGCTTACAAATCATGACCAGCAATATTGCATTGCCTGCAGGTGGGGGAGGACCTGTGCCAGAAATATGCTGACTATTTAGTGTACCAGAAAAACTGTTCCAAAAATAAACACCACGTCATAACAATAATAGAGGAAAATGTCAATACACATGAATAGAAACAAATCACACCTACTGGAACTTTGTCAGGTTTTCTTTTTCAGGTGGTATATGTTTGGGGACAACCAAAGTGTTCATCGCCGGGGCATCAAAATTCAAGGTGTCTCCGTGAATACTGGTCTCAATAAGAGCCATGGTGGGTTCCTGGCGTTGGGTAATGTACACATGATTATCACCAACTATTAAAAATGACCTGAAAAATACAACATTCATTAAAACTGGTAATTATCATTCTAAATTTTCCCTTTAAATCTAAACATATAAATACTTATCGATGATCAAAAATACACTCAGTATAACTTCATATGAAGTCATTTTTTCAATGGGTCATGATAAACCTAACTGTATACAAACAATGTATATATTTAAGATGAAAATTGTAAGGTTTCTATTCTATTTTAAAACCTTATAGGAAATAATAATGCAACAATTTTACTTATATACAATCCCAGTTATTTACATTTTGTATAATTTTCTGAACTAAACTTGCCTTGTAGACTAGACTCCTAGATTTTCTTTTGGTTTGTTTCTTCCGAAAAACAACCTTTACTGTTATCAGATTCAGGTATGATATAGTCTGAGTGCATGGAAATATGATGTATTGATGTAGTTTGTATTTCATAAAAAAAAAATAAAAAAAGCTTGACTTATCTTTATTATTTAGAGGTCCATCAGTAAACTACTCTATTTTATATACATGTGAAATGAAAAGATATACTAACTTAAACGAGTAGGTTAGGCTGAATGGACGGCTTTAAATAGGTCAATTGGGTATTTCTTACCTCAATTCTAACATTAATCCACGTTTATAGCCTACTATAATAAAACAATCTTTCCATGTATAAATATTCACTCATGAATAATAGGTATATGTACTACTGGGTACACAAGAACTTAAAACCTTCTACAGCCAGGATGCCATGGGCCTCGGGCAAAACATTTTGAACAATTCTGATTAAGTGAAAACTTCATATTAAACACATCATATTTTATATTAGGGACATTATATCCTCTTGATGCAAAGAAAGTTATTGATCATTTTTTTTACCTTTTTTGTTTAAAAAGTGAGAAGTAAATATGCAATGAAGGACAGGTCGTGTTGCTCTTAATAACATACTCAGGTATGGTAATAAATAATGAAGGATTTAATCCACAGCTAAATAAGGTACTAAAGTGAATTCAGCAAAACTAGTAATATACATGTCATTTGGTATAAAATCACCATATGTGTATTAGTTTTATTGACAAGCAGACAGTGCCTATGATTTTGTTTTGACTGAAGAATTCCGTTACACACAAATGCCTTCACTCCTTAGTAATATCCGCGCATGACACCTTCACTCCAGGGTGATACAGAATCAAATAAATAAACACAGAACAAACACACATTCTGGTGTATTGATTGATTGTTTGGTGTTTTACGCCGCGCTCAAGATTATTTCACTTATATGGCGGCGTTGCCAGTTTTATTGTGGGAGGAAACCGGGCTCTGTGCTTGGAGGAAACCCACGACCTTCAGCTGGTAACTGGCAACCATCCCACATAGGTCGTTCGAGTGAAAACCCAGTCAGAAAATTTTGCAATTTTTGGACTGAGTGGGATTCGAACCCGCGACCCATTGGTGAAAGGCTGTTTGGATTGAGCGTCCAACGCTCTACCTACTGAGCCACAAACGCCCCCTCACATTCTGGAAATTTTGACCAATAAAATGCCTAGAAATTTCTCTGGCAGATGATAATGATTTATACTTGGGAATTCCTTCTTTGTTACTGTTAATGTTATGAGGATTGTACGGAAGCGTATTAGTGCCAGGGTGAAAAATAAAAACGAGTTTTCTCCTAATTAGGAGATAAATTATCTCCTAATTATGAGATAATAAGTCCTAATTAGGAGATAATATCTCCTAATTAGGAGATAAATTTTCTACTAATTAGGAGATAATATTTATCTCCTCATTAGGAGAAAACTTATCTCCTAATTAGGAGATAATAAGTCCTAATTAGGAGATAATATCTCCTAATTAGGAGATAATTTTTCTCCTAATTAGGAGAAAACTTATCTCCTAATTAGGAGATGATAAGTCCTAATTAGGAGATAATAAGTCCTAATTAGGAGATAATATCTCCTAATTAGGAGATAAGTTTTCTCCTAATGAGGAGATAAATATTATCTCCTAATTAGGAGAAAATTTATCTCCTAATTAGGAGATATTATCTCCTAATTAGGACTTATTATCTCATAATTAGGAGATAATTTATAATATCTCCTAATTAGGAGAAAAATTATCTCCTAATTAGGAGATAACAATTTATCACGGCTATTGATTGTTACATTACTTTTCGACTTCCGCTTAAAAGCATTGAAATGGGGGGTCCGCTCAATAGTCCCCCGTCTCCTTAGTCCCCCGTCTCATTGATCCCCCGTCTCATTGGTCTCTCAATAGTCCCCCCGTCTCATTGGTCCCCCGTCTCATAGGTTCCCCGTCTCATTGGTTTCTCAATGGTCCCCCGTCGCATTGGCCCCCCGTCTAATTGGTCCCCCGTCTCATTGGTTCCCCGTCTCATTGGTTTCTCAATGGTCCCCCGTCGCATTGGCCCCCCGTCTAATTGGTCCCCCGTCTCATTGGTCCCCCGTCTCATTGGTTTCTCAATGGTCCTCCGTCTCTTTGGTCCCCCGTCTCATTGGTCCCCTGTCTCAATGAGAGGGGTGTCCAGTGAGACAGGGGACTATTGAGACGGGGGACCAATGAGAGGGGTGTCCAATGAGACGGAGGACTGTTGAGACGGGGGACCAATGAGACGGGGTACCAATGAGACGGGGGACTATTGAGACGGGGGACCAATGATACTCACAGTGAATATTCCTAGTATACCAAAGATGTCCATGTCATGTTTATTCCGCGTTATACGATTATGTTGCAGAGTTATGGCCCTTTGAAGTTTTGACGTTAATTTTTTTGTCCGGGCTGTATCTTCGTAACTATTTAACTGACAGCGTTGATACTCGCAGTGAATATTCCTAGTATAGCAAAGATGTGCACTGTCATGCTTACCCCGCGTTATACGATTCTGTTGCAGAGTTATGGACCTTTGAAATTTTGACGTTATTTTTTTTTTGTCCGGTTGAAACAGTAATACAGTAAGATATTAACTTACTGATATCCAGTACTACCAAATAATATATATACTTACAGTCTCTTTACTATTTTCTCAAACCATCATCAACAGTGAACCCTAAAACTTGAAATTCTATCTATAAGTGAAATAAACTGGAATGCCGCATAAAAGAAGAATACGTCTCTCCATGTAATTCTATTTGAAATATGGCTTACAGTGTATGTACATTTTGTCGTAGATGGCATAAAGTTTTTGAGGAAAATATACTCCGTACTAAAAGATTTGAGTTATCATTTCATGAATCCGTTTTGAAACTTGCATGACATGTCTCCCTTGATTAGTGGAGTCCTAGCACTCTCTTTCATTCAAGTTTTATTCAGATGTGACACGATACATCTAATAAATAAGAGGTAATCTCAGTTACTATTTGATTCACAGTAAATATCCCTAGTTTCCCACACCTACTTCATGTAGTATGAAGGACTATTCACCAGAATTCAGTGGTAGTTGTCAACCTGGTAATTATTGGACATATTTGGCTGAGGGGTCAAAGCACCTTTTAGGTGCTGCCTTTTACTTTGGAAGAAACCAAGGGCAATAACATTATTCTCGCCACGGAGAGAAAAGCACAACACTGCACAAGGTCTAGGTAATGAGGATATACCAGCGAAGTTTCAAACCAATCCTAACAATATTACCAGAAATATGCCCCGGACAAGAAATCCGGACTGATGGACGGATGGATGGACTGACGGACAAAGCGGCGACTATATGCTCCCCCGAAAGTTTTCGGGAGGCATAAAAAAAAGGAAAACAACCTGTCAGAACAAGATACTTTAACTAACAAACATCAACTTCTTGAAAAATGGCAGAAATTCTAATCGGTAGAAGAATTTCTGCCATTTTTCAAGTAAGTGTAATTCCCAAAAATAACGAGAATACTGTTATACTCACTTTTTAAAAGACACTAAGTAAAAGAGAATAGCCGTTAGCAGATGGCGTAATAGCTTAGCAAAAGCCTCCGGGGTTAATTTACATATTTAGTTCTTGATTATAGTTCTATTTTGTACAATAAACAATTTGCTGTAATCTACACTCACTGGCGATTTGAAGACGATCAAATCTTACAAGCAAATCAATTGTCCTATTTTTTCTTGCAGCAGTTAATGAAAAGTTTTGACGTTGATGTTTGTTTGTTATCTTGTTCTGACAGGTTGTTTTCCTTTTTTTATGCCTCCCGAAAACGTTCGGGGGAGTATATAGTCGCCGCTTTGTCCGTCCGTCCGGATTTCTTGTCCGGGGCATATTTCTGGTAATATTGTTAGGATTGGTTTGAAACTTCGCTGGTATATCCTCATTATCAAGACCTTGTGCAGTGTTGTGCTTTTCTCTCCGTGACGAGAATAATTTTATTGCCCTTGGTTTCTTCCAAAATAAAAGGCAGCACCTAAAAGGTGCTTTGACCCCTCAGCCAAATATGTCCAATAATTACCAGGTTGACAACTACCACTGAATTCTGGTGAATAGTCCTTCATACTACATGAAGTAGGTGTGGGAAACTAGGGATATTTACTGTGAATCAAATAGTAACTGAGAGTTACCTCTTATTTATCAGATGTATCGTGTCACATCTGAATAAAACTTGAATGAAAGAGAGTGCTAGGACTCCACTAATCAAGGGAGACATGTCATGCAAGTTTCAAAACGGATTCATGAAATGATAACTCAAATCTTTTAGTACGGAGTATATTTTCCTCAAAAACTTTATGCCATCTACGACAAAATGTACATACACTGTAAGCCATATTTCAAATAGAATTACATGGAGAGACGTATTCTTCTTTTATGCGGCATTCCAGTTTATTTCACTTATAGATAGAATTTCAAGTTTTAGGGTTCACTGTTGATGATGGTTTGAGAAAATAGTATAGAGACTGTAAGTATATATATTATTTGGTAGTACTGGATATCAGTAAGTTAATATCTTACTGTATTACTGTTTCAAGCGGACAAAAAAAAATAACGTCAAAATTTCAAAGGTCCATAACTCTGCAACAGAATAGTATAACGCGGGATAAACATGGCAGTGCACATCTTTGCTATACTAGGAATATTCACTGCGAGTATCAACGCTGTCAGTTGAATAGTTCCGAAGATACAGCCCGGACAAAAAAAATTAACGTCAAAACTTCAAAGGGCCATAACTCTGCAACATAATCGTATAACGCGGAATAAACATGACAGTGCACATCTTTGGTATACTAGGAATATTCACTGTGAGTATCATTGGTCCCCCGTCTCAATAGTCCCCCGTCTCATTGGTACCCCGTCTCATTGGTCCCCCGTCTCAACAGTCCTCCGTCTCATTGGACACCCCTCTCATTGGTCCCCCGTCTCAATAGTCCCCTGTCTCACTGGACACCCCTCTCATTGAGACAGGGGACCAATGAGACGGGGGACCAAAGAGACGGGGGACCATTGAGAAACCAATGAGACGGGGGACCAATGAGACGGGGGACCAATTAGACGGGGGACCAATGCGACGGGGGACCATTGAGAAACCAATGAGACGGGGAACCAATGAGACGGGGGACCAATGAGACGGGGGGACTATTGAGAGACCAATGAGACGGGGGATCAATGAGACGGGGGACTAATGAGACGGGGGACTATTAAGCAGACCCCCCATTTCAATGCTTTTAAGCGGAAGTCGAAAAGTAATGTAACAATCAATAGCCGTGATAAATTGTTATCTCCTAATTAGGAGATAGGAGATATTATCTCCTAATTAGGAGATATTATCTCCAAATTAGGACTTATTATCTCCTAATTAGGAGAAAATTTATCTCCTAATTAGGAGATATTATCTCCTAATTAGGACTTATTATCTCCTAATTAGGAGATAATTTATCTCCTAATTAGGAGAAAACTCGTTTTTATTTTTCACCCTGGCACTAATACGCTTCCGTAGGATTGGCCTAGTTTAGCTAGGATTTTATTTTTAATTCTATGCCTGCAATGCTTTTTCAATAGCCAAGAATTCTTGCCTGTGTTTTGGATTTTCCTTATTTTGAGTTGAACATCAATCATTTAGTTAATGTTTTGCCAATCATAATTTACCCAAAAAAAAAAATTGCAAGTTATAGTAGCTCATCCGGCCACTTAGTTAAATATACCTGTCATGTACCCCCTCGTGTAGAGCCCCAATCTCAGTAGCTCGCGCTGAAGTTGTCGATATGCCTTTACATGACTTGGCCGGGAATAAGTTGATTTGAGTCACCTGTCCCACTTGGTAAAAACGACCGTCTTTCTTCTTTCTCATCCACAATAGTGCCCCAATTTTGAAAACAGCCCCTGACGTAAGAAAAGCAAATATTGAGGTGGAGGGATCGCTGAGCAGGCCGTCCAGGAACATCTTCACGACAACACAAACACCTCCTTGGTTCACGTAGCCGCACTTGTGTGACTCTATCCTGGTTTTACTTACTTTGCCGGTCAGGTATGGTATGGTTCACGATGACCTGTGCACGCCGAACTGTGACACACGCGACGAAACGGAAAAGATATACTCTCAACTTTACAACGCTATTACTTCAAGTAGGCCTATATACATGTACGTCAGACTATAAAAGCCATAAAGGCATAGGGCCTATAATAAACAACCCTTTAATACAAAAAACTTCATAAGGAAATTAGGCCTGAAAATGTTGGAAATTGCAATAGAATCCTTCGTTCCCTTGAAGAATAGGCTATTAATAAAACGCAGTATTGCTCTTTGGAATCTGACCTTAATTCTAAAAACAGGTATAGGCCTAGGCCTACTCTATATTTCGAAAATACACAAACCCGTTGAAAAAATGACCCAACCCTCCAATGCCCCCAGGGCGTCCTATTATCTCGGATTTTGGTAGTGAACACTAAAGAATATCGCAGCTAACTGATTAGGGCTACTATCTAAAACCTAAAGCAAATTGGCGTGTTAGTTTTACCAAAAATACTGATGATTTGATGCCAAATTATTTTTTCCAGAAAATTTTACTGACTATAAGACCGAACTCCTGCCTGTCGTCAACCTAATAACATATCATGACTCAAACCAGTGCACGCCCAGGTCCGGAGTTTGTTTCTACATTACCAGAAGTAAATTTAGCGATAGGCCTACCTAACTAATCATATTTTCAATTTCAAATCAAAAACACAAAATAATGGCAAAACTTTCATATCTTGGGAAAAATAGAAATGCTACAAATACTTCAGCCTGAGAAAATTATAGAAACACGTCTTTAATGTAAACAGACAATGAAACAAAAATCTACTGTTTACCACCATAGAATATATTTATTATTATTTTTTCAAATAAGAAGCACGTGACTCTAAAACTAAAACTAAAATTGATGCATTTCATCTTTAATCCATGCAACGAAATATAAGGACATCGCTCTATTGCCATCGCTTGTTTTATTTGCGAAAGAGAAAGCTATCGCCCTTTCGGCCATGAAATAATTGGTATAGTTTAAACTATCAGTCGGGGCGGGACGAAGTAGCGAAAATATTTCGAATTTCGTGCTTTCACATCCTGTAATTGCTTTTGTCAATTCGTTGAAGAGAAGCTATGAAAAACCGGGGGGCAAACATGATTGTCCTTCGTCCTTTTGACAAATATATGGTTGGCCATCCCTGTCATAAATCGGTATTTTGTACCATACTACAAAATATTTTGTACCATACTACAAAATAATTTGTACCATACTACAAAATAATGTGTACCATAGGCCTACAACAAAATAATGTGTACCATACTACAAAATAATATGTACCATACTACTATATAATATGTACCATACTACGAAACAATATGTACCATACTACAAATTCGCCGAACCTGTCGCAATTCGAATTATAGGATGCCTATAACTATTTTGTACCATACTACAAAATAATATGTAGGCCTACCATACTACAAAATAATTTATACCATACTGCAAATTGGTGGTGTCGAGTTGTATTTCAGCCAATGGCTGTGGTTTTAACAAATTCTCATACAGAGAACGCAAAGTTCAACAAGCAGTCGCTGCAAAGTTGGCGGGAAAAAATAAATAGATTGTAGAATAGGCAAAGAATAATAAATTTTGCACTTGACGGAGTTGTCAATGGCCGCGTGAAAGGATGAAATCCCTGGTCAATTTGTTAAATGTTTCTTCATTGGTCAAATTATACGAATTTGTAGTAAGGTACAAATTCTTTTGTAGTGTGGTACATATTACTTTGTAGTGTGGTACATATTATTTTGTAGTATGGTACAAATTATTTTGTAGTATGGTACATATTATTTTGTAGTATGGTACATATTATTTTGTAGTATGGTACAAATTATTTTGTAGTATGGTACATATTATTTTGTAGTATGGTACATATTATTTTGTAGTATGGTACATATTATTTTGTAGTATGGTACATATTATTTTGTAGTATGGTACATATTATTTTGTATAGTGTGCATGGTACAAACTAATTATAGGCATCCTATAATTCGAATTGTGACAGGTTTGACGAATTTGTATGTAGTATGCTACACATTGGTTTGTAGTATGGTACAAAATGATTGCATCCTATAATTATGTTTGTGACAGGTTCGGCGAATTTGTAGTGTGGTACATATTATTTTGTAGTACGGCACAAAATACCGATTTAGGCCTATGGCAAGGATGGCCAACCATGCAAATATTTATTTAGCTTGCTAGACCACATTCGGTTAAATTTATATTATGAGGTATGAATACACTCTACGTCACTCAAGTAAAGGTCTTCCTCCCGTAAAATGTAATAATTTTTGACATTTATTGGTCTTCGACCAGGTGCCGACCAATAAATATCAACACAAAGGAAATGTGGTTGAAAACGGTATTAGTATCTATACCGAAACGTACCAACCTCAATAAATAAGTAGTTGTTATCCAGAAAATCTCTTCCTTTGTGTTACTATTACCGACTTCTAAATGCCTCTCAAACAATAAATATCAAAACATAAATAACGATGCACCTGTAGGCCTAGATATTTAATAATTATTGAATAAGGCTACACTCAAGCATATTGACCAATTGTTCTGGCAAAGATTTGCCATTCAAATTTCTTACATACCTAATGTTTAAAAGATCACAAAGGATGACAGTTGTCCAATACGAGTTTACGTTTACTTTAGACTATAGTCTAGACTGAAATTTTGGCTTGAAGCAAAAAATAGTTTTATAGCATTATATACAATGCTCGCTTTTATATATAAAAACAAACCAAATAACATAAACTACGGATGTGATTTAATGTCACAATTAATACTCCGCTAAAGGAAATTATTAATGTGTATTTTATCCAGAAAAAAATAACGAGTGATATCATACACCATTATAATTTATAGGGCCGTATGTACATGAAGTGTTGGCGCTTCAAGTAATCGTACCTACATGCTTATCTCCCTTCCTCCAATACTACAGGCTACAGCGCTGCAGAGTGCAATGCTGTCATTGCTGATCGTCAGAAAGGCTCACGCTGTTTAAATTTTAGGACTATTTAAAATTATTTGCAAGACGTGATCATCTAAATGGGTTAAAATGCCGACGTGTTGGGCAGATGGATGCACAAATTTATCAGGTGGTAGAAACAACAAATCCATCACAGGTCAACCATTAACTGTCGATACAAAACTGTCTTTTCACTCTTTTCCGTTTTCAAACCCCGATTTGTTACAACGCTGGCTTATCAACATAGGGAAGGTGGATCGTTTTCCTAAAGCTAAGTCTGGCTATAGTTTATGTTCTGTACACTTCAAAGACGATTGTTTTAAAGATGACATGTTTGCTAGAATAATGCAGTTGCCTCCGGAGCAAACCAGGCGACGAATGCGACGGTTAAAACCCGACGCTGTACCAACCGAATTTGTCCACAGAAAAACAACCCAATCAAGAAGTTCTTCAGCGACAGTCAAACGAAAACACAGAAATGTTATCGGCGAGGTGGGTGATGGCTTGTTGGATGTACTATGAAGTAGTAGTAACTAGTATTTCAGCGGTGGTCATTGTTGTCGATTATAATATAAATATTAGTTTACTTACTAGGCCCGACTGCTAGTTGAAGTTCTTCAAACTCTGTTGCCTAAAGATATTGATGTCCCTGATTGTGGGTGGCAAACATACAAGCATCATCATTAATTTACATCAATATCTTTTGGCCACACGCCCACAAAGTTTGAAGAACTTCAACTAGCCCTACTACTGTACTATAGTTTTAATAGTTATGTAGGTACACTGTAGTAGGCTACAGTAGCTTAAATCTGCCTCCTTGTTTAATAATCTGATGTATTTTAAAAACAAAATTCTTTTTATTTCAGCTGCTGAAAAATCATGAATTAAATGGGACTGCCAATAGAAAAAGAAAGGTAAGCTTCTTTTTAAAGACAATATATATATTCAATGGTGAATGCTGGAACTTAAAGTTGCATAGCCGAAGCTGCCAAAATTCCCTTTTTTAAAATAAATTTTGACTGTCAAGACAGTTAAACAAAGGGTATTACGTTCATCGAAAAACTGAATGATTGACGTTGGAATGAGGTAAATCCATACAATCTATAGCGTGTTTGAGCGGAAATAATGTTCTAAAAGAAAACAAAATTTAGAGAACCAGGACGAACATTCATTCATTCTAGGCCTGATTCAAAACACTAATTCAACATTCATTCTCTAGAGCACTAAAATGCTTGTAAATTTTAGGCCTGCTTATTGAGAAAAAGTTTGTTTCAACGGGAAAAAATGTGTAAACCAGTGTGACCAGTTTCTGATCATCGTTGTTCTGTTTTATTTGATACCTCCAGAAACTGGACATACATAATGGGACCCATGTCTAATTTTAGTGGTGTTTAAGTAAGCTTTGTGTGAATTGAGTGAAAAGATTTATGTTAAAATAAAAATTATCAGTAAAGTTTGTTACCCGTACGCACGGAAGATGTGTGCTAAATGAAATGAGCAAAATTCAAATTACAGCTGGACAATGTATGAGTAGGCCCTACATTTTCCCATTTTTTTTTTATTATAAAAATTACCGTAACATACATATCCAAGATGAATTAATATAGGGGGCCTTGATGGTCAGTGGGTTAGAGTGCATCGATGCATCGCAGGTTCGAATCACACACAGATGGTGGCCAAATAGAAATTGAAAAATTTCTGAGTAAATTTTTTACTCAATAACTGTATGTTAAAAAGTTGAGAGGTAAAATTGCCAAAGTTCAGGGGTTTCCTCCGGGGAATTAGCCTGGTTCCCTCCCCTACTAAACCTGGCAACGCCGCCATAAAAATGAAATCTGGAGTGTGGCATAAAACATCAATTAACCAAGATGAATAAATGAGGAATTTCGAAAGCTCCTACATGTCTATTTCTTACTTCTTGCAAAATTACAAACAATTAACTAATTCTGTTTCAACAAAATTTCCCCAATATATGTGACTGGTAATACCATTTAAAAAAAAAAACATGCTCAGAGTAATAATTTAAATTTGGTTTATTTTCTAAGCTAGCTGCCAGCACTGTTTCCCTTTCCACTCAAGCCACAGACTCAAACGCTAAAATGTAGACGATTATAACACGGGTCATTGTTAAGATTAAAAGTGAAATTAATACTGGCTGTTAGTGAACTGAAACCAGTTCCACTATAAAATCATTGTTTCATTATTTATTGCACCGTACACTGCATCACATTTTGGCAAATTTTAGTAATATAAGTGTTATTGTTCATATTTTCAGGCTGACATTCCTATTAGATCTAGGAGCAAAGTGTCTTTCCCTATAACTTCAGCTGCTGACAAAAACTTCTCTGCAGAGAATAGTTCTGAGTTGGCATCAAATAAAACAAAATATGACAGTAAACAGGTAATGCTCTCTTGGCCTCTGTGACTTGTTTGTTTCTCTCCGTTATTCCAGAGTAATCCAAATGATACCCTCCCAGGCCTTGAACTTTGGGCACCCATTTTCGAGACCGAGGTGGAACTGTTCTTGGAAATGTGTGCCCCAAATTCAAGGCTTGTAAGTGTATTATTTGGATTACTCTGATCTGATTCAAGGTTTTTATAACAATATTTATAAAATGTCAAAAAATTAAAATTTTGGTACGGCATTTTCTTTCTAGTATATTTCTTAACTTTATTAGTAAAAAAATGATCACCTCTACAACATTTTAAGCTTCTTTAGATTTTGAGAAGTGATTCTCTCAGTGACAATAGTAATTTATTGGAAACGATTGAAGAAACGTTTTTATAGTTTTCTTTTTTTATCCCCAGGAAACTGTACCCTCAATAGTGCCAATACGGGTGATCCTAAACAGTAACCATTTCCAAGAAACTTTGCTGTGTAACAATTCAACACGAACTGATGCAAGAAAAAATGACGTTGAACATGTGCCAATACAAACCACCAACAATGGAACTGTCGTAAAACTGGAAGCTCCCTCCGATCAAGCATGTGACCAGGAGAAATATATTGTTTACAAATCATGCTTAACTCAACTGCACAAATTTTGCAAAGAGTGTGGTGCGCCTGTAGTGGAACTTTTTGAATTTATCACAGATTCTATGATCTCGTATGAAATAACCTGCAAAAATAACCATTACTATGTGTGGAACTCTCAACCATTTATGAAAAAAGAGCCAGTATGAAAAAAATAAAAACCTTCTTTAGATCATCATTTTGTTTTGGGTTCTAATGTGACCATCATGAAGTGCAGAAGGTTAGGGTGGAATTTACACTGAGAGGGAATAAACAGTTTGCTCCTTTGAATTTCGCCAGTTACCAACGGAAGGTCGTGGGTTTCCTCCGGGCATAAAGCCCGGTTTCCTCCCACAATAAAACTGGCAACGCCACCATATAAGTGAAATAATCTTGAGCGCGGCGTAAAACACCAAACAATCAATCAATCAACCTTTGAATTTCTCAATTTTGAGCTGAAGTGTTACTTTGCCGAAATGCTCATTCCCAGTCTTCACAACATATTTTACACTGTCGGTTATATTTTGTGAGGAAATTATAAATAAATATATGAAGTGTTCCAACTCAATTGTCATTATTTGACAAGGTTAGCAGTAGCACCATGAAGTGTTCTGACTCCATTGTCATTATTTGACAAAGTTAGCAGTTGCACCATCCAGTGTTCTGACTCCATTGGCATTATTTGACAAAGTTAGCAGTTGCACCATGAAGTGTTCTGACCCCATTGCCATTATTTGACAAGGTTTGCAGTTGCACCATGAAGTGTTCTGACCTCATTGTCATTATTTGACAAGGTTAGCAGTTGCACCATGAAGTGTTCTGACCTCATTGTCATTATTTGACAAAGTTAACAGTTGCACCATCAAGTGTTCTGACCCCATTGTAATTATTTGACAAGGTTAGCAGTTGCACCATCAAGTGTTCTGACCTCATCGTCATTATTTGACAAGGTTAGCAGTTGCACCATCAAGTGCTGTTGACCGCATTGTCATTATTTGACAAGGTTAGCAGTTGCACCATTAAGTGTTCTGACCCCATTGCCATTATTTGACAAAGTTAGCAGTTGCACCATTAAGTGTTCTGACCCCATTGTCCTTATTTGACAAGGTTAGCAGTTGCACCATTAAGTGTTCTGACCCCATTGTCATTATTTGACAAAGTTAGCAGTTGCCTCATGAAGTGTTCTGACCCCATTGTCATTATTTGACAAGGTTAGCAGTTGCACCATTAAGTGTTCTGACCCCATCGTCATTATTTGACAAAGTTGGCAGTTGCAGCAGTGTTGTTCTGACACCATTGTCATTATTTGACAAAGTTAGCAGTTGCAGCAGTGTTGTTCTGACCCCATTGTCATTATTTGACAAAGTTAGCAGTTGCACCATGAAGTGTTCAGACCCCATTGTCATTATTTGACAAAGTTAGCAGTTGCACCATGAAGTGTTCTGACCCCATTGTTATTATTTGACAAGGTTAGCAGTTGCACCACTATGTTCTGACTCCATTGTCATTATTTGATGAAGTTAGCAGTTGCACCATGAAGTATTCTGACCCCATTGTCATTATTTGACAAGGTTAGCAGTTCCACCACTATGTTCTGACCCCATTGTCATTATTTGACAAAGTTAGCAGTTGCACCATGAAGTGTTCTGACCCCATTGTCATTATTTAACAAAGTTAGCAGCTACACCATGAAGTGTTCTGACCCCATTGTCATTATTTGACAAGGTTAGCAGTTGCACCATGAAGTGTTCTGACCCCATTGTCATTATTTGACAAAGTTAGCAGTTGCACCACTATGTTCTGACTCCATTGTCATTATTTGATGAAGTTAGCAGTTGCACCATGAAGTGTTCTGACCCCATTGTCATTATTTGACACGGTTAGCAGTTGCACCATGAAGTGTTCTGACTCCATTGTCATTATTTGACACGGTTAGCAGTTGCACCATGAAGTGTTCTGACTCCATTGTCATTATTTGACACGGTTAGCAGTTGCACCATGAAGTGTTCTGACTCCATTGTCATTATTTGACAAAGTTAGCAGTTGCACCAGTCTTGTTCTGACTCCATTGTCATTATTTGACAAAGTTAGCAGCTACACCATGAAGTGTTCTGACCCCATTGTCATTATTTGACACGGTTAGCAGTTGCACCATGAAGTGTTCTGACCCCATTGTCATTATTTGACAAAGTTGGCAGTTGCAGCAGTGTTGTTCTGACACCATTGTCATTATTTGACAAAGTTAGCAGTTGCAGCAGTGTTGTTCTGACCCCATTGTCATTATTTGACAAAGTTAGCAGTTGCACCATGAAGTGTTCAGACCCCATTGTCATTATTTGACAAAGTTAGCAGTTGCACCATGAAGTGTTCTGACCCCATTGTCATTATTTGACAAAGTTAGCAGTTGCACCATGAAGTGTTCTGACCCCATTGTCATTATTTGACAAAGTTAGCAGTTGCACCACTATGTTCTGACTCCATTGTCATTATTTGATGAAGTTAGCAGTTGCACCATGAAGTGTTCGGACTCCATTGTCATTATTTGACAAGGTTAGCAGTTCCACCACTATGTTCTGACCCCATTGTCATTATTTGACACGGTTAGCAGTTGCACCAGGAAGTGTTCTGACCCCATTGTCATTATTTGACAAAGTTAGCAGTTGCACCATGAAGTGTTCTGACCCCATTGTCATTATTTAACAAAGTTAGCAGCTACACCATGAAGTGTTCTGACCCCATTGTCATTATTTGACAAGGTTAGCAGTTGCACCAAGAGATAGTCAGACTGACAATGCTCTGACATGTGCAGCACTTTATCTTGAAAACAGAATTAACAAGAACTCAAAATCATAAATGTCCATATTTGATTCCTCTTCAATCGTGTCAACAGATATTGATTTAACATGGATTGACAGCACTCCATATATTTCACTTTTATGTGGGTATTCGCAGATTTATGGGAAAACCTTACTGA
The DNA here is from genome assembly GCA_963971465.1 of Lepidochitona cinerea. NCBI lineage: Eukaryota > Metazoa > Mollusca > Polyplacophora > Chitonida > Tonicellidae > Lepidochitona > Lepidochitona cinerea. The sequence continues at coordinate 8,582,177 of OZ020554.1, forward strand.
TGGTACCTGCCAATCAACTAACACAACTCACTGGGAATGATAAGTTGATGTTTTACACTGCCCTTAACATTATTTCACTTACATGTATATGGCTGTGTTGCTAGGTTTATTCATTGGGGGAGGAAATCCACGACCTTTGGCATGTACCTGGCAACTCTAACACATCCGGTGATCAAGTGAAAAATCTACCCTGACAGTTTTCAATTTTGTTTGCTCAAAGTAGGATTATAATTTGTGATGCATCGATGAAAAGCCTGTGTCGGGCTGAGAGACATCATTATGTGGACTGAGCCAAACGGAGTGAATTTCTAGAACTGGCTGGCATTGAATTAAAGGGGCAGAGCTCTTGTGTGGACAGAACATGGATGCACCTTTTTATAGCCTTGATGAACACATTGGTTGGTAAGCAAATTAACACACTAGGAATTTTTATTTCTTTGGACCCACGGGGAATAAATTTATGGTGGTCCACAACCAATAAATATAACCTGAGCCAGAGGGGCCTCAGTTGGTTTGAGTGATAGTCCCTCAATCAGACACGAGCCTTGTGGCACTGGATTCCACTCATAAATAAAGAGTGGCTTTTTCACTTGATCGGCATATGTGGATGATTTGCCTGGTCCTGGCAGGGGTTACCTACTCATCTAAACCGAGCAATCCCAGCATAGAAGTGAAATAATCTTGATTGTGGCATAAAACACCGAACAATCAATTTAGTCAAGAATGATCCATTAAGAAAGTCTCAAACCAGATATATTTATGTTGTACAAATGTATCTTATTTGCAAACAATAATTCAGAAAGATTTGCTGGAAGAACCCCCCCCCAACCCGAACTGGTATCTGGCAAGTCTCCAACATAGGGCGACCCAGTGTAAAACAAACTTGGACATCTTTCTTAGACTGTGTGGGATTTCAACCTGCAGGCTAATAATGATAATTGTTGATATAAAAAAGGATAAAACTGGATGAAGTTACATGTGACAAATGGTAAGCACTGAACAGGTTAATTAATCTGACAGGTTAATTCACTGACAACAGGGCAGTGTCCGATTTCCTGGAGGACAAACTCTTCTACACGTCATCAATCTTGTACACGTAAGGTATGGATGCTTGTTCTTATTCAAGGCTAGTAGTAGTTTGTAAACAATGTGAAATAAACTCCTCAGATGTATCAGTTCATCACAGACAAATAACAAAGGTTCCTTATTAAAAGTTTATGTTTCTTCTGTTTTGTTTCTTTTTCTTTTCCTGGATCTTGATTTTCCATCTGAAGACTCCTGTTTTTTACTTTTCCCTTTGCTTGATTTGTCTTCCTCAACATCTGGTAAGATTTTGTCAGCTAAAAATAATGATAATGATCTTACTAGTTAAAGACAATGTATCAAAGGAGATAGTTCACAACCAATAGGAAGTTGGAGTACTCCAGTAGTATCAACTTTTTCTCACCGTAAACTTCAGTTTTTTTGCCAGTTACGGTAAGTGGTGTTCGAATCCGACCAAATGCTCGATTCGACCAGCGGCGGAGCTCCTAAACCTGGATGATGAGCCACCTAGAGTACTGTCCCCTAACATACATTTAAAGTTGAAGCAGAAAACCTTTCCCTTTAAAACTTTTTTCACTCAAGCAAGAAAATTCGCCTTGCATTGATGTCCAGCATTGAATAGATCAGTCAGACTATTTGTTTCACAGGTCTGTTGATGACAGAGGGCTGAACAGGATTACTATTAATTTTGGGAGAAAAAAAATTATTCTTTTTTGGACATCATTTACTGTAGTATTAAATGAATTTACTAATGAATGAAATTCACTTTACAAGTAGTACTTTAGGTGTTAATAGTTGCCAGGTTCATAAGTGTGAGAGGAAACCAGCTTTTTGGATATAAGCCTTGAACTTATGGTCGCATCCATAAAACCATTCAGGAGAGTGAGAAAGTAGGTCTACCTTGTTTATGAGCGGCTTGCCAAAGTGCACTTTTGACAAATCTTTTGGAAGCTTTCTGGTCAAGTTTGGGAGCGTTGACTTTTTCTTGGATCTCTTTTAATCTTCCCATGTAAGTTTTTATCCTATCCTGTGAACAATAACAATGATTCAATAAAACAACATATATGGTAAAAAATGGGTATTTAATGCTGCACTGAAGAACAAGTCAGTTGTTCTGGGGGCTGTTTCTCAACACATATACGCCCATCCTAATTTTGCGCCTGGTCGTAACGTAATGTTAAAGGTATATGTTGCCATGACGTTACAACTAGGCGCAAAGTTACGTCAGTGTCTAGAAACAGCCCCCTGAAGGTCTTTACCAGACAAGGGTAATACTGCAGTAGTTTCTATAGGATAAGGTCTGATAAACATTCCACATCAAGTCAAATTAGATCAGTCTCTAATCACAAGTTCTTTACAATTTCTATTGTGTATAGTTTCTAAATTGGGATTTTAATTAACCAACAAGGCATAGGTTTAAGAAATGTTTGAAACTCTCTTTAAACGGGAGTTCCATACTAATGATAAAACAAATTAAAGACATCACCACGTCCTCAGTTGTTTTTTAACATGTGTTGTTAAAAAACAACTGAGGACGTGGTGATGTCTTTAATTTTTTATCATTAGTAAGGCATAGGTTGTAGATTTTTAGGATTTGATAAGATTATACACTGTAGCTGGAAACCAGGCTCTTTGTTCGAAGGAATCTGACAATCTTCGGGGAGTACCTGGTAACTCTTCCACATAAGGTGATCAAGTGGAAAAACCCACTCCGATCAGAAAAAGAAAGGCTGTGAATAAACAAATTATTATCAGAAAATATAAATACTGAATAACACCAGCCATATTTATAAGCAGTGTGTATGATGTTCCATTATGAAACTAAAGTACAAGACAGAAAAGTAAATGTAATGATAAAGAAACACTCACTAATTCTTGTTTCACTCCATGTTCTTTAGGGTTTTCTCCACAAGTGTTCAGATACACTAAAACAAATAAATCATGACAGATACACTACATCGGCTTGCTATACTATCTTCAAAAAAATATCAAAGGGGATAATAACACCATGGGCAATATGTACACAAAATTTCATAGATTTTAGCACTAGAAAAGTGGTAGTCCATATATGTGCAAATTCTCTCTGACGAAAGTTTTTTCAAGAGCAATAACTCTGCGATAAATTTTGAATGTAGGAATTGCACCACTAAACTCTAAGGACAACATGTACACAAAATTAAATTTAACTTTAGAAGAAGTAGTCAAGACAATATTGTGTCTACAGATGGACATGTCGATTCCAGTATACCCCCTTACTTTGTTCTGGGGTAAAATAAATTCCATACTAACTTTTTAAACAAGTACAATGTAGCCTTTTACTTTTGAAAAACAAATCATACAAAATTGTGACTTAAGTTGATACTATATCACCTCTAGATGGGATAGTTGTCAGGCACCAGAGAAAGATTTTTGAGTGTAGCCTTGAACATCAATCAACCTAAATCTTCTTTTTTCACATAATAAAAATGTTCTTACTCCAAAACATTGAGTTTAGAGCATATGCTGATAAGAGATCCAATTTTGCTTGATCCAATGGTGGCAGCTGAAAAAAAAATCATGAGAATAAGAAATATATTGATTTTTATATATTTTACTTTTTATCTTCAATTTCATCATCAGTATTCACATTTGTGAGACAGGTTTAGCAGACAGGTAAAACCCACGCAGACAATGCAAATAACAGCTACCGACCTTGAATTTGACGGACCCCAGTTGCCTCAATGCCGAAACTATTGGCCTCCTTGTTTTATCTGTATTATTATTTCCTCTAGGGCCTAAGCAAGCTAGCCCAATTAAAAAAAATGTGGCCACAGAAATGTGTGCCCTTAATTTTCTGAAATTCCGATTTCTTTAAATTAAAAATGTTTAAAAATTAAAAACGCATTTTCTCCCATGTTGTTCTTTAGACGCCCACACGAAAATGGAATTGCCCGGTGTACCGTGTCCGACCCACGCGATACCTGCTTTCCTTTCTCTTAGTTTTGTGTCCAGCCTATTTCTACCCAAACACTGTATTAAAATAGTCACGAAAATTGACCACTTTATCGGCTTTGTCTGGCCTTTGGCTTTCGGCCACAGATTGATACACTGGCAGGATTAACATACCTTTTCACATAATTCATTTCTGGGAACCGACAGAAGAGGTTCAAGTGAGGTTTCTAACTGAGTGAGAGAGTCGTCAAAAGAAGCTAAACGCTCTTTAAGTTCAGCTGGAAGGGAACCATGCACATCTTCTGTCGACTCCATTTTGCCCTCGTACCAATGAACTATATGCGTGGAATGGACACGTCTCATTGGCTGGTTTGGATCGGACTTTGTAAAATGTGCCGCCATTGACAGCCGATAAGCGCGTGCAGAACAGATCTGGATGGACGCTCCACTATCTCTTGGTAATGGCGGCATTCGAAGCATATCAAGCACCACGTGACCTCCGTTCCACGCATATAGTTCATTGCCTCGTACATTTTCAGAAAAACTTAAAGCAGGGGAGGTAACTTTTAGTTTACAAATATTCGATACTGAGAGTCACCTCCCTTGACATCATTTTCTTCATAGATATCTTATAACAATTAAATATGGTAATATTACAAGATACCTATGATTTTCTTAGTATCTCGGAGCACAATCTGAGTGGACAGGTCTTGTATATTAATCCATCAGAAATAACACCTTATCAATATATAAATATCCGTATCTTTTCCTATATTGTCACATTTCCTAAAGACGATAAATATACCTTTGTCGAAATATTGAGATTGTCAATAGGCCTATGTAGTTCTGAGTTACTTTGCTATTGCATTAAGCAGTTGAGAGTCAAAATGTCAACAAAGAATGACGTATGTAGTTTTATACTCTATTTTATAATGTATCACAATTATGTCCGTTTTAACGTGATGGAAGTGTGCAATATTATTTCATTCTTTAAAGTGTTACGAGCTGCCGAAATTCGGAGTTTTTTTTTAATACATTCTGATTGCCAAGAGAAGTTAATCGCCTAAAGTAGCCTACCTTGAAAAACTAAAGGATTTAGGTTAAAAAAAATTGGTAAAGTCAGCAGCCCGTTCAAGCCGAAGATGTGTGCAAATAACGGACAAAATTCAAATAGCCGGGATGTATTAGTTCAATTCGTTGCTTGTAAAACTCCCTAAACGAGTTTAATCTACAAGATTGGTGTCAACAGAAAGCTCTCATTCGTGTAGGCCCTACTTTTTTTTTTATATAAAAAAGGATCAACAATTATCTAATTCTGTTTCAATGAAATTTATTCTATACACAAAGAAACGTAGGCCTACGTTTCTTCAGTCAAAACTAAATAAAAGAGACATGAGCTGCCAAATATATACACAAAGAAAAAAGTTAATCATCCCCCCCCCCTGGGGAGTCTGCACCGACCGATAAAATCATTGGTTCAGGGAGATTGTTGGCAAACTGATGTTGCAGAAACGATTGTGATCATGAAGGGCAACATTCTGGCGATAAGAAATCATCATTAATGGCAATAAGCTATACAATTTATTCAGGCTATCATAGGAGGGATACATTCACGCATGGCAATTAATCTGCACTGAATAGTGCATGTGGGCAGACAAGGTTGTGGCTACAGAGTGCTTAACAAAGTGATCACTTCAAACAATATCATGGGGCCTCGGTAGTCCAATGGGTAATTAGAGTGATCGTCCCTCAGTCACAAACAGACATTCCATCGATGCGGCGCGGGTTCGAATCACACTCACACCAAATAAAAATTGAAAAATTCCTGAAATTTTTTTCACTCGCTCGCCGTATGTGGAAGAGTTGCCAGGTACTCGATGAAGGTCGGGAGTTTCCTCTAGGCAATGGGCCCGGTTTTCTCCCCCACTAAACCTGCCAACGCCGTCATATAAGTGAAATAATCTTGAGTGTGGCGCAAAAAACATCAATCAATCAATCTCTAAGCTTTCGACCTATTGTTGTGACAAGATTACAAAAGTAAAACGTTGTGGTCTTATGGAGCCCACGCATGCCTGTAGGTTATTTGCAGTGCGAAATTTGATCGCTCCTATGACGTCATTAAGCAATCAGTCTATTGACCTGCACATAGTCCAGTGCCTTTGGGGAAGCACTTATCATACTCATTTGAACCCTCTTGTCATACTTCAAAAGAAAGCTATTCGCATTATTACATTATCTGCTAGGCTTCATCCCACAGAGCACCTTTTCAAATCGCTAAAAATTCTACCACTTTCTAAACTTTGTAAATACTCATCCCTGCTAATAATTCATAAATATATGCACCATCAGTATCTTCTCCCATCAACCATTCAATCGCTCTTTACTAGACAATCTGCTGTCCATAATTACGCTACACGAACTCTTAATCTCAATTTATATAGACCACTTTACAACTCAAATCTGTCTTATTACTCTCTTAGAGTTACTGGGCCAAGGGAATGGAACAAGTTGCCTGCTGACTTTAAACGCATTCAATCGATTTCGTTATTCAAATCTTCTATTAAAGACTATCTTTTACATACATAGGGTATCCAATGGCATTTTATCACCTTTTTTTCTTTCTTCTTGTTTTGTATCTGTAATATTTCTTTTATATCACCGCTACACTGATTGTCTCAACCATGTTTTCACTATTTTAGGGATAGAACAAGTCTTTACGACTTTATTCCCGCCTTTCTTAAATTTGCTGTTAACATATGATTTACAATACTAAAAGGTGAATAAAAGTAAATGAAAAAAAAATGAAATAAATAGTCGGCCCTTCCTTCAAGTAAATTGCAGGCAAAACCGGGCGGCACCACTCCACAGTTAGCCTTTTGACCCGAAAACATAAACAAAAGAATGACGCTTAAGTACCCTTACAGCTTATGCAGCAAGAAACATCTTGCACAAGGCGTGGCCTCAACTGTACATGGAACAATTCGGACGTCGTGTGAGTGTTATGAGAAGACGACTGGAAGCTATGATTCAAATGTGTGTGAAGTTAGCTCCCGGCTCCCGATTCGTTCCTTATTCAAACTCTATATATTGTCTCCCCAATGGCTCCTTATTGGTAAAACCCGTAATTTCTTGCATTATAATACATAAATCTTTACCAAACTCAATACATGTGCACTCCGAGACATGCCCTTCAGAATGAGTTCCAAATTCCACCGCTAGGGGGCGAATAGGGAGCGCGCCTGGGTCTATGCACCCTTTAATATTCAATCTAGAGCAACCAAACTTAGTACATGTGCACTTGGCTATTTACCTGGAGGAAAAACGCGATCTTCGGCGCGCACCTGGCAACTCCTCCACATTCGGCCATCGAGTGAAAAATTAACTCGAGCCCGTGCCGCATCGACGGAAGGCCTGTGTCGGGCTGAGGAACGATCAATCTAACCCTCTGAGCCATCGAGGCCCCAGATTCTTTGTTGACATTTTGAGTCTTAAAAGACTTGCTGAACAGAAAGTCTGTCATGCTGTTTAACATCTTCAGAATATTTCTCGACATACTTTTCTAAACCGCAGTCGTATTAGATAGCATGTGATCCTTGCTAACATATATATTCCAACATTCGGCTCATTAGTTAATTGAGGTCGTATGAATCAAGTTGCCCATCATTTAAGGGCTAACGTGGAGATGCATTCTCAAGTTTTCGGCAAATCCCTTGGCGCGAATTTATACAACATTTATTGAATATACTACTGTGTATGCCAGCTTGTTGTTATCTATTAACGTTAAAACATAAATATTAGTGAATCGTCTATTATTTATACCCATGCATTGGTTGGGCAGAGGCATTTGGTGCAATTTTTTAGGATTAAGAAAAAAAGCATTGACGTGCTATTTCTAGAACACCCTTTTCTGCTAGTAAAATTGGTAATAATTTCAGGATTTTGCTTTCCCTAAATATAAAAAATAATAGTAAAATTGCTATGTTCCCAAGTTATAAGTGAAGCTTTCTAACGTTTTTGAAGCATGGGGAGGGGATGACTATCCCGACGCATAAGGCGAGGGCACAGGGGCCGCATATGCCCCGGAAACTCAGGGAGTCTAGATTGACTGAGAACCGTTTTGAGGCTGTGCTGCAATTAAATAAGTTCTGGATTTGTCTTTCCCTAATTCGTAAAAATAACAAAATTATACAAGCAGGGGAAGCGCCCACGGTTTGCTTTATATTGATTTGGGCAATTATATGGGAAAACTACATACTTATGCTACATAAAAGGGTCCGTGCATAGTTTTCTTTATTGAAACTATGAAGGTGGAAGACTACCCAAACCCAGTAGGTTTATATACAGGCGTGGGTCCATGCCCCCCTTAGGCTCTTAAAATCCTCCTACAAAAATGTCCATGACTTTCGTTATTCTTTCTTGAAAGTTGCGGTAGGCCCTACTGGAGACACTTTCGCAGAGATATCTTGTATATAAACTATCGACCATCTGCCAAATTTGATGAAGCTATGAGGATCTTCATGACCGAAGGTATGTCTAAACAAAGAACGGTGTATTTCGTTTTGTTTTCTATGTTGGAGTGTCATATTCGTGTCAGATAAATATTTTAGCTACGACTCATTTATGCTGCCACAGTCAAGGTCAATGCCATCATTTCAGTGTTTTTAATCAAATATAGGTTTTTCAGGTATGAAATTCGTTTGTGGGACGAGATGATCCCTGAATTTTGTGTGATTCTTCACACCCAGAAATTGCATTTTTCAAACTCCAGCTTGTTCAATGTTAGAGCCACGCAACTCGTTGCTTAACATTGCAACACGGACAAAGAAGAAACATATCACCATGGTTACCTGTCAAACTAAAGATGACATGAAACTGGCAGACTTTGCATTAAATTGCATATATACTGGTACGTTTTGATTCTGTGTTAAATTCTTTCTCCTTTACTTTTTTCGCTCAGAAAACTGTTCAGTTCAGGCGTACTGTTCAGGAATATATAGAAATGTAAGGACTTCCAGAAATAAACAGTCTATGCGACGTCTTTCACGAATGACATTAAACCTTGATGGTTTAGATCTTGCAAATTAGGCAAAACAGCATAGAGTCCAGGGGGGGTATTTCATAAACCACATATAGCCGACTACGGTCAGATGGTCACAGTATGTGGCCTGTACGAACCGAAAACGTTTTCGAAAAGTAAACAAAATTTAAATAACCGGGACGACCATTCATTCATTCTAAGCCAAAGTCAGTTCAACACAATACTTTATCCTACATTTTCGAGACTAGAAACACTTAAAAGCTTCTGAATTATGCGTCCTGAGAAAAATAGACAATAATTTCAACATTCTGTTTTAACGGAAAAATATCAACATTTTGGTAGCTCATGCCACTTTAATGTATCTGTACTGTAGCTCTATAAAGCTATCTTGACATCCTCTGTAATAAGTTATCAAATTAAAGTGGCATGATCTGCCAAAATTCACACATTTTTCATAGTTTCTGATCGTCACAACAGTAAGAGGCTTTGAAGGCCATCGGAAAACTAAATGATTTGCGTTGGAATGAGGAAAATCCAAACAGTATGTGGCCTGTAGGAACCGAAAACGTGTTCGAAAAGTAAACAACATTTAAATAACCGGGACCACCATTCATTCTAAGCCAAAATTAGTTCAAAACAATACTTTATCGTACATTTTCGAGATTAGAAGCCCCAAAAAGGTTCTGAATTATACGTCTTGATAAAAAAATAGCCAATAATTTCAACATTCTGTTTTAACGTTAAAATATCAATATTTTGGCAGCTCATGCCACTTTAAGTAGACCTCCAATATGTGGTCGTTTTTAAATTTCTCAACTTCCCTATTCTGCTTTCGAGTGCGTTCAGCTTCGTTGGCCAACATTTTTGAGGTTACCTCAATCCAACTAGGTAATTTATCCCCGTGTTTGTCAATCCACGTCGAACTTAGAAATGGGATGCGACAAACAAATATTTAACACCGCTTTTTGTGTTTTCAGATGTTAAATACCTTTTCTTTTTATAAAAGTCTATGATGTCAAATTTATTCAAATCCGAGAGGTCAAACGTCATTGCGTCAATTATCGCATATCAGTGACGATTGTAACTTTTTTGACGCCACGAATTCGAATAGATTTCGACATCAATTTATATATTTGTCATCTTGTTTTGTGGGGAAACCAAACTCTATCAATAGTTTCATGTTAGTATTCATATTTCGAGTTGATGCCATTATGGTAAACTCAGTTTGTTTTTCAGCATGAATTGAAGAGAAAATTTTGTCCTTTTTAAAACAATTTTTAACCAGCTTCGAACTGGCGATTTATTAAAAGAAACGGACAAGTTATAGCAGAAAGGCACAATCGCGGAACAGGGATGTCTTAAATGCGTGCTATTTGACTGTTTTTATATAGACGTTTCTAGATTGCCATTGCTGACTTTCCTAGCTCCCACTTAGGCCTATAGCTGAATAGTGAGTTTTAATTGTGAAATCCTTTGTCTGCTTTATTTACTGACTGAGAATGGACCTTTTTAGTTAGAGATTGATCAAGTCTTATTTTCAAAGAATCCCAATCACAATGGAGAATCCAAACTTACGCGGTGTCTCCTTTTTAAAGACTCCCTCTCCGCAAAAATCCAGGATACTGTTTACATTGAAACAGTTGGCGGTTTTCTGTATTTACTAGGTATTACTTTTGTTTAGTTAAAACATATTTTATTGCACAAAATTATACAAGGAGGGATTGAAAACAAGTTATACAACTTAGTTAATCCTTTCCCTACATTGACATGGATGGCATTAAATGCATGATAAAATTATCTCAAAATGAAGTCAATACAAATTGTTGAATTTGAAGAAAAAAAATAAATAAATAAAAAATAAATAAAAGTTTCCATGAAAAAGGTTTTGTTTTGGTCATATCAATTCATTTGAAAAAGTTAATAGCTGTAAATATATATCAGTTTCAAAGCAAAAAATTAACTTCATTCACCCAACATACAGATTTTTAAGTTAATAAGATTGAATATTGAAACGACATATCAATGCTTAAACATTTAGCAGTGGAATAGTGAGGAAGAGACTTAAGTGAACCTTTCACTTTTTTTTTAATGAAGTCTCGAACGTGTCTGAAAATATTCAGGTTTTCTCTGGCAGTAATGTCAGGATTTCCGAAAAGAATATCATGTAAATTAAATTGATTAGTAAACAGTTCTACGAGACTCGTGCGAATACCACGGTAAAGTATACATTCAAAAAAGAAATGATTTGCATCTTCTGACGCAATCTGACTAAAGTCGAGATGCTTATTGGAAATTTCCAATAAGCATCTCGACTTTAGTCAGATTGCTTCTGACGGAGCTCCACAGTTGCATTCAGGTGACGGTGACAGATTAACACGATGCAGATCAGCATTTAAGGAGCTACATTCATAACGGAGCTTAGTATGCAATATGTTAAGTTTTCTTTAGCCTACTTTAAAATACGCTGGGGCTGCGGTGGCATTTGGTTGAATTTGTTTCTTGAAGGATTTAACTGATTCCAACGATCTGATTTCGGGTGGTAAGTCATTCCATGCTAGAATAGCAGAAGGAACAAAATACTTTTTTGTAATATTTAGTCTACTGAATGGAACTTGATACAAATAGGCGTTCCGCAGTGAGGAACCCCTAGGGGTGTCCCCAACAAGTGGGGGTAAGAGAGATGCCACGTACTCCGGAGTGGTATTGTATTGTATTTTATACATCAAACTTAATTTGGCTTTATGTCGTCTCGAAGCTAGTGTTTCCCAACCAGTTTCAAACAACAGAGAGTTACGTGATGCATATTTGGGTAAACCGGTAACGATTCTCGCGGCTGTTAGTTGAACTTGTTCTAAGCTTTCCGATTGTTCAGCCGTGCATCCGTCCCAGACAGGGGACGCATATTCGAGTATAGGGCGTATATAATTAAGATACACGTTTGACAACGCATTTCGATTTACTTGATACTTTATTTTACGCATTAATCCTATTATTTTGCTTGCAGCATCTATAATGCTATCGATGTGTGTCTGCCATTTGCAGTCGTTCTGTAAGATTAGACCAAGGTGTTTATGGTGGGATGAGTAGTTCAGTAAAACATTCCCAAACTGTACAGAAGGAGGGTATGGAATCTGTCTATTTGTAAAAAGCATTAAGACAGTTTTTTCGAAATTGAATTGTAAATGCCATGATTTAGACCAGTCTAAAATAGTTTGAAGATCTCTATTCAGCTGAAATTCAGTCTCATTTAAGTCTGTCGAGGAGTATAACAGGGAGGAGTCGTCTGCAAACAGGCGAACGGTACTTCTTACATTCAGACTGAGGTCGTTTATGGATATAAGGAACAAAAGTGGACCCAGTACCGACCCTTGGGGAACTCCAGTGTTGGTCGTCTTGGTAAGAGATTGTTCATTTTTCAGAGCGACTTTTTGATGGCGATCTGAAAGGTAACTAACAAACCATTCTAATAAGTTCCCATCAATACCATACGATTTAAGTTTTAAAATCAAACCGCGATGCCATACTCTATCAAAAGCCTTTGAAAGATCACAGAATGCTACACATGCATGTTGTCGCTCTTCTAAAGAATATAATATATACTGTGATATAATTCGATGAGTTGGAGGGTTCAAGAGTGACCCGGTAGGAACCCTGCTTGCAAATGGTAGAAAAGCTTATTGGAAACAAAATGGTTGTACACTGATCTGAAAACAATTTTTTCCATAAGTTTTCCAACACAGCTTAATAAAGCAATTGGTCGATAATTGGTTGGCAAATGTTTGTCGCCCTTTTTGAAGACCGGGATGATATTTGCCATTTTCCACATCGTTGGGAAGCGTGCACTGTTAATTGATAATTGAAATAATTGGTAAAGGGGAGCTGCTATTGAATAACCAACTTTCTTCAGCATCAAATGGCTAATGCGATCATGACCAACAGCTTTTTTTGTAATCAGGGATTTAATAAAGTATACTAGATCATCAATATCAAGGTTAACTGTAGTTAGTTTTACATCACATTGAGTTAGGAAGATTGGAAGAATAGCATGGTCTTCAGCAGTTGACACGGATGAAAAATAATCATTTAGTACATTGGATTTATCTTTCTCAGAAGTAGCGTATCTACCGTTCATATCTGATGGATCTAAAAGTGGGGGTATACTGTCACTTTTCGAATTTGTAGCTATAAAAGGTTTAAGAATTGACCAATAAAATTTGGGATCAGTGTTTTGCGATTGCGTTAGTAAGTCTTCAAGATTGTCAAAATAATTATTTTTAGTATATTTCTTCATGTTATTTACATGGTTTCTAAGTTATTTGTACTTTGACCAATCTGACATTTTACCGGTTTTTAGGGCCTTTTTTCGACATCTATCGCGCTTTCTTGATGTTCGACGGAGCTCAGTATTGTACCATGGTTTATCCTTTGGCCGAATTGTTACTAAATATGAAGGAATACATTGCTCAGCTATTTGGAGGAAAGTGTCTGTGAACTTAATGCAACAATCATCAATATCATTCGACTGAGAGAAAAGATAATCCCAGTCGTGGAAAGAAATCAATTCATTCAATTTAGCCCAGTCAGCATTTTTGTAAATCCAAATCTTTCTCTCGAATGCATGGTCAAGATTGTAGGAGAAATCTATATTAGTATACGTGGCATCATGATCGCTAATTTCTCGACAGACACGAATAACTCCACAGTCATGTACAGAAATCGAGTCCGATACAATGACCGGGTCAAGAAGACTTTCGGTTAGTTCGGTTACCCTAGTGGGCTCCGATATAATATTAGAAAGGTTGCAGTTTTTAATAATGTTTCCTAGAAATCTACCGTTATCAGTCCACAGATCATCATTAAGATCGCCTAAAATGATTACCTCTGAACAGATGTCAAGGGCGTTTTCTAGAGAAAGTTGAAATTGGTCGTATATGTTCCCAGGACTGCTAGGCGGAATATATGCGACATTTAATAAGAGCAGTTTTGGTGTATTGTCAATTTGTAACCACAAGGTTTCAAAGTTGGGATTTTCTAGGTCGCAACGCCGTTGACATCGCAAATTTTCAGAAACATAAACAATGAAGCTACCCCAAGGATTTTGGACGTTATTACTTCGATCTTTTTGAAAATAGTTCCAGAGTCGTTTATGTTAAGATAATCTGTGTTTATTGTAAAATCTAGGTTTGTTTCAGTTAAGCAAATGATGTCAAATTCTTCAGATATGTCTTCGACATAGTCAAGTTTGTTTCGCAGGCTACGGATATTTAAGTGTCTGCTTTAATGAAAATATACCCTTTTTTTGCTTGATATGTATGTCAATCTTTTTATCTACTTTATTGCAGAATTATTACAGCGGGTTATTTTTCCTGCTGAGGAGAGATCAGAAATCGTTAACTTAATACCAGTGAGATTAAATGACCGCTATCGGGATTTCTAATATGGACCCCCAAGATGACGAAGCCATTGATTGCAGCAAAGATGGAAGGATGAAGTTTTTATTCTGCAGTATAAGTGAGGGATGAAAATTCATAATGTGATACACTATTTCTTTCAAGTATCCTTCGTATTGCAACATTCTGATAACTGTCATGAAAACTCTCCCAAAACGCAGACTTGTTGTACTTCATGTATATGATGACTTTATTTAATGTAAATCACTCTGAACATCGATAAAGACAAACTGAAGAAATAATTTAGGATATAAAATATGCAAATACATGTATACCAAATGTAAATAACGAATACGGTAGCTGTTTTTTATAAAGATAATTTGTACCCATTTATTTAGCCCGGATTATCGGTCTTACGGCGACTGGTATTATATGGCTGCTATCATTTATTGTGTGTATGTGTGTTTTTATTCAGGCAATCAAATATGAAAATATACCAAATGTAACTTTGATCCACTGAATAACTTAACATAATAAAATAGTAAAGAAACTCCGTTGATATTCATGGTGTAATCTCAATATTTCGACTTTAATTAAGTCATGTACTTATAATTCGCCTGACGATGACTTAACTAAGTCGAACTAAAACGAAACAACTCAAGTGGGCTTAAAATTTTTTTATTACAAAATCTTTTTTCCAGGCAAACAGAAAAACATAGCATGCGGCTTATTGGCAGAATATAGTTTTCTAATACTATGAACGCCAAGTACCTTTGGTTACATAGAGGATAAAAGCAAATAGTTTAAAAGCATAGCATATTATGTAATTATAAAATGGGCATAAATAAGCGGCAGAAGAATTAAAAAGTTGACATAAGTGTCAACCCCCTATATCAAGCAGTTAACCCCGATGTTGGAGTGGGTGGGGCCAAACTAACAAAAGGCTATGCAAAGGCAGACTGACAAGCAAGCAATAATTACCTCGAATCTATGAAGAGGGAATATATACACGTAATTTCGTGTAGTGTGGCACGAAGATAGGCTTGACAGTCTCCCTTTGCCGGCATGTTAGGCAAAGGCGTGGCCCACCCAAGAGGTTACGTTTTATTAAACTTATAAACAAAGTTTGTTACAAAACGAAACAACTCAAGTGGGTTTAAAAAATTATTATTACAAAATCTTTTTTCCAGGCAAACAGAAAAACATAGCATGCGGCTTAATTTGTACCCATTTATTTAGTCCGGACAATGGGTCTTACGGCGACTGGTATTATATGACTGCTATCATTTATTGTGTGTATGTGTGTTTTTATTTAGGCAATCAAATATGAAAATATACCAAATGTAACTTTGATCCACTGAACAACTTAACATAGTGAAGAAACTCCGTTGATATCCATGGTGTAATCTCAATATTTCGACTTTAATTAAGTCATGTACTCATAATTCGCCTGACGATGACTTAAGTCGAACTAAAACGAAACAACTCAAGTGGGCTTAAAACAATTATTACAAAATCTTTTTTCCAGGCAAACAGAAAAACATCGCATGCGGCTTATTGGCAGAATATAATTTTCTAATTCTATGAACGCCAAGTACCTTTGGTTACATAGAGGATAAAAGCAAATAGTTTAAAAGCATAGCATATTATGTAATTATAAAATGGGCATAAAAAAGCAGCAGTAGAATTAAAAAGTTGACATAAGTGTCAACCCCCTATATCAAGCAGTTAACCCCGATGTTGGAGGGGGTGGGTAAGGTTACGTTTTATTAAACTTATAAACAAAGTTTGTTACAAAACGAAACAACTCAAGTGGGCTTAACAATTTTATTACAAAATCTTTTTTCCAGGCAAACAGAAAAACATAGCATGCGGCTTATTGGCAGAATATAATTTTCTAAAACTATGGACGCCAAGTACCTTTGGTTACATAGAGGATAAAAGCAAATAGTTTAAAAGCATAGCATATTATGTAATTATAAAATGGGCATAAATAAGCGGCAAAAAAGTAGCAAAAAAAATATTATCCAAAAAAAGTTAACAAAAAGTTCTATCAAAATAGACCCCCCACCCCTGCCTCCCAAAAATTAACAAGGAAAACGTGTCAAAATAACCTCCCAAAATAAAACTAAATATCTGACATCATTTAGGTTAAGCATTTCTTTAAATCAGAATGTTTAATAAGAGTAATAAAAGATTTGGTAACGTATTTAATCATTCAAGTATGCTTATAGAGGGATAATTTTTAAAACAGCAATAGTTGAAATATAATAAACTAGCTCAATATACACATTTCATTATCCCATAAGAAAAATTGTTTTGTAAACTTTATAAAAAATTTGAATATTAACGTTAAAAAGGTGATAAATACTCTCAAAGTTCAATTGTCATAAATTATTAGAGCATAAATTCAACAGGAACACTGGTCTAATATTCAATTAAAATTTAAATATGAGAATAGAGACAAAATTCATGTTTTGTAGAAGTCTTATTTCCTTTTATCACAAACTAACTAGAGAATAAATTTGATAACAGTCACATCCGGAACGTAAAATAGATCTATAAGGCAATCAGATTTTAAGATTTTAATTTTTCTGTCCTAGGTTTTACGGAAACATGGCTTGACTCAGCTACTCATAATATTTTTACTATACCTGGCTATAAATCTTTTGCCAGCCACAGATCTGAGAGAAAAGGGGGTGGTTTGGTCTTGTACGTTCATCAATCTTTAGGGGAATGTATTATTCCGGATGATTTGTCACCAACAAATAGTCATGGCTACGAGTCCTTATTCATTGAATGTTGTGTTCAGAAACAAACTTACATTATTGGCATTGTCTATAGACCCCCAGGGGAGAGCCTTGAGACATTCAATAACAATTTTGCCAATATATTACAAAAAATATCTAATGGAAATAAAAAATGTGCCATTTTCGGTGACTTTAACATTGACTTGTTGAAGTCGTCTGAACACGCTCAAACTAAACAATTTACCGATTTGATGCATGCTCACTATATGTTTCCAAAAATCACTAAACCTACCAGAGTAACATCGCATACAGCTACTGTTATAGATAATATTTATCTGAACTTTCACGAAGATGACGTTTCTTCTGGAATTGTCGTGTCCGATATAACTGATCACTTTCCAAATTTTCATATCTGTAAATCTATTGGTAATAATTATAAAGTAATAGACAATTACTTTCGTAAGCGCAATAGTACTCGCGCAAATAAAGATAAATTTATTCACAGTATTTCAAATTGATGGGCAGGGAGTTTCCAATGTTGAAGATGATGTTAACCATGCCTACATATATTTCATACATATTTTCAGCACAATTTGGCACCATTTATGAAGATTGTTTCCCTTATGTTGATGTAGACTGTAAACAGAAAAGTTGTAAAATTAAAAGACCTTGGATAACTTCTGCTATATTATGCTCTATTCATGAGAAAAATAGATTGTACCGTCTTAAACTAAAAGCAAAATCTAGACAAACCTCCGAAAGATACAAAGTGTATCGCAATAAATTAAATCATACTCTACGTATTGCTAAACACAACTTTTATGAATCCAAATTTACTAAATGTGATAGAGATATCAGAAAAACGTGGAAAATAATCAGCGAACTTTTACAACGTAAATAAACTGTAACTGTTTTTACCATAGATGGTATTGACACCGTTGATTGCGACAAGATTAAAACATGACTTGCCACTGCCTTCAAAAGAACCACGAGACTATATGCAAAATCCGAATGACAATGTATTTATACTGGAAGTGTGTTTACCATCTGAAGTGGCTAATATTATAACAAATTTAAAAAATACATCTGCCGGTATTGACACCATACTCACCTCTCACATTAAACTAGTTTCGAACGCGATTGCCGATCCATTGAGTCATTTAGTTAATATTTCCCCTCAATCCGGTTCTTTTCCTAATGATTTAAAAGCTGCCAATGTAATTCCTCTATTTTAATCTGGCGACGCATCTTCGGTTTCAAATTACAGACCGATTTCGGTGTTACCTTCATTTAGCAAAATTTTTGAAAAAGTTATGATGTTGCGTGTAATACTCTTCCGCGAACATAACGATATTATTTCACATAATCAATTTGGATTTCGAGCCGGTCACTCGACAGCAACAGCTTTACTTGCGCTACAAGATAAAATAATACAAGCTAAAGAGTCCAAGCATTTTAGTGCTATTGTGTTTTTGGACCTCTCAAAAGCGTTTGATACGGTCAATCATGACATACTATTAGATAAACTTTATTTTTATGGATTTAGAGGGGTTTCTCATAAATGGTTCCAAAGTTACTTATCGAATCGTGTACAATGTACATTATTTAATGATAAACTCTCCGACTCTCTGCCAGTCAACTGTGGTGTTCCTCAGGGGTCGATTCGAGGACCTTTAATGTTTTTGTTGTACATAAATCTGACACTGGTATCACATGCTCTAAGGACCATTCTTTTTGCGGATGACACGGGTCTCCATCTAAGCGATACCGATTTAGGCAATTTAATGCAAGTTATGAAGCAGGAAACAGCTTCTTCAGCAAATGTGCAGAGAAAACACGGGTTGGGATGTGCCGCTGTCTGACGAGTTGACGTCATCTTGGGAGAAATGGCGAACAGACCTTCTACAGGTTGATGAAATTCGTATACCTCGATGTTATAAACCTAGCAATTTTGGAAAGGCTGTATTGTTAGAACTTCATCATTTCTCCGATGCCAGTGTTACGGGTTATGGGCAATGTTCTTACTTGAGACAGGTTAATGAGGTTGGTGAGGTGCATTGTGCATTGGTTATGGGTAAAGCTCGTGTGACCCCACTCCGTTCGGTTACCATTACCCGTCTTGAGTTGACTGCCGCTCTGGTGTCAGAGAAGGTAAGTGTTCTTCTGGCTCGGGAATTAAATTTGAAAAACAGAAACAAGAACAGAAACAAATACACCAAAATTAGGGTACTTACATGGCAAACAAATTACATATATCAAGTTCTATGTACTATATAGCTTACACTCAACAGTAAAATTTGTTCATATAAGGATTGACTTCAATGTTTCTTCGGTTCATCGAGTTATGAACGAACTTGCCCCTGTGCAAACTAAATAAATCCGCGAAGCGGTTTATGAAAAGTTTGCACAGGGGCCAGTTCGTTCATAACTCCATGAACCGAAGAAACATTGAAGTCAATCCTTATAATTTAATTACTATCACATATACTACGTAAAACAATAAAAAATATTCACAGGGAGTGATATATTTTTTAATATTTTCAAGAATCAAAACAACCAACGCGCGCAAAGCTACACTTGATGTCAAAGATCTCTACCAAGTGACGTCACAATCACAGGCAAAGGGACTGTACAACGTGATGACGTCATCTCGCGTCATACCGTTGACTATCAGTGCACTGTGCTGACATGAGTGGAATCGTTTTCGTAAGCTGACATAACAAGTTGTTCTTTATTTCTTTGAAATCTGATCGAAATGAAAACTAAATATAACCAGGTATTAAATCAACATATTTTCAAATTAATTGCTTTCTCCGTTTCAATAAATAGGCAGTAGGCCTATTGTTGTTTCGTCGGTGATTCACGTATAATATATCGTTGTAAAAATAGTCCGGAGCTGGTTCGTTCATCGGGTTATGAACGAAAGCAGATTAGCCAATCAAATTGTAGTATTCGTTGAAAACACACTGGAAATTAAATTATAGAATTGTAGTTTACACAGACAAGCCGTAATGTAGGCCTATATATAAGAATAATCACATGAAATAATAATTCGTACGCCAAACAAAACCCTATACTTTACACATAGCAATAAATTTGTACATAAGAACGTTATTTACATAGACAAACATATATACATACAATACAAGAGTAATTGCGTAACACATACACCAAACAGATCTTTCTACTTTATACATAACATTAATTTTGTACACAAGAACGCTATTTACGTAGACAAACATATATACATACAATTCAAGAGTAATTGCGTAACACATACATCAAACAAATCTTTCTACTTTATACATAACATTAATTTTGTACACAAGAACGTTATTTACATAGACAAACATATATACATACAATTCAAGAGTAATTGCGTAACACATACATCAAACAAATCTTTCTACTTTATACATAACACTAATTTTGTACACAAGAACGTTATTTACATAGACAAACATATATACATACAATACAAGAGTAATTGCGTAACACATGCATCAAACAAATCTTTCTACTTTATACATGACACTAATTTTGAACACAGAAACGTAATCTACACAAACAAGTAACTTTTAGTCAGTACAAATTACATATCTAAAGGCCCGCTCTCACTATGCGATCAGCCGCACCGACCCGCACCGACCCGCTCGGACGGAATATATACAGAATAATGCACTCCAGGAGCAACAACTTTAAAGGAGGAGAAAACAAAAAAAACAACATGCAATTGTATCGAACGGGCTCCCATAGACCATCGTATTCATGTGTCTGAGTCTTGCACGTGGTTTACGGTGTGGAAATACAATGAAAATGAATCTGCCAGACAAGCTCGTGCTCGATCGACAGTGGAGCGCGCCATTGACGGTTTGAAATTGACCGGAAAAAGTATTAGTAGATTACTTCCCTTGTGAGCTTACCATATCTTGTATGGTTATAACCTGCAATGCCAGCGGTAAGACTACCTTTTCTGAAAATTCTACAACGATCCCCACAAGTCGCCTAGACAACATGTGCAGTCTTCCCAGAAGGTTGATTTACTAGCTAGTGTACATTTCAGAGTTGTTAGAGTGTTCGTCTTCTCTTATTAGCACCTCGAAATGATCGAAATTAACCTAGGTTTAAATGGCAGACGTTCAGAGTTGACCAATTTCTCTTACGCTAGCGAGTGGCTGGTGGCCAGGCGTATGCTGATTGGCCGATTGAGACACACAGCTAAGCTCTGCTGCGAAGATGGCAGCCGAGTCAGTTTAGACGTTCTCGGACAACGATTGTTAACTTTCTTATAGCACAGTTTGGCGAGGAAAAATCGCAGAAATATGGTTTTGGTACCGTTAGAAAGGAAAATGTGTCGCGCCTGTACTGTATTTACTTAGTTCTCTCCTTTAAGAAAGGATGTGAGCAAGGATTTTCTTTGTTCGGCAAATACGGGACATTCTAGCAAGTAGTGGACTGAGCTTTCACACTTGTATCCACAGTATCCACATGCTTGGTCGTCAGTCAGATTATATTTGAACAGATCTGAATAAAGGGGGCTTAGACCCATCCTCATTCGACAGTGTAAAACAGATACATAGTTATTAAATGAAGAGTATAATTTAACTAGTTTATTGTTTTCTGCAGAGAGAAATTTTTTTAGCTTGGGAAGTGTATATTTCTTGGCTTCGTTAGGAAGTAAGTTCCAGTCTTTAGTGGTTCTGGGTAAAAACGAATTTCAGAAAAGTTGCAGTCTACATCTGAATTGTCTATAATGGTCTCTGTTTCGTAGTCGGTAAGTGTCAGTATCTGTGTCATATCTAGCTGTCATAAGTTCTCTAAGGTAGGGAGGAGAAAGTCCATTTACAATTTTATGGAATAACAGGATTCTGTGAGACCGGCGGCGCACATAAAGTGGCTGTCAACAGGGGTTCATTTAGCAGGGAGGTATTGGATGTTTGTTTTATACCTCCAGTACATGGTAGGGCTGCACGACGTTGAACGTTTTCCAATTTTTGAGAAAGCTGAAGAGTACAATTGTCAATTAGTACATCTCCATATTCTAAAGTAGATCTAATTGTACTAAAATAAAGCGTAGTCAAACATTTTCTAGTGAGTACCTGTTTTACTCTGGTCATGACACTGAGTTTTCTGTTACTTTTAGTAACCATATGTCTTACATATTCGTCCCATTTGCCATTTGTTTGTAATATGATTCCAAGATGTTTATGGTGCTGAACTTCTGTTACACGTATACCATCTAAATATAATCTAGGATAAACTGGATTACTTTTAAGTGAAATTAATAGAGAAACGGTTTTTCTTGCATTTAAAGTAATTTCCATTGATTAGCCCAATTTGATAGACGGTTTAGATCTCTGTTAAGTTTGTTTTCTGTTACTCTGATATCATTGATATGCTCCAAGAGAGATGTGTCGTCAGCATATATGTTGATGTTACTTTCTATACCTGTATTTATATCATTTATGAATATTAAAAATAAGAGAGGGCCAAGAACAGATCCTTGGGGCACTCCCGAATATATTGCCGAGGTTGGAGATTCAACACCATTTAAGCCGACTGTAATTTTTCGGTTGCTTAAGTAACTTTCAATCCATGAATAAAGCGGATCAATTGCACCTATCTGCTTTAATTTGAATAGAAGTCCTTCGTGCCAAACTTTGACATCTTTGACATCTTACTGACATCTAAAAAGACCAGACATACATCTTTTCTGTCATCTAATCCGTTATATATATTGTGAACTATTTTCGTGAGTTGAAGTATTGTTGAGTCGCCTTCCTTGAAGCCAGAGTTATTTGGTATGAGTATGTCATTAGCCAGACAGTATTCGTAGAGTCGTTTGTGAACTATTTTTTTCCAATATTTTAGATACCGAAGATTGTATTGATATTGGTCTGTAGTTTTCGGTTTTAGTTTTATCGCCATTTTTAAAGACTGGAGTCACCCGTGATAGCTTCCACACAGAAGGGAAAATGCCTAAACTAAGGGAGCTATTGAACAGTGCTGTGATGGATGGGGCAATTGGATCGTATGTAGCTTTTAGCATAAAATTTGTAATTCCATCTACTCCTGATGATTTTCGAACATTTAGGCTTTTTAGAATCTGCTTCACTTCAGTTACATTTGTTTCGATATGACCAAGGCGTGAGTTAACTTTATAGGAAAAGGGAGGTAATGATGGTGTATTTGTAAGTTGGTTTGATAAAGATGCAAAATAATTGCATAATTCTGTGGCTTTAGCGACGTCTGATTTAATTATTTATCTGAAAGTTTGCGTTTCACATTTTCTGTATATCTTCTGATAGCTTGGCGACGTGCGGTATTTGCCTCACGCCTTGACAAATAAAACAAGAATTTATCTTCATTAGATTTTGTCCGTTTATACTTTTTAAACTTTCTATCTCTAACTCTTAATTTATGTCTAACGTCATTTGTCATCCAGGGTTTGTCTCTAGGTCTAATTGTAGCTGATTTATTTGGGATACATTCCTTATGGCATGAAAGGAATAAGTTATTCCATGCAAATACTTTATCATCTATATTAGAGAAGATGTCACATACTGGTTGAAATGGTGTCTGGCTTACAATAGACTCTAGTTCTTCGATGTTAGTATTTTTATAATCCCATAGAGTACGTACATATGCTTTAGGCTTTTCATTTGTGGATATACTAATAGTGCAATAAATTGTACAGTGGTCAAGGTTTCCTAACGGGGCAGATACTCCATGGTCGAGAACATAACTAACATTGTCGGTGATAATTAAGTCCAGTATGTAAGCGCTAGCTGTCATCTGTAAATCTAGTTGGTTCGTTTATTAACTGAAACATGTTTTTACCGGCAAAAATATCATAAAGATTCATTTTTAGTTCACTTTTATCGTGGAATTTTGTCCATTCAGTGCATCTGTCATTTAGGTCCCCCATCACTAATAAACAATCTGGATTTTCAGATAGTGCCAGAGTCAGAGCATTTTCGATGTTGTTTAGAAATAGTTCACGACGTTCAAGTGATTGATTTGGTGGGCGGTAGCATACACCTAAAAGAAGTTTTTTATTTGACTCTTCCACTTGGATCCAAAGCATCTCATTTTCATTTTCTAAGTTAGATTTTCTAGTAACAGTTAGCGAATCTTTAAAGTATATAGTGACTCCTCCCCCATGTCTATTTCTGTCTTTTCTCTCTATATTAAAACCCTGTAAGTGAAGTAAATCATCTGATATTTTTTCACTAAGCCATGTTTCTGAAACACATATGATGTCATTATGAGCATCTCGACATAGTACTGAATAAATCTCGTCTATTTTCGCATAGGAAGATAAGCAATCATCATTTTGTGCCGTCAGACTTCTCGCATTAATGTGACAACAGTTGAGGTTATGGGTATCGGATGGGCCTGGATTTCTGTGAACATCGCCACATCTTAATAATAATATAGAGTTTATTAGTAGCAGGTAATGTTGATTCAGTAGTCCAGACAGAACACATATTATTATTACAGCATAGTGAGAATCTAAACCCGTAAATATTTCTAAAATCTTGTTGAGTTGTTTTCTAAAAGCATTTGCTCTGATTGTATTTTTATAACAGGTGAAATTATGCCATGCCCCTATTGCCGCTCTATATTGGTTTATGTCACCCATCATTCAGGATAAATAAATGGTATTAGTCCACGCTCAATCATTTTATAAACTACATGCGGCATTGTTTTACAGGTATATATATTTTTATTGATAGTTTTTTCTGATATATTTATATCTATATGTGGTAGTGAAAGGTCTTTAATGGAGAGATTTCTATTTTTATCATAGCGGTAAGAACATAAAATAAAGATACCTAAGTCAAAGCAGGTATATGTCTTTTCGGATTTTACCAGGTAAATTAGCAGTATTTCAGTGTATGTAAGAAGGTAATGTAGATAGTGGATTATGGTGTACATGGTAATAACTGAATAAATAAATGAATGAATAAATAAATAAATGAATAAATAAACAAATAAATAAATAGATGATAGATAAATAAATAAATGGATGAATAAATAAATCGATGAATAAATGAATAAATAAACAAATAAATGTATAAATAAACAAATAAAGAAAAAGAGAAAGATGAAAAGGTAAGAAAAAGTTTAACAAATGAGAACAAAAAACACAGGTAGGTGATATATCTAGGCGTGGGAGAGTGTGGGGCTGCTACTGACACTTACTTATGTTTATTTCTCTCAGTTGATTAGGTAAACTGCAAGTTCTCAGCTTCATCAAGGGAGCTAACCCGCTTAATGGGGCCTTGTTCTGTACACCTTAGAAATATTTTTCCATCTCTTGACCAGAAACTGTGTATATTGCCGGACTTTCTGTACACAAGTAGACGTTTAATGACGTTATGTCTAGCTTTGGTTAACAATGATGCACTGTTTGGAAGATGTTCGGTGGCTTGGGGGCTCTTTTTGTCAGTGGAGGTTATAAAGCTCTTCAGATCATTAATATGTCCTACTTTTTCAATATGATAGCCCATTAACCCTGCTACATCTATGTTGAAGTCACTGTTTGTGTCTGCATCATAATTGTCACATAAAGAGGTATTGAATTTGTCACCTTCAGAGGAGTCCCCGCTTTGCCATCCTCTCTCTGCTTCCCCATTAGTTATAGAACTGTTTTCATAACCTATGTTCATACCCCCTTGTGCATCACCTTTATCCATGCTTTCACTGTCCATCTTTTTCGATCTTTTGGTGTTGGATCCGAGTTGCTGGCATACAGTTTTTGTTTTCAGATAGTGTTCTTTATTGATGATGTTATCAGATTCTTTCTCGCGAAGCATTACAATGGTTTTCATTAACAATTTATTGCCTTCATTAGCGTTTAGAAAGTTTGATGATTTGAGAAATTTTTCCTTTTGTGACCGTTCATTCCAAGAGTCAAAGCTCTCCATATTTCGCAGAGAAATCTTGTTCTGCTTAATTTTGCCAAAGTCTAGTTGACAATTGGTGGAACTGCTCAAATGAATCTCAGGATTACCTGCTTGATCAAATCTGGACAAGTCCTCCAATCCACTCATATCCTTGTTTTTTTATTTAGTCTGTATGACAAATGATTGAGGCACTTTTGCAATTGTGGTTTTGGGACGTTGTTGAAATATGTCTTGATTATTGGCAAAATTCCTCATTCTCAACACTTTCATATTTTGAGAAGTTGATTCCCTTGTAACTGTAGCTTCTATGATAGAATTATTGAGTTTAGATAGCTAAGACTTTGCATCTTGACTCGAGGTGGGGTTCCAGGATGGTTAAGACTTTGCATCTTGTCTCGAGGTGGGGTTCCAGGATGGTTAAGACTTTGCATCTTGACTCGAGGTGGGGTTCCAGGATGGTTAAGACTTTGCATCTTGACTCGAGGTGGGGTTCCAGGATGGTTAAGACTTTGCATCTTGACTCGAGATGGGGTTCCAGGATCGTTAAGACTTTGCATCTTGACTCGAGGTGGGGTTCCAGGATGGTTAAGACTTTGCATCTTGACTCGAGGTGGGGTTCCAGGATGGTTGGGACTTTCCTTCCTGTATTTCTCGTCACGTTAAAGCTTCTTCCTAAGTGATCGTAGACGTTGTAAAGCCATTACTTTATTATTCGGCAAATTTGGAATTTCAACTTTGAAGTGCAGTGGAATTTCAAAGTGTTGATCACTTGTGACTCCAATCCCCTCAGACACTTTGTCCAGAAACAATTGATCCTCTCTAGAATGAGTTTCATCGCTGGTTACATTTTCAGAAAAGTCAAGTTCCATAAAATGTGCCATCGCTAATGGATTAATAACTTCCTTTACTGATGTTCGCACAGTGATAACCCCTTTGCAGCCTTCGTCAACTAGGTTATTGGTAACCAGCACTCTATGACTGAAACCAATAGGGTCATCAACGAAATCCGCAGCATCCGGGTTAATGACACCTACAATACCCTAACCCAAGTCGGTACGCTGTGCATACGGCTCATTTTCGCTAGGTGGGATGACATCTCTGGGTGCTAAACCCCAGGAACACTTATACCCAATGTGTAAACCTACTTCAATGTCCTGCAGTGGGATAAGTTTATCCGTTTATCTTCTGGAGATGGGGCCATTGCATTGCCATATACTTAGTAGGAATATGGTCTCTATTGGCTGGCATAATATTTCTGGTATAGGCAGTAGGAAGAGGTATTCTGATAGAACTGTCGTAGCCTCTCACAAGTAAACCTTGAATACGACTACTACTTACTAACGTATCCATTGATGTCATTGTTGAAAAAGACAAACTTACAGGCAAACCAGTTAAACCCAGCGATCTACATGTGTCCTCCATGATAAAGGTGGTGTCCGACTGTGTATCAAGTAAGGCGTAGACTAAACGTCCACACTCCGGAGATTCTACATGGGACACCCAAGCGGGTAAAATCATAGAACGTTTACTACTGTCTCCGGTGTGATTCAGATGACTGACGCCAGAATGTATACTTAACTCACCTTGATTAGCATGTTTAGTGTCCAAGTCCCTGACGTCCTTTTTATCTCCATGGAGTGATGTACGGTGTACGGTGTTTATGGTTTCAGAGTTACCTATCCAACCGGTATCAATGTGTCTCTTACAACTCTGTCATCCCTTAAATCTATTGAATATGGTGTACCTCAAGGCTCGGTGCTAGGCCCAATTCTATTCCTTTTGTACATTAATGATTTACCCCGTGCTTCAAATCTTCTGGATCTACTTTTATTTGCCGACGACACTAGTGCAGTACACTCATCTGATAATATTACAGCTACCATCAACATCATGAACACAGAGCTCAACAAATTAAACAACTGGTTTTCAGCCAACCGACTCTCCTTTAACCTAACCAAAACTAAAGGCCTCCTAGTCCTCCCTCACAACTATAAACTAAAACAACCAATACCTTCTATAATTATAGCTAATACTGAAATAGATCTTGTTACAGAATATTAGTTTTTAGGAATCATCATCAACAGCAAACTGAATTGGACATCCCATATAGGTTGTATTTGTCAGAAGCTTTCTCGAAATATCGGCATCATTCAACATCTCAAACATTCATTAACCAAAAAACCCCTCTTTCTACTGTATTATAGCATAATTCATCCTTATCTTATCTATGGTAACATCTTGTGGGGAGGCACGTATTCTACTCATCTGAACCCATTAGTTGTATTTCAAAAACGAGCTGTACGTGCAATCACCCTTTCTTCACCCTTAGAACACACAGCCCCCATTTTCGTCAAGTTAAACATTTTACCTTTACCTTCCATAAATCTTTATTGTAATCTTCAACTCTGTCATAAATTCTTCTATCGGCCAGATGAAATTCCTCACAGCTTCTCTAATTACCTTTTGAAACAATCTGCTATTCATCAATTTTGCACTAGAGCTCATGCTTTAGATTTCAATAGGCCATTTTACCAAACAAACTTGTCATTCTATATTTTCAAATCTGCAGGCCCCAGAGAGTGGAACAAATTACCGAATTCATTGAAAACTATTTTTTCGTCGTCATTATTTAAATCTAAACTTTAATCACATCTGATTTCTATGATTGGAAACTAAAGCACTAATCTGTTGCACTTGTAAAAATATAATTGTATGCTATTCTCACCTATAAGATATGCCATATCTATTTTCATTTTTTTGTACTTCAGGGAGAGACAAGCTCCCTAGAGCTTTAATCCCGCTTCTGTAAATCATTTTTTTGTACTCCGTTTCATAATATGTAAGAGGTGAATAAATAAATACAAACACAAATACTTTAAACAGGTCTGGCCTTTCCGCCTTTGGCGACATTGGTTTGAAAGGTGCCAAAAGGTTAGACAGGCGAAACACAGGTGATTTTTGCACAGCAGCATTTTATTATTGGTTTGCTCCGTAAAACACCATGGGTCTTCGCAGGTCAACAGATGGCTATCCAATTCGCTTCACCAAGAAATGCACGGGCGGGAAAATAGTCAAATATAGTGCCCCTTGTGAGCATGGAAGACGGACAGGGGAGATAACTCTCGGTAATCAATGGGCGTCTCATTTACAAACCTCCCCAAAATTTACAGAATTTTTCCAAAAAGAAAACAGCAGGCGCTTAATTCTTCTCCAAAAGCAGTACCAACTTATGAATGGGTCGTTCGAGGTAAGCAATCGGGTCGTTGCGTTTGCCGCGCGCATCCAAAGAGGTATTGCCCAAAGCAGCTCGGACTCTACGTACATGGCCGTCATCTCCGACAAATGTCTCACTAACTCTAAGTTCTTGTTCATCTTTGTGGGTTAATGGGTCCACTTTTTTGTGGAGTAAAGATATTTCCACAAAAGAGGTGACCAAATATCACGTCGATCCAGCGGACATTGCGGTAAGAAATGTGAATGTGGCATCGACACATATAAACCGTCCTATTGACACAATTGACAGTGAAAGGTTCCGCTACTTCTCAGATTGGTTTCGACTTAATCGGGCAATAGCCATTTGCCTCTGGTGGAAAAAAATGCTTTATGAGCTTGTGGTTTGAACGAAAATTCAGACGGCTAAGCAGCGGTCTGTCGGCTATCTACCAGTAAGTGTAACGGAATTAGAGGATGCGCAATCAGAGATTATTAGACTCCTGCAAAATGAGTCTTTCTCTCCAGAAATCCAGGCACTCAAGTCAACTGGCAGTGATGATCGCAAAAAATAGCTCCACCAAATCCTTTCGTAGATGAATTTGGCATTCTGAGAGTGGGAGGAAGACTAGCCAGGTCCGGTATGGGCACAAACTTAAAATATCCTGTAATTCTTCCTCGACGCCATCATGTGAGTACATTAATAATACGGCACTTTCACGAAATAAATGGTCATACAGGTAGAGGGATCACGATCAGTACCATCCGTGAAAACGGGTTTTGGATTATTGGGTGCAGTAGCGCAGTTGCTTCTTTGATAGCTCACTGTGTAATTTGTCGTAAGCTCTATCAGCCTCCACAACAGCAGAAAATATCCAGCCTTCGCCTCCGTTTACTTATAGTGGAGCAGATTTCTTTGGACCGTTTCATATTAAAGAAGGTAGGAGAGAACTTAAACGTTTTGGGGTGATCTTCACTTGCATGTCCTCTCGGGCTGTTCACATCGAGGTAGCACACAGTCTTGATACGCCATCGTTCATAAATGCGTTAACGAGGTTTATTAGCATCCGTGGACATGTACGACATCTTCGATCCGATTGCGGAACGAACTTTGTTGGCGCTGAACAAGAACTAAAAAGGTCTCTTACGAAGATCGAGCATGCCAGGTTTGGCGATTTTTTGTTGAAAAAAGCGTGCGATTATGTAACGTTTTAGAGAAATTCCCCAAATGCTAGCCATATGGATGGGGTCTGGGAGCGACAGATTAGGACTGTTAGGCTTATTCTGGCTGGATTGTTACATCACGTAGGCACTCAACTAGACGACGAAGGTCTAAGAACGCTGTTATCTGAAGTGGCAGCTACGATTAACAGTCGCCCTTTAACATATGAAACACTAAACGATCCAACCTCTCCAGAACCATTAACGCCCAATCATTTACTAACCGGAAAATCACAAATGATTCTTCCACCACCTGGTAAATTCCAACAAGACGATATGTACTCTCGAAAACGTTGGCGGCGTTGTACTGCGCAAGTGAGTTTTGGTACAGATGGCGGCGAGAATATCTCCAGTTTCTGCAAGCAAGGCAAAAGTGGCATAGGCCCAAACGAAACCTGACTGTTGGAAATATAGTTTTGTTAAAAGATGATACCTACCGAGTAATATGTGGCGTTAGTGAGACATTTATCGGAGATGACGGCCATGTAGACAATAGCAAACGAGTTCAGCTCATACTTCAGTACCGTTGCCCAAAATTTAAAAGACGAAATCCCCGAGACAGAGATCAATGCTGCCGACTACCTCCCTCCCCATAATAACAAAACGTTTGTATTCTCTCCAATAATAAAAAGTGAAATCGAGGAAACTATTCTTAATCTAAAATCCACTTCGCCTGGTATTGATGGAGTTAAAATGTCAACAATAAAAAGTGTTTCTCAACTTATCTCTGCACCCATCGTGCATATAGCCAACTTATCTTTCAATTCTGGAATTTTCCCTGATATTCTAAAAGAAGCTAAAATAACACCAGTTTTCAAGTCAGGCGAGCCCAATAAATTCGAGAATTACAGACCCATCTCAGTTATACCATCTGTCAGTAAGATCCTTGAGAGAATTTCTTGTAACCAAATAATGACGTACATCGAAGAGAATTCTATTCTCTCCAGTAACCAATATGGGTTCCGTCCAAGCCATTCGACCACTTTCGCAGCTATTTCTTTATACGAACAGTTAGTGGCAGCAAAAAACAAAAAACAGTTTAGCATAGTTACCTTTTTGGACCTTTCTAAAGCTTTTGATACTGTCGACCAAAGTATACTTCTTCTCAAACTACGTCATTATGGTTTTCTTAGTTCTTGGTTTGAAAGCTATCTTTCTGACCGAAAACAGACAGTTAAGTACGGGGGGTTTTCTTCAGATCCATATTTCACCAACTGTGGTGTGCCCCAAGGGTCGATCCTCGGACCCATTTTTTTCTACTTTACATAAAAGATATTTTGTCCTCATCTGACGTCCTCCATTTTACCATTTTTGCAGATGACACCAGCCTGTCATATTCCTGTGCAGACATCCACGAAGCTTTCAATACTATGACCACAGAACTAGAATCCTTACAACTCTGGCTATATGCAAATCGTCTCTCATTAAACATCTCTAAAACAAAGTGCATGCTCATCAAACCTACTCGTCGCTCATTGGATAAAAACTTACCCTCGCTAAACCTAAATAATACACCCATACAAATGGTCAGCCAGTTCAAATTCCTTGGCATCATCATTAATAATCAATTATCATGGACATCTCATATCAAGTACATTTGTAATAAAATATCCAGAAACATTGGCATCATTCATCATATCAGGAAAGCACTTATCCTATATTTTTCCTTAATTTATCCATATTTGTCATACGCCAACATTTTGTGGGGAAACACATATAAAACTCATCTTCATCCTTTATTTCTACTGCAAAAACGTATGTTACGAATCATATCGTTCAAACATAGACTTCATCCTTCTGAACCTCTTTTTCACGAACTACAAATGTTAAACATCTACCAATTGAATACATTCCATATTTTGATTCAAGCTCATAAGCTCATATACCATTCATTAAAACTTCCGTTTCATTTCAAATCATTGTTTAGAAGGAAAACTGATGTTCACCAATATAGAACCCGAACACAAAACTTAAATCTCCACCAACCTCATTATTGCACAAGTCGACTTGTTCACCGATATCTCCAGAAAATTCGACGTCAACTGACTGGCCCGGCATTCATCATTACATTATGGAAAACTACAAGAGTCAACATGTTGGTTAACACCAAAGACCCTACCCCACTTGAATCCAGAAGTAATGTGGTATACCAGTTTACATGCCCTGGATGCAGTGCCTCATATATAGGAAAAACCGAACGTTGTCTGTTGACACGTATGAAAGAACATTCAAACGGAAACAGTGAAATTCACACCCATACCAATGACTGTGAAAACTTCAAATATTTAAATTCACTAACTAATTTAAATAACAGACTCGAAGATCAGCCTGAGATACCAATAAGCAAGTTTATTCTGTCACACACTAAAGTTATTGATTCTGATCCACACTGGAATGTATTGCTATTTAAAGAAGCCCTAGCTATCAGAAGAAACATTCCTAGTTTAAATTATGGTGTAAAAGCTTCTCGTGAACTCATACTTTTTAGATAAATTAAATTAAATGATTGTATTATTGTATAAATACCACAACGTCGCATTCCATGTGTATTCAATTGATATACGTTAACTGTGGGAGGTGTCAAACCTATTGACACCTAACATCTCACCTTAATCCATATTTTAATCGATGCTTTAGTCACTGATAGGAACACAGTTATGTTTTCTTTATACATTAATCATTGCATAATATACCCCTGGTCTAATCTCTGTCTTCTCTGCAAATTGTGTATATAAACTGTATCTACTGTATTTTAATCATTTCTCCTGAAGATGACAAATAAAATTTTGTCGAAATATTGAGAACGTCAACAATGCGTCGTCTTACTTTATTCGGAGTATCTATGCTTTTGCATCTTGCTAAGCTAGTTGGTGGATCAACAAGATTTTAGAAACCATATTATAGTAAAATTAGTATAAATATTTGTCGGGGTATATGGTTTTATTGAGTTTAATTGGTGTACAAAATTGCGAGTTCTTTAAATTTGATTTACTTATTCCATCTAATTTTAACTATAAACAGCTGCATATTTATTAGTAACTTAATTGTAAAACTTTTATTAATCTCTTTGTAGTTTTACGGAGCCAACCAATAATAAAATGCTGCTTTGCAAAAATCACCAAATGGGTTTTGCGTCCCTGCGGGCTTTAACATAGATGTGTCCCTGTGTTAATAAATAGTCCCTCGGCCCACCCCCGTTGGCAGGCGAGGGGCCAGGGTGGGCGTCGGGCTCCGGCAGCAATCCGCCCACCATCTTTGGCAGGCACAGGTATCAGGGTGGGCGTTTGAATTTATTTGCAGGTTATATGTTTACTGTTAGTTTTAGCCAGGCCAAGTTTCTAATAGACGAAGCACGAAAATAAATCTTGCTGTACTTTTTATCGCGTCTTAGTTTTCGCTTTACCATCGCGTTTTACTTTGGAATTTCTATCGCGTCTTACATATTCGAAATCTAAAACGCGATGAAAATACAGCAAGATTTATTTCCGTGTTATACTTTATGAAATTGTCGTTTTTAGGCTCATTTGTTATGAAAACCACAACGGACAGGCAACGAAAAATACTTGTCATTGCGTTTTACTTAACCGCCTATATTTTGATCTCAGAAACACTATGGAAATGCGATGAATAATATTTACCATCGTTTTAACATCGCGTTTTCATCGTGTTTCTCAGCAGAATTTAAAGCTTGGTTCTATACGTATTTTGCGATAGAAATTAGGACCGAAAGGATTATCACTGCAACTTACTTTATAGATTGGGTATTAAAAGTAAATCACAAACACGATGGAAACGCGATGGTAAAGCGATAGTAAATATTAACCATCACTTTACCATCTCATTTTTATCGTGTTTGTGAGCAGGATTGAAGGAAGATTTGAAAGTAAAACGCGATGTCCCTTCTCGGCCATCATATATTTCAAATTTAAAATACTAATACGTATAACTCTTAACAAATCAATCTTGTTTGATTGGTCGTTCAGTTGTATGGTTTGCCTTTCACCAGTTAAGGATTTTCTTCTCGCACCATGAAGCTCATTTCTTCTCTTTTAACTGGTTGATAACTCTACAAAAACAAGGAAAAGGACCAAAAATAAAATCAATAAACGGGCAAAAAGAACAATATTATAATCTAAATACAAGTGATTGCCACATTTGATAGCTAGTATAATTACAACTATTTTGTTGCAAAAGTCGACGAAGACGTTCATTTTTTTATTGTTGACTTTCCAATTCCTCTTGAGCCCCCGAAATGTCCTAATGATAATGTTAAGAACCGAAACACTTTATTTGTTCACTTTCAGCCTTCATCAGTTTTAATATAACCATTGGAGAAATCTACATGTGTCCCTAAACGGGGTAATTTGTCTCCGTTTGTGTTACAAAAAAATGTGATATACAAATAAGATATATGAAATAAGATATATGAACAAATAACTTTATATGATATGAAGTTTATTGCATAAAGCCAATTGGCCCATGAGCATACATTTCACAAACAGTTATGGATGGCGGATTGAACAAATTTAATATGAAAAACATTGGGTGGTTTTATGTATACGGAAGGCCTTTTCAATGAATATAGCTAGGTTTCTTAACAATGTTGTGTTTTTAGATCTTAACAATTGTACACATTTGTGAATGCTTGGATGACAATAATAAAAACTTGGGATATACATTTTTCTTAGATCGTTATAGAGGGGACAAATTAGCAAAAAATGATATTCATCTTCTACTTTCCTGCATGTTTTACATATTCTATTCTCTGGAGCCGTTTTGGGTTTCGTCCATCGGCAACTTTCAATGCATAGAATATGAGAAGAAGTTCTTAACCGAGTTAAAGCAATTCGACATTTTTCAACTGTAACAGATTCTAAATAATTTTTTAGATTAAAACTACAAATTCTAAAATAAAATCTAACCTTTGGGGATTCAGAAATACGATCATACCAAAGTTGAATGAAATTGTCAGACAATCTTTGCTTTACAAGTAGCAAAAAAATGGCACGTTACCAACATCCTGAGCATACCAAGCATAGTTAAAGCCTAAACTCTCAATTAAATTTCTAACACGGGTGGCCCAACTTACTCTATGTGGGGACTTTTGAGAATCTGCTAGGAGCTGTTTAAACACTATCTTGACGTAATAACAATCTGTCATAGTTGTTATTTTAAGCCAATATTTAATAATGATATACATTCGCTTTGTGGTCATATTGATTCGACCAAGTTCGCCGTAAATCATATCATTTTGAGTAGTTTGTCGGACCCCAAGTATTTTGTTACAATATTTCAAGTGTACCCTTTCAATTTCTGGTGCTTTTACAAACCCCCATACTTCAGCTCCATAATTCAAAATTGGCAATACAGTTTTATCAAATAAGTCCATAAAATGTTGAGGCTGAAGATTTACAAATTTGTTTAAGTATTTAGAGAGCTGAAATACTGCCTTTTTGGCTTGATCTGCCAAAGTGGATTGAGCTGTTGTAAAAGAACCACCAGTTGTGAATACTAAACCTAAATAATTAAATTTAGTTACAAGTTGATTTTTTTTATAGTTGATTTTAGTCTTTTGATTAATTTATAATTAGTTTGGTTTTCTGTTTTCGTCAGCAGTATTTTGATAATTACTTCCGGTCAGAATTTGTTTTCAGCCTCAAAATATGGTGAAAAAGTACAGACCGTCAAGTTTGCTCCGACTACGTCAGTACATGTTAACAAAACCCCAACCCTCGCTGCGGATCTTTCTGTGATTCTATGGTTGTTTTGGATTACTTTTTTCAAGCGCTATTTGATGTTAAAATGTGTTATAGTTAGAGCCTGATAAATTGTTACATTGTGTTCTTCACTTCTTTTTGCTGGACCAGTTTATTTAGTTTATTTCGTGGCCTCTTTCTAAAATTCAGCGGGGCCTCCGTGGCTCAATAGGTAGAGCGTTGGACGCTCAGCCTTCCACCAATGGGTCGCGGGTTCGCATCCGACTCAGTCCAAAAAAATTAGAAAATTTTCTGACTGGTTTTTCACTCGAACGACCTACGTGGGATGGTTGCCAGTTACCAACGGAAGGTCGTGGGTTTCCTCCTACAATAAAACTGGCAACGCCGCCATATATAAGTGAAATAATCTTGAGCGCGGCGTAAAACACCAAACAATCAATCTGGCAATCTGGATTTATTCTAGTTCGCTATAGCAAATTAACAGATATTCATCTTACGGAGAAAACAATTCAGAATAAACCTAGTAAAAAAATTGTATTTTTACACAACTTGATTTTATCAGACCAATATTTTCTCAACAATTTTCCGTATCTGACAAAATTGTCAATGTTTTTAAGGGTAAAAGTTTTGATCTCATACAAATTTTGTGTTTTGGTATATTAATAAAAACTACAGAATCTGACGTGGTTTGTTTGACAGTTAATATGAACATACAAGATCGATAAGACTAAGTAGACTGCCATGTTGGTCGCAGGCATTAGGTAGACTGAAAGTGGAATTCACAAGAACTGTGTATCATTCCGAAACTAACAGAATTCTGCCAATTTTGACAGGCAATTTCTGAAAGGACCAAGCCTTTAGTGGGTCTACTTAGACTTTCATATCGACCGGATTATTTGTTTGTATTAGGCAGAGTATTCCCATTAGTAAACCTCATATAGCTTTCTAAGGTACTATAGATCTGTAAACAGAAGACTCAACTCACCCCCGTTGGAAACCTTGACCGCTGGCGCAGTCTTCGTGACTTTCTTTTCATTAAACAGCCAATTAGAATGACTAGAATGGCTCCACAGGCACCTAATATTGCCGGCATGATGATTCCCGAGAGCGACAACTTCTCCTGAGAAAATAGCACAGAGGGGAAATTCGATTACCTATCAACTTGTACACATGACTTTGAATATTGAATACTGAAGGAGAATAAGATTACTCACTCCAAACATCCCATCATTTAGATGACTCGGCTTCTTTGCATCTGAAGAACAAAACAGTAAAAAGTTATTGTTTTATCCCAATTATCAACTTAGTTGTTTTTGTCTCGGAAGGCGCCTATAGTTAGTTACCTGGAAGTCCAATTTTAGTATTATAATCTGTTCTACGATGCCAGAAAGCAAAATTCGCTTAGCAAATATTTTCGTATGCAGTGAGAAAAGGACTAACAAGCATCTTGCCTCAGCCCAACGTGATCACGTTTCCAAGAATATGTCCATTTTTGGGGTACATAGTCTGGGTGTGGTTGGTCCGTTATGAACTGATCGGTGGAATTGATCCGTACGAACACATTATCAACAAACTAAATGAGCAGTTAAATGTCCCTTCTTTATTGAATGGGTTTACAAGATTTACGTCGTTATTTACAAATACAAAGAAATTAGGAAGAATTTGTATTCAAAGGAAAGTTCTATGTTATCGAAAACTACCGCCCAGTGTATACTATAGTTGGCCTACCTGCTTTCTCGTCTTGTGGCTTTTCGGGGTTTTCACTATGCCCTCGGATTGCGGTCGATCTATGCATAGCTGTTGTATTAGTCATATGTTTTCCACACATAGAGCACATCGTGTCCATGTTAGACACATTCGTGTGTCTGTTCATCTGTATCTTCTTCCGACACATTGGGCACATCGGACCAGTTTTAACTTCAGTTTGGTTTTTGGTGTCATTGGTGATAGACAAAGCTTTACCACACATTGGGCATGGCATCATATTTTTACCAGATTTAAGAGATGTATCGTTCTTGATAGTCATGTTCATTTCCATCTTCTGTCGGCACATTGAACATATTGGAACAGTGTCATTTTCGGATTCATTCTCTGTAATATTTCTTGTATCCATTATTTCCAACGGTTTGCCACACATAGAACAACATTTCATTTTCTTGGACGTCTCAGGATTCGTCGTCATATTCATCTTCCTTTTACACATCTTACAACAGCCCTTTTTATCCTTATCATTTTGGTCGGCTGCCGTTTGATTGTTACATTTCCCCATATTGCAACATCCTTTTTTTCTTTTCGATATATGAGATATGACTTCGTTAGTAGAACTAACATGTGTATTGTCCCTTTCATTCGGTAAAACATCTTTTCTATAACCAATAGCTTTACCTTCATCGGCTGGAAATTCGGACGAGCTCGAGATAGTTGTCTTTAAAATCTCATCTTTTAACGCATGCGTTTCCAAAGCATATTTTAACGCATGCGTTTCCAAAGCATCTTTTAACGCATGCGTTTCCAAAGCATCTGTATCAATTATTCTGTTAAAATGATTGTTGTTGACGAAATCCTTCATTGATTTCATAAATAGACAATTTACTTTCATGGACGTGAATAAGCACATTAAACAAAAAAATTTGAAAATGATTACAGCTGGCATTTTTGATTGGTTCTGCTTTATCGACTACGTAACATCTGAAAACACCAGAAAATGGTAATTTTAGTCTTTGAGCACAAAGTCACATGATAAAGGCACATTGCACGACTTATTCTGACTCATGTCAGTGTCAAAGTGATGTCAGTCGTTTTACAGCAAACTGTTGTCAGATACTCACGAAAGGTCAGGGTTGTAGCTGGATGTAGAGCCCCCCCCTCTAAAACATCTGAAATAGTCTTAAATATGAGACAAAGCACACAAAAACTCAATCTTTTCACAAAAAATACAACTTTGTGCACGTGTTTTTTTTTTATAGAAGCATATTTGCTTAACACCGATACGAGATAGAAGTATATTGTGTAAAAACGGGGCTTGTATCATTAAATAACTTTCCATTTTGATTCTAAGAATGATATTTCGAGGTCGTTTTACATTAATGACGAGAAATAAAATGTTTAACGCTTAACTTACTGTTAATAATCTTGAGATTTCTTCGTTCCTGTAGTGTTTAACATTGTCGCCATTGGGATCTGATATTAACAGCTGGTTCTCTCTCACAGGTTTCAACAGGGCCAAAAGTAGACCACGGTTAGCGTACTCAAATGTGATAAGAAAGTAAAACTTTGGAGCTGTATTAAGAAAACCACCCATATCGCCGAAATGGAAAATTATGGGTTGCCATGAATTTTAAGTAATCTCCATTGACTCGTTACACATTTTTGGAAAAAATAACCTCAAGCAATATGTTCTATAGAGAACAAAACTTTGGGATAATGTATGATCTTTCGTATTATCTAAAATGACGAAGGATGCGACTGGAGTCTTTCTGTTATTTCTGAAGAAATCCAATTCTTCAATTGTTTTACAGTCTCAACTTTATCGGCAGGCATTTTGTGTCCTCTGATCAAATTCTCCCTCTGTAAATATCCGATTAAGTCCCTAAAATCAAATAGTTTGTTTAGATGTAAGTGTTGTTCAATTAGGAAGGCTTTTGCGCACGCCCTGATTCATTGTGTGTGGCCATTGAGGGACAAAACAAAAAACGATACTGAAAGTTTTGAATTTTGAATTGAAGGAAATGTTTGTATCTATCTGGAGAAACAAATATAGAAAACCTTATTCTAGCGTGAATGTTAACCGTTTTCTGTATTTTCTGCAAAGACATGGATTACACTACCCACCTTCGTCTCTGTTTGATTTCCGATTTTCGATGTTTCAACAATAAGGACATATGACCAGTCGTAATACGTTCCGGCCTTAGACTGGTAATCCACACTAACATAGCA
This sequence comes from Lepidochitona cinerea, assembly GCA_963971465.1. Taxonomy (NCBI): domain Eukaryota; kingdom Metazoa; phylum Mollusca; class Polyplacophora; order Chitonida; family Tonicellidae; genus Lepidochitona; species Lepidochitona cinerea. The sequence goes on from OZ020554.1 coordinate 8,622,326, forward strand.
CCTAATCTATGTCAGGGAAATTCCCCAGATAGAAGTGCGAGACATAATCTTGAGTGATCCACCAATCCAAACGGCGACTCAGATAAATGACTTTGGAAATCGAGAAAATGAACTTTTAAATAAAAAATCATGAATTATGAAAAAAAGATACCTTTGAAGTAATGAACAGTCAGTTTTGAAAAAAGTGCAATTTTTATTACAAAAGTTGGGGATTTGTGTTCAAAGACTATTTCAAAATTGGTAAAAAGAATATTCAAAAGTGTTGTATTTTTATTTCAAAAGTGTCATTTCTTCGTAATATAGCTAATACTTCAAAACTGGTTGCTACAACGTCTAACACTTATCATAAGATCTCCGTAAAGCAATTCTTTTAAACAATATCAGAAATATACGATATTTTGTTTGAAAACAATAACTTTTTGAAGGATAAAAAAACGATTGATTTGAAAAAAAAGAAAACTATTGTAGATATTTGAAAGCCGTCAAGAACACTTAGTCTTATGAGTTAATAAAGTATAAGGTAAGATATTGGTCGACTTATTTAAAGAGGCATGAGCTGCCAAAATGTTATATTTTGACGTTAAACCAGAATGTGGAAATTATTGGCCATTTTTCTCAAGCCGTATAATTCAAAAGATTTTTAGTGTTTCTATAGTCTCGAAAATGTACGATGAAGTATTGTTTTGAACTAACTTTGGCTTAGAATGAATGAATGGTCGTCCCGGTTATTTAAATTTTGTTTACTTTTCAAACACGTTTTCGGTTCGTACAGGCCACATACTGTATGGTTTTTCCTCATTTCAACGCCAATCATTTAGCTTTCGATGGCTTCCAAAGCCTCTTGTTGTTGTGACGATCACAAATTATGCCAATTTAATTAACATTTTATAACATATTGTTGTATCTGGAATGTCGGCGTCTTTTTTCACATTGCCATATCTACTCTGTGACCTGCAGCCGACAAATGTGAGTTTTGTGTCCTTGCTGGTAAGGATTCTCCTGGGGAATGGATACGAGATGGGCGGGATAGTCATCTCTCCTACAGCCAAGGGTTGCGGTTTTCATATCGGCCACATGATCGGATTCACGTGTGCATTAAGCAATTCAGTCTTCTTTTTAGAATCCGCAATGTTGGCTGTAAAAAGAAAAAAAACATTCAAAGAAAAGTAACCCTGTGTAAAAACACCAGAAGCTTTTTTATTACTATAGCGGTCTTGAAAAGGGAAATATGTTATAGAAAATCAAGGGGGCATCATAAGAAATATACGTCTAACTAGAGCAATTTGAAACCCACATGTTAACTGTCAATTCACGAAGAAAACGTTTTCCTCCTACGTAGGAACCGTTTCTCCTGGTTGAAAATCTTTACTTGGCGGTGGAAATGTTTTTCTTGGAGATTTGACAGTTAACACGCGTTTTTCGAATTTCTCTGCAAATCGTTGTACTTAATATAGGTATGCCATTTTAAGATACACGCTTCATTTTCTTCGAGATAAAGAATACATTGAGAATGTCTCAAGTGTTAAGCTTATTTTTACAGCCTTCTATCCAGATGTGACACTTTCTATTGTCATTCGCTAAAAACAATATTCCATTTCAAATTGTATACAACTACCAACGATTTAGGTGGATACAAGCCTATGGTGAGAAATATCCCTACATATTATTCTGAAATAAGGCATCGCCACGAAGTAAGTTTTTGTGAACAACACAAAATTGGGGTTGTTTTCCCGAGACCATAGCTTCGGTATCTGATGAGACTAAACACAATGGCTTGGTAACAACATTATAGTAAAAGACAAACAGTTGGAACAACGACATTTGAACAAACCGCTCGCTTTATTTGTCAAGATTTGTCCTCATTCAAAAATAAATAAATCGGCAAACCATCCCAGTTTTCGGTTAGCCATATTAACGAGTGAGAAAGACGACAGTGCAAGTTGAACAGACATATACATGTAGTTTCACTCTTCAGTCGCCAAAATGGCACATGAACGCTATCAGTCAGTAAATCCATTGCAAAAGAGTAACTTTCGGTGAGGCTTGATATTGCTTGTTTGCCACAATGCCCTGGATAAGTTTTGTTTCATTGCATAGAATGGTATTTGTTTTAAGACGTTGACTGCACATGAAATGCTACTATACGATTGATTGATGTTTTACGCCGCACTGGAGATATGAGGGATGATCACTCTAACCCACTGGACCACCGTGACCTACGCTACGATATGAAATAGATTAGATTTTATCTCGTGGTACAGAAACATGTTTTTATTTCTCACTAGCGTGAAACGTTTGATATTGACCAATCAGTTGTCACACGGCTGTAGAAGACCGTCACAGCAGTAAGAGGCTTTGAAGGTCATCGAAAAACTAAATGATTGATGTTGGTATAAAAAAATCAATACAGGCTGTGTGTTACTCGAGCCGAAAAAGTGTTTGAAAACTAAACAGACTTTAAATATTTGTGACGAACTTTCATTCAATCTAAGCTTAAGTTGGTTCAAAACAATACTTTAATGTGTATTCTTGATACTAGAAGCACTTAAAAGCTTCAGAATTGTATGCCTTGAGAAAAATAGCCGATAATTTTAACATTTTGGTTTTAACAGCAAAATATTAATATTTTGGAAACTCGTGCTACTTTTAGTAAAGCCATACCTAAGCCGAGTTTAAATCCGATCTTATCGTCAGAGGTTGAAAGACCTCGAATGGGACTGGTTCATCGTTAAGCTCGCGCTGTTTCATTTCCCATTTGCGGCAATGTTAACGTTTTGATTTGTGACTCATTACCTAAATCTCGTTAAGACTTTTCCTTTCCATTTTCAAGCCATCAACACATTACACGGGACATTCTTTACAACCAAATAGGCCCCTACAGTTGACATAGTGCATGCCGGTTTCACGCTACACATAATTCAACATGGGTACCGCCATTTTGACAGTTTTAGGCTTACATATTCACAGCCAAACTGTGGTATTTTCAGAATTGGTTAAAAATTAAAAAAGATACACACAAAAATCTTCAATCAGACATTGGTTGAAAGCTTAAAGTGTGTGCAGTAGATCTGCATTAGTTTCAATCCAATATTCAAATAACGCAGATACAAAACTATTGCTATGTAAGCCACTTCCTAGCTCTAGTATTAAACCGAGATCAATTTTTTATTGGCTGAAGAACAGTAACTGGTCGTTTTGACCTTTAAGCTTATGCTTACAGCATGGCGTTGCGCCACCCGACTTGTGACCATGTGCAAGTTCCTAAAATTTAACACACGTTTGAGACTGGCGTATTTTACGTCAGCTTAGTAGAGTCAAAGGGAAGTCGGCGAAGATTAAGTCTCTGGAGCTTCCGCGTCTTCCCTTATAATACAAATAAGAAGTTGTGTTTCTTTATGCAACAATAGTTTTATCCCGCAGACGGATCGATGTATGGAAACATGCTGCGAGTTTTATAAAAATCACCACCGGTATGAATTGACAGAAATCTATAAAACAACTATTCAATGTCAAAATATTTAATAAAGTAACTTTTCTCATTTGGTCTCAAATTCCATGTTCAGTTTAATAGCCTGGTATTTTTCATGTAAGATATCGCTTACCTCGAATAACCCGAAATATATTACCTATATGAAGTACATTTGGTCAAACAGAAATTCCCATATTATTCCTATCTGGGTTGCTTTTATATCTTGGATAGACCAATGATAGATACCATATAACGGATATAACTGTACGAACGGCATTTTTGACTACATTCTACGTGTTGATATCCTCTTTATTGATAAGAAAGGACCGAACGTTAAAGAAACGGTCAGTACTCGTACAGGGGGATTATTCGATTTGAATCGGAAATTAGAGCTTATCACATTTCAGAGAAGCTTCTTCAAATATAAGATAGGTAAATAAATAGCAGGACGGTCAATTTCAAAATAATTGTGAAAATATATACACATTTCTTATTAGTGCAATGCTTTGTGGGTCTTAATAAAGATGTGGTAAGTTCAATGGCAACACTGTATATACATTTGACCATTATGATGGCATGTATAGTCAGTATTCTGTTTACTAGTCTGCCAGCCTAATACATTAGATCGTTTCTCTTATACATCCAGACGATGGAAAATAAAATATTTATTCATGACTGTCGTGTTAGCCATTTGGACGACGAATCTATAGACGAATGTCTTGTTTATTCATGAATGCAGCTTAATGAGGGACATCGAGTATATCCGTGGACACGGGGTGCTCATTTATTTCGCTTCAGCGCCTCGGTTACATATTTCCAGAGAAACCTATATTACTCATAAATGGATGAAGAAATAGGGGCCTTTTGTTTAAGTCTTTATGGACAAAAGCTAAATTGATTATCATTTCAAAACAAAGGCAAAAAGAAATTGGACGGATTTTCTTGGATATGGTCTGGCTTTAATCTTGTCTAAAGTACCTTGACTCACTGACAGTATATGGTACTTTAAGGCAGAGGCTTTATTCCCAAATCGCTATGATATTGCTGACCTTAATACGTGATAGAGACAAAAACCGATAGCCTGTGGAATGGACTATCGAGAGGATTACATTGAGCACGCTTGGCTTTCATTTGATAACTCCCTCTGCTCAGGATTTCCTGTGGTTACACTACTGTCGCTGAAACGATCTCTCCCAAAGGCCAAGGGGTTCTAATAGAGTAACCAGAAGCATTTATGTAATTAACTTCGTGGATACTACCTGGGCAATGTCTGTCATTAACCGACTTCTAATTACCCTACATCGGCAGACTGGGGTTCTGGATGTTCCACTGTCAACGAAAAGGATTCTCCTAACAAAGATATTTATTTATCAGAAGAACACAAAAGTAAAATTATCTCGGTCTTTTGAAGATATTTATGCAGCTACTCAGAAAATTGTTTTTTTGAAGAGCAATATAAATCCCTTGTTAGTTTTGAAACATTGAACAAACAAATTTGAAAGCCGCAATGGTTGTTAAAAAGTAAGCCTCATGGCATATGCGAGGACCTCAGTACATCTCGTGAAAAGAAGTGGCAAATCCATTATGTACAGTGCTTAATAAGTCTAACAGCTCTGTGCAGGTCTCCGTGAAAACAGGACATGTGATTATCGGTCTGAGGCGAATGGAAATGGAATCGCAAATCATTGAATGCACTCATGGTGAAATGACATCCTTAAACGGTCTGGATGTTTAACGAGAGAATCCCAAATCATCCTATTCATAAGATGTCATTAGATGTTTCAGCGCATCATTAGCAGCTGGACTGGTCCTAATTGAAGTAGCCTGAGATAAAATGCTCATCAAGAGAAAGGGTGGTTAGTCGAGTTGACGGGTCAACCCCTTCCTGATGTAACAAGAGCAATCCAATTTCATTCCAGATCGTCGGCCCGACTTCTTTCTGACCTACAGGCGAATAGCTGCCAGGAACTAACAAACTCGGACTGACGCTCTCTCCATCCCTTGGCGACCATACACGCTCACACACACCGTGGAAAGCAGAGGAGAGAGACAGTGACGTTAAGATACCAAGAGATAGCGATCGATTCACTAATGTCAGAGATATCTATACCTGACTTCCATCTGTCACTAGACCTATTCACAGCTTCAGACTTTGATTGATAGACAAACAGCTCGGATCACCGCAGACCACGCCTACATTTCTTCACTTCCGGTAAAAGCTGAAATCGATCAATTCGAAGAGAGAATGGTCCTGTTAGAAAGGCGGGAAATGTGGCTTGATCCGTTTGGAATATTGATCAGTGCTACGGTGAAATCGGCCTCTGGCTCCATTGTAGGAGAAGCATGAGGTAAAGACGGGTGTCATGTGGAGGCCAGTATGCGCCTAGACGAGGAGACAGGGCGACAAGATCACGAGGTAAGCAAGTTAAGTTATCACTTTATTGAACTTGCTACCTACAATTGTTGACACTAAGCATCCTTGTATAGAGCACTCTGGAGATTATCAATAATATATTAGGCAGCAATATCGATACATAGATTGACTGGATACTATCGCTCTCGTTATACAACAGCTTTTTCCAAATTAGCCGGAAGCAATTTGAGACTTACCATCATTCCGCACTTACTCCAACTTGTCGGCTTTCCTGCTCTAGCATATACATTTCCTGTACTCAAAGTTTAGATTTTATAATATTCTTTTAATAAATGATGCGATGCTTATTATTTGTGCATGAGTCAGATGTTTAATTTGGCGTACCATAATTCTTGTAATTCATGGCAGTTGTGTTTTAAATCTGATTTCACCATGGTGATATGCGAGCCTGCTCATTTAGACGTCTTCGAATTCAGAATGTAACAGTCAGCCTTATCTGGACTGAAACGTTGATCACCATGCATAAGTCATGTCTTGATACATCAAAAGAATCAATTATTTCCTTCTTTAAGAGGGAGTGGACCATTTTTACCATTGTTATTGAATGTAATTATACTGCAGTATCTACCTTCTATTTTTATCAAATCTTATCGTCGTTTATGGATACTTAATTTTCGTGTTCTCCAATTACAACAATTCCATAATTTCAACTGTCGTGACATTTAATACTTTGTATTAATAGTTTACGGGGAAGTTTAGTCCCAAAAACTGTAATCGTATTTCTGGTTACCTCAGTTAGTAAAATGGCACATGGCTTCAGTTCCAATTTTACAACATTTACATTTGGATTGATTTTTTTTCGAAGACTGAAAGAACTTTCTCTGCTTTAGAAAAAAAAAACAGTCCGATAGAAAATCAGTGTTGTTTTTTACATATTCAGCATTTGTTGTCTGTGATTGGCTCAAGCAAGCTATTTACAGACAAATACTTTGTGCTCTTTTGATAGTTGATTCAAATGGCACTGAAGGAGACATAATGTTTCTTATGTGTGCGACTGGATTAGTTACCAAAGCCACTTTATTTAAGCTGAACTTGTAGAGCGCCGACAACGTTTTAACGCGAATGGATTGCTTTCCAAGTTTCCTGTTCGCTCTAATGGACTGACAACGCTTGACTAGACCCTTCAAGGAGAACAATTTATAGCACCAGAAACAAAAAAGGCTGGACGGAGTAGCACATATCGACTTAAGTAGAAATTGCAATCTTTGAACCGTGCTTTGCGTTTGAAAGCGTACTATTAAATCCTAGGCTGTACGCAAAAAATAAAAAAAGGTTTCTGAAAGAAAAAAAGAAAAAAGTACATATCTGAATTTTGATTACTGAATGGTACCAGTAAGCAATAATGAATCCGACGGGGTGTTCGGATATTAGAATATGAAACGAAACAAAATTATTAAACGGAACTTTAGGATTGATATTACACATACCATACATGTAAAGTATTATCCATTCTATTTTTGTTTATAAAAAGAGCCATGTTAGTTCTAAATTCAAAATGCTACAACTTTATAGCGTTGGATTTTTAAACAATCCTTTGTGATCATATAGCATCTAACAATTGTGTCAACCGTACCCATATGAGCTAGGACAGGTACACGTCTCCAGTCGACCAGTGTTGAGAAGATCCTATTACTCGGTGCATGGACACGAACAAGTATTGACGCTAAGATTAATGAACAATGGCACACCTTAAAACGGTAAAGGAAATCTATGGATGCAGAAGAGAGCTTCTGTGTCAATATCAATCTCTCCTTGAAACAATCCATTGTTTTTTTCAAATTTTCATTGTACCATCTCAACTGAAAAATAGAAGCTAGACTGCAGGAATTCTTTTTGACAATATAATAGATTTCTTTTTGGTTTCAATTATATACAATTGCGTTTGAAATGTCTTAGTAATAGGTTTATGAGAAACAAGCCTGGTCCAGTGTAATCTACACAACCGAGTTTATGGACACATACAACGTGTATATTATGTTTTACTGTTTTGTCCCTTGTGGGGTTTCAAGTGGCATAAGCTGCCATTCAAATATGGATTTTTTTCTGGTTAAAACGAAATTATTGGCTATTTTTCTCTTTACGTACAAATTAAGGCTTTCCAGCTACATCAGTCACAAAGAAAGTATGTTCAAGTGGCATGAGCTGCAAAAATGTTGATATTTTGACGTTGACACAGAATGTTGAAATTATCGGCGTATAATTTAGTAGCTTTTTATTGCTTCTAGTCTCGAGAATGTACAATAAAGTATTGCTTTGAACTAACTTTGGCTTAGAATGAATGAATGGTCGTCCCGGTTATTTAAATTTTGGTTACTTTTCGAACACTATTTCGGTTCGTAAAGGCCACATGCTGTATGGATTTTCCTCATTCCAACGCCAATCATTTAGTTTTTCGATGGCCTTCAAAGCCTCTTACTGTCGTGACATCAGAAACTATGAATAAAGTGAGAATTTTGGCAGCTCATGCCACTTTAAGGTATTGTTGAGAAATAAGGAACGTGCATCACGGTTATTAAAAATTTGTTTACATTTCTTTTCGTACAAAAGTCAACTTTCTGAAAAGTATTTAGAAAATTTAGAACACTAGAATTGTATGATAATCGTGATTTCTGAAAAAAGTTCATTTTGGTTCTCATGTTGGGTTAAAGCATCACACGTGTTTGCTTAAATAAGATGCATGACTTCTAAACGAGATTAATGTGATCTGGCAATCTTCAGACTGCATAGTACAATTGAAAAACTACTTATATTTTTATCTCAAGCCAGAGACCTTTCTAGGCATTTGGATTATGTGTATCCGACTGCTTTCCGTGTAGTATTTGATTCTGTATCCCCCCGGAGTAATGGTCTCATGATGCGCTGATATTACCACGGAGTGAATGCCTATATTTTCTTCAGTCTTCAGTCAAGACGAAACCCAATTGTGGCGTCAATTTAGAAGGTGGCTTTTTAGAAAAGACGCTTTTGAGGAACTCTTTGCTTTGAACAACTCAGCCCAGAGCAGTGTAGCACACGTATCGAATGAAGAACAGCTGATTATACCCAATTTTGCTCTGGGTGGTGATTAATTCGTCCGCTTCACCTCGGATAAATATTACTGTCAGACACCAACTAGCTACCTGTATACCCCCCTAAAAGGACGTCAAATAACTTATAATAGTACTGATAATTGACACTGAATCTCAAAATATAGATTTATTTTAATTCATGGACGAATCACATTGTCTTATAATAACGTTAAGATAACATTCACGCTTGGTTATCTAACGAAGCTACAATGTGCAAGGCCGCATGGGCAAATCAAGAGATAAATTATTCATTTCTGAGCCTAGAGCTTTAAGGATAAATCTACTGAGATTAAATTTATTCATGAATGGAGACTAATGAGTCACCTTGAAGACCCACAACCGATTCTAAAGTAGGTATTAGTCTAAGCTGTCGTCGACTGTGATCTCTCTAGACGAACTCCTAACGTCATTCTCTTAAGCTTAGTTTGGCAGTTCTACCACGATATCGTGTCGAAGCCATTAAGAATCCGTCTCAGAATTTGAGACAATCCGGGCAGTAAAGAAAATTGGATCCTTGCTGCTTTACTTCTAAATCTGGTTTCTTTGGAAATCAATATCTACTTAATTTAGTGAAGACACGGGTTGTTACGACAGTGATACCAGCGTCTTTGTTGCCGATGCACTGCGTTTTAACACAGATTCTTTGTAAATCTACCTCAGCTTGTTTCGCCAGGCCTATCGAATAAATCATCGGGAGACCTTTGACAAATGAGGTTACCAGGCCGATCCGTTTGTATCAGAATAAAAGCCAAGATATTTTTTCCTTGTAGTTACAAACACCCATAGGGTTCTTTCTACAAAAGCTTTCTATAGAGTTGTAAATGAAATAAAACTTTTATATTGGCCAGATAGAAAAAATGGGACATTTTACGTGGCTAGATAAGAGACAATATATAAATAACGCATTATGGTAATTGCAAACATAAATTGATATTAACACGAAGAAAAAGTATTAAAGCTTATCAATTCGTTGTTCGTATCACTCTTGTACATTTGGCGACAAATGAGATATGAACATAATCACATCGTCTGGAAGTCTGTAAGTAACGGCTAGGCGTCTTTAATATTGGGCACCATTTGTAAAGGACGGAGAAAACACATAAACCCACAGCGATAGACCAGTCAACTACAATTTACTTCCTGGCATGTGTTGTTAAAGTGATTTCCATGGCTTCCTAATGCAGGTTTTATTTCATATTTCTGTTGTGGACCGTTAGGCTTTCCAGTGTTTACTCTAAATCCTTGCTGGTTGACATGAGGAAATAATAACTCCAAGCTGTGTTCTTTCACGTTCAGCCATTCGTGTAATGATTCTAACTTTGTCGTCGAATTCTATGTAAGACTGGTACAGCCAAATCTGTTTACGCTTACTGCTTTTGTTGAATCGAGACAGTTTGATTTAGACGATGTCAAACAGGATGGTCGTGTGAGACCAGCAGTCAAAGCTTTCACGGGTTATTAAAATCTAGGTTGTATTTATTAGAGTAGTACTTTCTGTACACACTCTCAGACTTTCCAAATAAAATGGGTGAAGTATAGTAATTAATGACTTTGTAGCCTAGTAAGCAAAGTAAAGATCGTTTGCGTTTAATAAAAGATTGGTTGATTGATGTTTTATGCCGTACTATAGATTATTTCACTTATACGGCGGCGTTCCAAGGATTAGTGACGGAGGAAACCGGGCTCTTTGGCCGGAGGAACAACCGCGACCTTCAGCAAGTACCTGACAACTGTTCCACATACGGCGATCGCGTGAAAAATTCACTAACATTTTTTGTTAATTTTTATTTGGTCTGAGTGTGATTAGAAGCATGGCACCAGCGACCCTACATGTATAAGAATAGAACAATACTTGATATATAGTTTTGATTTTTCAAATCATCTTAACGACAGCTCAATAATAAATCAATAAATCTGCATCGTCTGTATTGACCAGTTTTTAGTTTAATGGACTCTAACACTCTTAATGCTACACACCGAATTAATGTGAATAAAAAACACGACAGTTTATTTAGTTTTGTTAAATCGAATTTATATGTGATCTTATAAATTAAATCGGAAGCTAATCCGAGTTAGAGGAGAATTTTGGTTTTGTATTTATTAGTCTTTCGTCTGCATTCTTAATATCATATGGGTATCAGTTAGTACCTGGACTTATTAGATTTACATCTTCGTACACAACAATGTAATAACAAATGCTGTGACAACTAGGTATTAAGTAGAAAATAAAAAATCGATATCAGAAACTATTTGGTTTGCGGATTTCTCTATAATATCTGTATATTTTATATACAAAATACATTGACTTTTATATTGTCTTTGTTGGGCCCAGACTTTGGACCTAGACTTTGGGCCCAGACTTTGGGCCAAGACTTTGGGCACTTTGAAGAATTAGTTGACAGGAATCCTAGAATAATCCCAAAATAAAGTGCTGCAATGCTTTCATATTGCACGCAGCTAATGGTTGTAGAAGAGAACGCATTCGACATCCTATCTCATTGGTGCTACAAGCCCTGATTTCGGGTATTTTTAGTTTAACTCTTTTTAACGATGTCTTTTAAGATATCAGTATTGCTTTCAAGTTTAAAAGGCTAATTTCCTTAGGAATTAGATATTCCACAGAAATAAAAGTAATTATCGAAACAAAAATGAAGTTATTTTCCTGGTTGATTTTAACGATGTTTTTTTTAACTTTCAGCAAGAACCTGTGAAACAGTCTTTCTGCGGTTCTATGAGAAGAGACACTCATTGGAAATGCCTGATCCTATCCCTCCTTATTTTAGGATGTCTTTCAGTGATAGCGTGGTGTCGTCTTGCTATTGTGTCCAGAGCCGTAGGGAGTTTTTATAACGTACCAATGACTAGAGTGAACGAAGCTAGCCCGTGTGATGATGGGTATGTTTATATACCCGTGGCGTTTGTTATTATGTTATATTTAGTCTACCTTGTGGAATGCTGGCATTGTCACACCAGGATCGAACTTAGATACAAAATTGATGCTAATACTGTGTATGAACGTATACAGATTATGCGCGAAGCACTCCCTGTGATATGGTGGAAGGCCGTATGCTACCATTATGTAAGGCGAACACGGCAGGTAACTCGGTATCGCAATGGTGATGCGTTCACAACAACCCAGGTTTACTACGAAAGGGTTAACACGCATACTGCCGGATCAGCCTTCAACTTCAATGCATGTGGTGTAAAAGATATGTCAAAACATTTATCGGGCTTGGAAAATTATCCGGCTACAAAAATAAAATTTTCAAAGGCCTTTTCATTTGCAAATTACGACGCGGAAAATGAATTTGAGGACCAAAGAGCAGATTTCTTCCAAACGCACGAACGTCGTGATGATTACATGGAAACCAGGGAAGGAATGGATTTGTTAAATGTTAGTTTTAAAGATTATGTGATAGCATTTGCTGACCCGGATCATTTGCCGTGGTACGTCTCGCATATCATTTTCTGGATCGCTTCCATTCTCATGTTATCATGGCCCTTACGGGTTATCATAGAATACAAAACAGCCTACGTTCACTATCATATTCATAAGCTCTTTGGAACTAACTATATGGACCCTATTGGTCTACCTGGAACAATGTCTAGAGTTACTACAATGGGAAGCTCAGAACTGGAGTTCCACATTAACAACAATTATGCTATGATTCCTAGCTATTCGGAAGCCATATTAATGGACTCCTCAGTATTATCCAGGACAGTCCAGGACGCAAACGGAAACATTGCCCCTGCTCCATTTCGGAATACCCCTCGTAGTGTCACGTTCAGTAGCTTCTTAAGTCCGTCTCCAAGCAGTGGCTATATCTCTGGCATGCTGGTAAATGGTGGTGTACATAACCGTTATTTCACTGTTAGTCGATCGGTTAATAACTATGGCACTCAAACAAACCAGGACTCTTTTGACGGTGCTGATACCCCACCTCACTCCAGAAGAGGCGGAAGAAGAAAATGGAAACGGCGCAAAAGATGGCGCAGTTCCCAAAGCACTCCAGACATACATCAAATAACCCGCGAGTCGTTGTCATCCCCCGAGAATGATACGACTCGTTTGCATATCCATCCATCGGCGACATTGTTGTGCAATCCAACTACAAATGGAACTCCGAGTTCACAATGTCCCGTAACGTCCCCCAGTCCGTCAGCACCTCAGTCATCTCATTCAGTTAGTACCCGAGAAGCACACGTTCGCTATGATTCATCATCACGGGATATACATATGGTGCTTACCTCTCCTGAAGAACAGCCACCTGCCTATGAAGACGCTCTATGGATGCAAAGAATTTCCCGACCTTCATCAAGCTCTAACGAGCAAACGGCTATAAACCAAAGATCGAGAAGATTTTACAAAGCTATGGAATGTATGGAAACATCCCTATGAGCCCGGATATTCTGTTCAATTCTATAAATTCACTATACTAATTCAAAGGTGATTGTTCCATACGGTGTGTTTTATTGCATGTCTCTGTGTCAATCAATAACGAAGCAGATTCCCCAATCATTGTTTGTTCTGTTCAACTGGATGTTTATCTAACTGATCTAAAAATTCCACCGTGTATTAATCAATGTGTGGTATCGATTTTCTTGGTGGTAAACGTTGATTGGGATCGATTTTACAGGTTTACGTCTGATAAAAATCCGTTCCCGTACCAGTGACTTAATTCCAGCGTTATCTTGAGCACACATCTGAGATTGTGTCAATTTGTCTTCACCACCAAGTCAATTGATTTCACATCCTCTTTGATTAAATTTCTCTGTAAAGTACAATGATAACTACAGGAGACCATGGTTTAATATTCAAGTTTGCTGAAGTTTACATTGTATATTTGTCATTGCAAGCACAGCTAGGACAAATGTTGATCTTTTGTTAATATTGTTTAGCTAAATTTTATTGATTTATGTTTTTATACTTAAGAAAGGAAATATGATTTTAATCAATCTATGCATTTCTCTTTATCTTTTCATTGGTTTGGGGGTAGGGGTGGGAGGGTGCATTAAGTTTACGTCATCGTGCATCTTATCAATTCTTGACTTTATGACACGATTCCTTAATAAGCATATCAAATGTTGTAACAGAACACTTGATAGATCCTAAGTTTTGGTCGCCTCTCTTTCCAGAGCGGTCATTAATAGGCTTATATAGTTTTATGCGGTTGAAGTAATGTGTACCAGCATACAACTCACAACTCACCTAAAAGACTCCCGATAAACACATCATCGACCAATTGTCAAATCTGACAATAATATTCCACGAAGTCCCAAAAATCCGTTTAAACATCAGAAAACCCACGTTACATTTGTATGTAAACATGTTCGCTCCGCACATGCTGTAAAGTGTTTTTGAATCAACTTGAATTCATTGGTTCACAAGCTATATAAGTGTAAAAACATATACCAAACTATTAAATAGTCCATTTACATTGTAGATATCTATGTTCAACCAGGCATATTGAAACCGATAGTGTATTTGTTATATAATATTACACCACTGAAAATGAATTAACACTTTCAAAATAACATATTTTGGCTGAGAACATTAGAAAATTTCCCCAGGGACAAGGTGATTGAATTTCACATTGCTGGTTATTATCGTTCGTTTCCGCAGAGCAAACTTAAGACGGAGTCGTTTTTTAGACCACCATGATCTCATGGTGGTCTTATCAAATCGAATTTTGTCCGTGGTCCGTCGTCCGTCGTCTGTCGTCCGTCGTCTGTCGTCCGTCGTCTGTCGTCCGGTGTCTGTAAACTTTTCTTGTGATCGCGATTTCAAGAGACCTACTGGTCGGATCTTCATCAAATTTCATAGACATGTTCCCCTAATGGTCTAGTTGTGCAACATCTATTTTGTTTGCTCATTTACATAATAAAATGGCCGCTGTGATTTTTACCTACATAGTTTGTGATCACGGAATCTAGAAAACCACTAGACCGATCTTGATGAAATGTTTTTGTGTTGATTCCCCATATGGTCTAGTTGTGCAACATCTATTTTTCTGAGCTCATTTACATATTAACATGGCCGCTAGGCGACCATTTTGTTTTTCTACTTTTTATCACTTTTCTCCTAAAGTAATGGGAGGATCTTCGTAAAACTTTGTACGCAGGTTAACCCTATGGCTTCGTTGCGTACTATGTACTTTTTTGCTCATTTGCATATTAAAATAGCCGCTGGGCGACCATTTTGTTTTTCTTCTTTTTGTCACTTTTCTCCTAAAGTAAAGAAAGGCTAGGATTTTCGTAAACTAATTAACGCACGTTAGCCCTATGGTCTCGTTGCGCACAATGCACTTTTTTGCTCATTTGCATATTCAAAATGGCGGCCACTAGCCATTTTTTTTATCATTGTTCTCCTAAAGTAATGAAAGTATGTTCGTAAAATGTTATACGCAGGTTAACCCTACGGCCTCGTTGCGCACTATACACTCACTGCTCATTTGCATATTAAAAATGGCGGCGGGTAGCTTTTTCTGTGATTTCTATCTACATAGTTTGTGATCGCGGTATCAAGAAAACTACCAGGTGGATCTTTAATTGATGATTATTTTTTCTTACAACTTCAACTAATTTTGAAAATGAACAAATAAAATCACATGTTGCATCTGTTGGTTGCTTTGTGTTTTGTTTTTTCAATCTTCGAATACGGTTAAGAGGTTTAATTTACTTTAACGGACGCGTAATTCACTGATAACTTCCAACTTTGTCTAGGTTAGAACGGACACCTCAAGCATACGTATATAACAAGAAAAGGAATTCCTTATATTTACAGCTTCAGATCTTAATATGTATTTCCTTGTCTCCAATATACTGACTGTGAGTGAGATATTTAAATATCTATGATTAAAAAGTGCTAAAATCGGGTGGTGAAGTTTGCTAGTGCGAGTTCCCGCTGTCAATCACAGGGCCCCTACCAGGCATTTTAAAAGCACGACCCAGTTAAAGCTATTTTTGGCACTGAGGACGTTATTTTGGAATTTCCGAGTCCAGGGTAGTGAAAAACAAGACATTTATCGGAGCTTTTATAAACCCCAGAGTGAAATTGCAATCCTCGGGTCATTTTAAAACGTATAAAAATCGACTCCTTTCAGAATTCCAAGGGCGACTATAAGTATAAGAAATAGTTTACTATGCATGTTGCCGGCCGCCACGGCTTGTTCGAAGTCGGTAAAATGGCCTTCTCGAATTGGGATTTTAAACGCCTAAATTCTTTCCAAAAATGTAACAATAATAAATATTTTTAAAGGAGAGTGTTCCCTAAGACACTTAAGAAGATCCATATTGTATTATTCGGAGTGTGAAAGGAAGGAATATTTCAAAATGAAGTGAAATACACGGCAACGTACAATCACTATTTTGCCGATCGAATTTGCATTCAGGCAGCTATGTACAGCAACTGACTTCGCAATTGTAAATGCTATTTACCAATAAAGTAACTGAAATGTTTTTATTCAATCATATATTTATATCAAATCGTGCATGAAGATTTTCTTTTATCAGTTTACTAATTTCTGAACGAATCGGGACATTTTTTGACATTAATTTTTAAACTGACTTTCGTCATGTGTAAATTTTTACTCATCAGACGAGTGCTACGTCACCCATTCTTCACTTTTCACGGGCTAATTTTGACAGATATACATTTTCTATTGATTTGTAAACAAACACTAAATGCATCTTAGTAACATGTGTACAATCGTTTTGGATTTTGTAAATTTTAATTGTGTACAGGACTCAAACAAGCGATATCACTGACTGGCCTGTGTGCATGTACATGTAGGCTACTATGTAGCTCCGGTAAGTAGCGTTAATGTGCGGCCTCCTTGAAGAAAGATGGTTTGAATTTTCAGATAACAGCCACTATCTACCGAAGAAACGTTTTTCTTGTCCAGCCAGCCACCAACCGAAGAAATAAATTTCACATATCAAATTTGCGATCCGTTCACTAGCAGCCCCACTTTCTGATAGTGTTCTATGGTGGTCGCCTAGATCAGTTTAACTGATCTCTTGTTTAGAGTTAGGATATATTCAAAGGCACTTCGAATATAAGCCTATGTTTTTTTTTAAAATTGAAGATTCGAAAAGAAACGGCCATGCTTTCAGATTTAAAATAAAAAAATACGTTCATATACAATTACTTTTATAACATGTTACTTTTTAATGATGTATTTTGGAATATGCTATTCCCTGTGATTTATTAAAAAAATGACCTAGATGTGGATTGTACTTGTGTATGATGCTAAGTAGTAACACACAACTATTATTATACCGTATTGCCGACAGTGAAGGAAGGAACAGTGAAGTTTCAGGAAGGAAAAAGATAAAATCTGAATGGATTTTTGTAGAGGTATGTTTAGCACACATGATGTTACTAAATACCGAGTTAAATGGGCATTATTCGGGCTTGGTTCCTGCAATTGAAATTGAAATTGTCATTACTAGTGTTAGTAGTTAGACAATTAGAAGAAAAGTTGTTCAACGAGGAGTAAGTCTTCTAGAGTCAAAATCTTGCCAAATAATGATACACGCGTATGCTTGACCGAGGAAAGCCATCTTGTTCACTTATATACAAAACATGAATACTACGGCACTTTCTCGAAACAAGGTTGGGTCCATCCATTGCTAGTATGTGTCTTCTGTTGTCATTTTAAGAAAGAAGGGTAACATACCAGAGGGCTCTTTCTCAACATATTTACGACTGACGTAAGTCCAATCCTAGGCCTAACTATCTTGGCAACATACACCTTCAACATTGCGTTACGACCAGGCGCAAAATTACCACGGCTTTGAGATACAGCCCTCTGTCATATTGCAAACATTGTCACTGTTATGCAATATCTCTATTCTTTATGTATATAATTATCTTCTCAAGCGACATTTTATTCTCAAGCGGGTTATCATACGATAGCGTTATAATAGCGATATACTGACATTATGGCAGATGTATAGGCAGAAGGCATTTGAGCCCCCGGACATTGTCTTAGATTATCTGGCGACGGTTTTGAATGATAAAGCTATATATCATTATTGGATATATATGGCCAGGGAGTGATGGAATATATAAGCAAGACAATAACAACCCAGTTTAACTGACCAGAACAGTGTGGTCTCTGTCTGCCATAGCATAATACTTAGACGATAGAATCTTTATGGATACCATAATTAAGCGAAGAAACTCTGCTGTACACTCGTTTATTAAAGTGAAACATTGCAGGTATACAACAGATGAATTTAGTACACATGGTTCATGAACTCCGTTAAGTTCACATTAGAATAGGTCATAGAAACTCGTGTACGCCAGTCAACTATCACCATAATCGCTTTACTGGCCTTAAATACACTTATTGAATCTAGAATTCCAGCTGTGCTCAGAAGTTTATAGCATCCTTTTAACTGGAACCTCGTCAATAATTAATATTTGCTGGAAAATCACACCTGCTGTGGATATATATGATGTCTTTTAAAATCAAATATAATTGATTTTTAAATGTTCATTTCGTATGAGTGATACGTTAAAAAGGAGGAAACGAGCATATACGTTAGAATCCACAGACATTCAGAGGGGGTGATATAAACTATTACATCTACTTCACAAGGGAGTAAATTCCATATTTGCATTTCGATGACAGATCTATTTATCTCTGATCATGCCTTGTTAAGGTGATATGATAACATTTCTGTGTTCATTTGGTATGAGTGATACGTTCAAAATAGGAAACGAGCATGGAAGTTATCATCCACAGACTTCACAAGGGAGTAAATTCCATATTTACATATAGATGACAGATCTATTTATCTCTGTTCATGCCTTGTTAATGTGATATGATAACATTTCTGCACTAATGGTAGAAAGAAAACGCTTCTCAAAGTAACCGAGAAATCGTAGAATAATTTGGTTGTGTAGTTATTGAATGTTAAATGATAATTATATAATGTCCAACTCCTTCCTATGTTTTAAACTTTAGTATGTATCTGAAATATCGATCCCACAAACAGCAGAGATGACAGTATAACGACCCCAGGTAATCAACCACCGTTATAATCTACCTGTATTCTTTCTCTCCAGACTTATCATCCCTTTTACGGCAAATATGATGTTTACATGAATTTTTGCATGTTTGGCTCTTGAAATTTCATAGAAAATTGGTCTAGTCCAGTATATTATTTAAGAAGAGCGATGTAAGCCTAAGCTTGTTTGTGTGTCACCTTGCACAGAGTAAAGTACAAATAGTTAAAACATATGAAACCTAGAAGCTTATAGAATATTTCATATTCAATTCAAACGAACATCTGTTAAACGTTGACATGTTGTTATTCGTGGGTTTGGTTTGGAAAATAAATAATGGAATTTATGCTAGCTGAGTTATTTGGACTCTGTGGAATGTTCTATATACCACCCAAAATCCAGACAATGTAAACTGCAGCGGTTGACAGATTTGTTTATTTAATTTTAACCTACTTATAATTTGATATATTTTATCTTCACTTGTTGATTTGAATCCGAGAAATGCATACAAGAGCAAGTGGGTAAAAACTGGATATATGGGACATTGCTAGAGCATCAAAGAAATGTTACTGCACTACCTACGGTTAAAGAAAACTGCCAAACTGTATAACTAGGCGTCCATTTGTGTCTTCAGAGGCCTGTCTTGTGTCTATGACAATACACAGTTTACAAACTATGATATTGATTGATCCTCTAAAGCATGGGCGATCAAATATATTCCTGAATACGACGTAATCACGGGTCTTCGACCGACCCAAACTGCTATTGTTGATTCAACAATAACCTTTTCACCAATTTCTTCTTCAATTGCGGTTTGCTTTTCATTTTGACGTTTTCCTTAGAAGAAACAAAACGTCACAGACATCAAAATTCCGTGAAGACGAATTCTGTATTTTTGTGTCATGCAGATTATCGTCAATTCACATTGTTACAATTCCATACTTCTTACTGATTCTCCTAGGTTATCATTTTGAGAGCTCATGTTACCTTATTAAAACATCTTTTTGGGGTTATGTCCAGTGCACACCCTTCTAATCTAGCCAAGTTAAAACCTCCATGACCCCATTCAAACACGGACAACACGGAATGAGGTCATATAGGTTTTAACTTGGCTGGAGAAGATAGTGCATGCCATGGAAATAGATAGACCGCCATCGCAAATATTTCATAAAAACTTTTTACATCATACCGCTGTTACGAAGACTAGACCCCAAAAACCATAAACCGGATATTTCTGTGGCTCATTTAATTGTGTTTACAGCATGTCTATTTTGTATAAATGTATTATCGGGCGTTATTTTGGATATTGCATTCATACACCAACACCATTGTATTTGTAAAGGATATGGATAATTTTTCTGGTTTACTACTCCTGTATTTATCAAACACGACGTTTCGCTGGATATACCTCCAGATTTATCAGGCTATAAATCCTTGCCCCTACTTCTAAATGCCATTCAAAAGTTACACCATTGTATTTGTGCAGATGAAATGCTGTAACGCGAATGTTTGAAAAATGATCAAGATTTAATTTAAAAAAGCAGTAAATTGTGGTGTGCATATTAAACGGAGTCAATGCTACTGATTATATACCTCTGGTCGATACGCTCACAAGTCATTTTTACAACTGGAACTTAAAAATACATCTGGCTTGTAGCGCATCACTTGGCTGTTGTTTCTGGGATATATCATATGACTCTTTTTTTCCGAAGCTTTTCACCTGAGAGTGCAAAATATAGACTAATATGGAATTCAATGATCATGCTACTTTGTCTTGAAAGCCCGGATTTCATGATGAAGAATCATGCAAACTTATAATATATTACGATTGACTAATGGTTGTGGCGCACATCATTCAACAGAATGGAGCCAAAAAATCAAATTATGTCGGCCGAAGTACACATTGGCGTCTCGTTGTGCCCCGAGAGGCTGGTCACATGCTTACAAAAATGTCTTATTAACAGTTAGACTAGCTAATCAGGCGCCCTAAAACCCAAACGATGTTTGTTGAGTAGATAACCGTCTAACCTCCAATGCAACCTGTTTTTGTAAGATGAGGAGAAGAAAGAACTGGGTGAAAATTCAACTACAGGCCACATTAACTCTGTCTAGTTGTCAACAATAAATTTCTTTGTGTAAAATGCAAATTGGTATTAAAAGATTTAGTACTGTTATGGGGAGATCATGATATATTCAGCAGAGCTAATAATGCGTTGGTATCCGTTACACACACATTTGAAGTACTACTTATTCCCTAAAACCTCAACTCCGTTACCATTTGGTTTTCTTTCATTTCCAACTACATATTGCTTTCTGAAGTTTTATTTGTACTTAGATTAATAAAAGTTTACCACAAAAAACATTTTCTTATAGTTTTAATTTCATCCCTTCTAAAAAGTTCATTGTATGATTTCATTTTGTCCTTGGTATAAAATCGTATTTGATTTTGATATAGTTCAAGGTTTATAATAGCAAAATATTCTTACAAATTGTGTTCTTTTTCTCACAGCAGACAACAGCAGTACCCCAACACACATGACAATTATAGCATTTTGTTTTTACAATCTTCCAATTACATTTAAATTCCATTAATTTGAACGGTAACGGAGTTGAGTATGACGTAACGGTGTTGAGCCAAAGTAACGGAGTTGATTACGTTTTCTGAATGTGGCCACTTTTCCCTATCCTACAGCCCCCCAAAAACAAAGCCTAAAACAAATCCAGCGATAAAACATTTATCACCAAGAGAACGATTGAAAAACAGTACCAAAGACGATTTAGAAAACGGAAAAAACTCATTCCGATCTCATTCTTGAACATTGAAGTATAGGCTAACTAAATAAAAACCAACATGAAATCGACAAACATCGGTGAATATAAAATGTTTGTGTCCTGTATCCTATTTTGTGTAACAGTTTTCAGTTGTATAGATACTAGATGCAAAGATTATTCCAGTCCATAGGATCAATCTGAACGATATCTAACACTTTGTCAAGCGGATACCAGATCACGTCATTTTGTAGTGGCCAAACAAATCGATTAGTTCCAACCTTTTGCATTGTTTTAACCTCAATCTCATCTTCACATTCAGTTATGATTCCTGGGTAAATGTTATTATCATATACAACTGCACACCACTGTCCGATTTGGTCGGAATCATCCGGGCTCACTGGTAACAAGCCACACGAAAGATGGCCAGTGTTACCTGAAGGGCCGACTGACGACGCTGCATTACTGCTGGACACTTCACTGTCAGTGATGATCATTGCAGCATCTAAAGGTGATGTCACATCTGGGATGGTTTGCGTCCAGTTACTAGTTGGCTTTGTGACAGTGGCCTGGGGCACCACATCGTTGTTTAAGTGTGTTAGATCAGTATTTTCGATAACTGGGAAGGTTACGGTCTTCGGATTGTAACAGTTACAGTAATAGGGGTGACTGCAGTAACAGCTGAGTATACGATGGGACAGATGTCTGGAGGTATCTCCAAAAAGCTGATGCATTTGCATTGTTCCCGGCACAGGTTTAAGACTTGATGGTATTGTGTTTTGGCTGGACGGAATGTCTTTATGTGCTACATAGAAAAGGCTTATTAATCCTCCTTTTTTCTTCAGCAAAGAGTAGAAGGTTTCAGCATCGGGGACATCAGTACCTTCAGACACGATGGAATCTGCAGCCCTTTTCAAAGACGCGCCAACCCCGTCAACAGAACCCTTTCCATGGCCAGCTTCTGAAAAATTCCATGTCACCTTAGTGAACCCCATGGCGAAAGGCACAGTGGACAAAAGAAACATGTTTGTCTTGTTTCTATATTGTGTGGTGGGTCCGTCACTCTGGATGTGAATATAGTCTACACTGGGAAACCTGTTGCGTAACTGCTGTAACACAGGTTGAAGATATGTCCAGATAGCTACAGCATCGTGGCGTCTGGAGTCGGAAATTGTAGAGAAACACTTGCTCTCTTCAGCAGTATTCATAACCACATTGTGGAGTGTAACTTGTTGGTGTGATGCCCCGAAATGAACTGCCTGAATTTCTGACCCATATTTGCATTGCCAGTTTTCGGCAAAGTCAATTTGAATGATAGCTTCACTTGGGTTTAAA
Organism: Lepidochitona cinerea; assembly: GCA_963971465.1. Classification (NCBI taxonomy): domain Eukaryota; kingdom Metazoa; phylum Mollusca; class Polyplacophora; order Chitonida; family Tonicellidae; genus Lepidochitona; species Lepidochitona cinerea. The sequence continues at coordinate 8,645,419 of OZ020554.1, forward strand.
ACTTCCTTTAAACCGTGCATGGCGCAATATTGGTGGTCAATCTTAAAAAGGTGTCTGCACATCTTTTTTTGCATCAAGTCATCCAGTTGTGTTATTAGTTCATTAACGGTGCCTGTACATTTCTCTTTCACCCATAGTTTCATTCGTTGAGCAGCTTCTCCACATTCATTTACCGGTTGTTCCTTGGTTGTATTTTTCCACTGCCACCAAAATATCAGGTCATCTGTTCTTTCTATAGATTGGGCGTCCATTTTACGTGTTTTGCAATCAAAGCACTCTCTAAAGCAGCATTCCTTCCTTTTCCTGTTACAACACAAACTGTCTGCTATGTCTTTGGGTGTTTTGCTGCAGGAAATCACCTTCAACTGAGCCAACTTAGTCATCATTAAATTGACGTTTTCGCATAACTTGCAAAGACAGGTTTCGCGGTCGCTTACAGAAGGTTTCACGACCCAGAATGGCTTCATCTTCAAAAATGACGAGTAAGATATCCTGATGCCAGCTTCCATAACAAATTTCCGGTGCAGATTTTTCATTGTGTCGTTTATCAGGCGCTTTTGTTTTTTCGTTTTGTGACGAGTGATGGTTTGTTTTGTACCAGGTGTCATTCTGCTGTTATCGTCACTTTCAAGAAATTCGCGCACCTGCTCGGCCAAGTGTTTAGTAATTTTGTTTTTCTGTGGATTTCGGTCAAACATCATTGATGTGTTTCTGTGCACATTTGCTAAGTATTGTTTTCGGGAAAATCCCAGTGAGCTTTCTGTTTGCTTAAGAAGTCTATTTTTTTAGAATTTTTCCTGCAATTACTTTGGATACTATCTGTTTGTTTTTCCTGGCATTGCTTCTTGACAACTTGCTCTTAAGTTCCTGCGTTAAAGCAAAGTGAAAAGTAAGAGTTTTACGCACAGCTTTATCGTCCGTCGCAATTCTCATTGCCATGCGCCTTGGCGTCTTTGGGGAATCAGCAAGATTTTTAGCACGCTCTCTCTGCCATCTCTTTTTGTATTTGTCTTTCGAGTTCCTTTATTTCCATGTTGAGTTTGTTTATTGTCTGATAAGCTTTAGACCTGTCTTTGCGTATTAGTTTTCTACCTCTTCTTTTTTGGGCGCTTGATCCTGGAGGCACTTCCTCTCTATGTTGCTCCTCAACTTGAGCAGGCGTAGGTGGACTGGTAGGAGGGCTCAGTAATGCTGTCTCCATTTCCTTACGTCTTCGTTGAGCGGCTGCATATCTGCAACATAAATGTGAAGAGACAGACATCAAACCAAAGAAAACGAGCTTCAATTATGAGCGTTTACAAAAAAGGAGAGAAGAGATAACTTCGAATGATAACTTTAAGTGACATGAGCTGCCAAAATTCACACCTTTTTCCTAATTTTTGATCGTCACGACAGTATGAGGCTTTGAAGGCCATCAAAAAAATAAATGATTGGCCTTGGTATGAAAGAAAATTATACGAACCGAAATAGTGTCCGAAAACTAAACACAATTTAAATAACCGGGACGACCATTCATTCATTCTAAGCCAAAGTTGGTTCAAAACAACACTTTATCGTTCATCCTCTAGGCTAGGAGCACTATATAGCTTCTGAATTATACATCTTGAGAAAAATAGCCAATAATTTCAACATTCTGTTTTAACGTCAAAATATCAACATTTTGGCAGCTCATGTCACTTTAAGTATAGACATACCGATTTTGAGCCTGTCTCCAAGCTTTTCGTCTCTTTCGCTTTTCTCTGTCTGAAACTTGTTGGATTTGCTTCACTTTCCCACTCTCAACTCGCCTTTTCCATCTGTCTCTTTCTCTGTTTAGGTGCAGTTCTCTGCGATGCGGATCAGCGTTCACTCTTTCTCTGTAACGCTTCTGTTTTTCAGCAGCCGACAATGGCATGATCACTCAAAGTCTTAAAATAATCTGAAAGATATTCAAAAAAACTTAACGTTTGTCAAAATAACGTTAAAAGCGTGTAGTCAATGAATAATGGGACCTGAGACTGGTATCACTATAGTATAAACAGCTTCTTCAAATGACCAATAATTTTCAAATTCTGTTTTATCGGATAATTATCAACATTTTGGCAGCTGAGGTAGCACTTCAATATTTATAGGCCCTAAACACTTGTTTAATGTGATTGAGGATAAATAGTAATAATTAGGCCTATATTTAAAATTAAAGGTAGGCCCTATGCAACAATTTTATCGTATTTCTTAAGCAATATCAGTGAATTGTTTCAACACCGTTACCAGACATCAACTCCGTTACTGTTGACTTAGTAACGGAGTTGAGGGTAACGGAATTGATAATTACGTATTTCTCGCATGTGCACTCAATTGTAGTTAGCCGAAGACGTGTGTTGCAATGGCGATTGGAAGCGACATGTTATTGCTTCGATATAACGAAGAATAGATCTTTAAAAATTTAGTATTATTCCACAAATGAAGGTAACGGATTTGACTTGTAATTAACATACGGCAGTCGAAGCGTTAACATCTGCCTACTTTAAGTTACAGTACCAATATATACTTACAAAATATGTCGTCTGCTTGGAGCATCTGTATGAAGGATCAAAACAACGTGGGTCTCAAGTCACAGACACTGCTGCCATCTGTTATAACGGGAGGTAACTGCACGGTAACGGAGTTGAGTCAGGGTAGAGGGGACACCACTTTTAGGTTGTAATGAGGTCGCGTCCCCACTTTTAACCATGCAGTGACTTTGAAATATTTACTTCCTGTCTATTTAATCGTAGATATTCCATATGGCTTATATGTCAAAGCTGGATTTATTCGTTTTAGCTAACGTGTAGGTAGGTCTCAATGACTTAGGGACATCGATATTTCCATGTATTATGAGCCAAGATTCCCATAATAATAAAATTTAATCACATTTTAATTGCGCTTTTTGTGTACGTTTTTGTTCTTGGTGCCTAATATATAATTTTAACGATCATTATTGTAGATTTATAAGACATTTTGGGCTACATGTTTAATTAAACGCGTGGGACGCCAAAAGTGCCCGTAGTTAAATTTTCACGTTCTCCGTTATGCCACAGAGTAATTATTAATTACGTAATGGATAGTAATGGATGCTCGAAAAAGATCGGAATACTCCACAATGAATGGCTCTAAAGCTAAGCATGGCACCTACAGCAATCAGTCGCGGTCAAATAAATCAAGATTTCTATATATTTTTTATTGAAAAAAAAAAAAATGAAAATACGTTTAGTAACACATTTTACCAAAATGATTTTTTATGATATTTGCCAACTATTATTAAATTGAGATGTTTAGTTTTTGATAGATGAAACTGGGAGAGACCTTTTTTGTCTACCCGGTACCCGTTACAACTCGAATATGGCAAATAGAGGGGCTGGGTCAATAAGAAAAAAGAAAACGCTCCTAAGTCTTTACACTATAGTCCATTACGGGGAAACATATCATACTCATTTTGTCGTCGAAAGATTATTTTTCCTAAAAAAACAGCAACTTTATTTGTAAAATATACCAATTTCGAGCGTATTTCAGTTAGTCTGGTAATTAGTTTTGAAGACAATATTAAGCTAAATGGTAACGGACAATTATCATTAAGACAATCGTATTAACATTGGTGATACTTGATCTCTATAATCATTTAGGAGAAGATCAGTGTCTTGGAAAGGATTTCAGTACAATTCCCTTTTCATCTGCCTGTCAACTGTAATCAACTACAAACACTTCTCCATCGATTCAAGCCGACACAGTATCATATTCAAAATTACATTAGCAAAGCCACTCTCCCAAGAAACTTTATATCAGAGTAAATTATTTAAGGTGAAAACGCATTTCAGACGTCAATGTTTTGTTTTCAGCAGATTGTTTCTCAACATAGCAAGTTTTGACTAAGTTTGAAAAAAAAAACGGGAAGTTATTTCCAAGTTGATACTAAAATCCACACGAAAACGACATTGTAATAGAGTTGTTTTTTGCATTGACATAGTCAGCCTTGTTTGCATCTCGAATCTGACGTTTTTCGATCGATTTATCAATCAATAAATGTGTATACAATTCAGTTGGTTACAGTCGGAAAATCATTGCCTGTGCTGCTAAAAAGTTTGCTTTTAAACTACAAACTCCATTAATTGATTATATTCAAAGTTATTTATACAGTGACCCAACCCTTAGTGCCACTTGACATATGCTCCGCAAGAGAAGTCAATATGGACACATAATTCTAACAGTCACACGAATAAAGCTATGTGATGTTTTCACGACTGCATACATTTATGCTAAAAAATATATTGAAAATATCACTCCTTAGATTAAGCCTCACTTATTGTCTTTAATCTTTGCCGTTTTCAAAAAATCTTCTGCTCTTACGGTATACATTGTACTGTAAACATAAGTTGTATACATTAGGGGACAAACTTTTGATGTCAATAGTATTTTCTATATGACACAATGACCGCAGGACATTAAGAGGTAATTAATAAAAGCTTTTAATATATAACATTGGTGTAAAGATGTCTGTGTGTGTGTACACTCATTAAATGAAATAATTATCTCACATATAAGAAAACTTTATTGTACTAGTGGCTATGGCAAATGAAAATGAGTAGATCGTCAGGAATGTCACGACTTCACGAATAACACTTTTTGGATTAGACGATGGCTTCAGATAAGGTTTGATCCATGAACAGGCGATTTTTAGTAAAGTAAACTTAGTTATAAAATATTAAAGGAAAAGGTAAATCCACAGAATAAAATTTTGTCAACACACTGGTATATCCACAGAATGAAATCTTGTAAACACACTGGTAAATCCACAGAATAAAATCTTGTAAACACAGTGGTAAATGCACAGAACAGAATCTTGTAAACACAATGGTAAATCCACAGCCACAGCCACCTGCCTATGAAGACGCTTTATGGATGCTAAGAATTTCCCGACCTTCATCAAGCTCTTATGAGCAAACGGCTATAAACCAAAGATCGAGAAGATTTTACAAAGCTATGGAATGTATGGAAACATCCCTATAAGCCGGGATATTCTGTTCAATTCTATAAATTCACTATACTAATTCAAAGGTGATTGTTCCATACGGTGTGTTTTATTGCATGTCTCTGTGTCCATCAATAACGAAGCAGATTCCTCAATCATTGTTTGTTCTGTTCAACTGGATGTTTATCTAACTGATCTACAAATCCCACCGTGTATTAATCAATGCGTGGTATCAATTTTCTTGGTGGTAAACGTTGATTGGGATCGATTTTACAGGTTTACGTCTGATAAAAATCCGTTTCCGTACAAGTGACTTAATTCCAACGTTATCTTGAGCACACATCTGAGATTGTGTCAATTTGTCTTCACCACCGAGTCAATTGATTTCACATCCTCTTTGATTATATTTCTCTGTAAAGTGCAATGATAACTACAGGAGACCATGGTTTAATATTCAAGTTATACTGAGGTTTACATTGTATATTTGTCATTGCAAGCACGGCTAGGACAAATGTTGATCTTTTGTTAATATTGTTTAGCTAAATTTTATTGATTTATGTTTTTATACTTAAGAAAAGAAATATGATTTTAATCATTCAAAGCTTTTCTCTTTATCTTTTCGATGGTTTGGGGGTAGGGCTGGGAGGGTGCAATACGTTTACGTCATCGTGCATCTTATCAATTCTTAACTTTTTGACACGATTCTTTGATAAGTATATCAAATGTTGTAACAGAACACTTGATAGAACCTACGTTTTGGTCGCCTCTCTTTTCAGATTCTTTTATCCTATTTTAAGGTTATCCACGTTCAAAAGCAGACTAGTTTTATGAAAAGAATGATGCGGAAGAAGGTAATTGACTAATTAGTAAGGCGAACGGTCACTAAGATATAGTTTTATGCGGTCGAAGTAATGTGTACCAGCATAAAACTCACGTGATGACAACTCACCGAAAGGAATCCAGGCTAACACATCACCGATCCGTTGTCAAATGTTTTTGGCGATTTACCAATGTCATATGACAATAATATTCCACGAAGTCCCCAAATCCGCTTAAAAACAGAAAGTCCACGTTGTTGTAAACTCCTGTTTACATACATGTATGTAAACATGTTCGCTTTGCACATGCTGTAAAGTGTTTTGAATCAACTTGAGCTCATTGGTTCACAAGCCATATAAGTGTAAAAACACATACCGAACTATTAAATAGTCCATTTACATTGTAGATATCTATGTTCAACCAGGCATATTGAAACCGATAGTGTATTTTTTATATAATATTACACCACTGATAATGAATTAACACTTTCAAAATAACATTTGAAACCCCACCATTATAACATATTTTGGCTGAGAACATTAGAAAATTTCCCCAGGGACAAGGTGATTGAATTTCACATTGCTGGTTATTATCGTTCGTTTCCGTAGAACAAACTTAAGACGGAGTTGTTTTTTAGAGTGATGTTTATGTTCAACGTGCCTTTGAATACATCCTATGATTTCTTGAAACTACAGATTCGAAAAGAAACGGCCATGCTTTCAGATTTAAAAAATATGTTCATATACAATTACTTTTATAACATGTTACTTTTTTGATGATGTATTTTGGAATCTGCTATTCCATGTGAGTAATTAAAAAAACTGACCTAGATGTTGGGTTGTACTTATGTATGATGCTAAGCAGTTACACACAACTATTATTATACCGTATTGCCAACAGTGAAGGACGGAACAGTGAAGTTCCAGAAAGGGTAAATATTAAATTAGAATCGGAATGGATTTTTGTAGAGGTAGGTCTATGTTTAGCCCACGTGATGTTACCAAATACTGAGTTAAACGGGCATTATTTGGGCTTGTTTCCTGCAATTGAAATTACCATTACTAGTGTTAGTAGTTAGACAATTAGAAGGAAAGTTGTTCAACGAGGAGAACATTGGGAGTGAGTCTTCTGGAGTCAAAATCTCATCAAATAATGATATAGGCGTATGCTTGACCAATGAAAGCCATCTTGTTCACTTATATACAAAACATGAATAATACGACACTTTCTCGAAACAAGGTTGGGTCCATCAACAGCCGTTTGCTAGTATGTGTCTTCTGTTGTCCTTTGAAGAAAGAAGAGTAACATGCTAGGGGCTGTTTTTCAACATATTTACGACAGACGTAAGTCCAATCCAAGGCCTAACTGTCATGGCAACATATACCTTCAACATTACATTACGACCAGGCGCAAAGTTACCACGGCTTTGAGAAACAGCCCTCTGTCATATTGCAAACGTTGTCACTGTTATGCAATAGCTCTATTCTTTATATATATAATTATCTTCTCAAGCGACATATTTTTCTCAAGCGGGTTATCATACGAAAGCGTTATAATAGCGATATACTGACATTATGGCAGATGTATAGGCGGAAGGCATTTGAGCCCCCGGACATTGTTTTAGATTATCTGGCGACGGGTTTGAACGCTAAAGCTATATATCATTATTGGATATACATATACATATACATATACATATACAGGGAGTGATGGAATATATAAGCAAGACAATAACAACCCAGTTTAACTGACCAGAACAGTGTGGTCTCTGCCATATGATAATACTTAGACGATAATATCTTTACTGATACCATAATTAAGCGAAGAAACTTAAGCTGTACACCCTTTTATTAAAGTGAAACATTGCAGGTATACAACAGATGAATTTAGCACACATGGTTTATGAACTCCGTTAAGTTCACATTAGAATAGGTCATAGAAACTCGTGTACGCCTGTCAACTATCACCATAATCGCATTACTTGCCTTAAATATACTTATTGAATCTAGAATTCCAGCTGTGCTCAGGAGTTTATAGCACTGGAACCTCGTCAATAATTAATATTTGCTGGAAAATCACACCTGCTATGGAGCCATATACAGGTATATGATGTCTTTTTAAATCAAATATAATTGATTTTTAAGTCTTCATTTGGTATGAGTGATACGTTCAAAATAGGAAACGAGCCTATAAGTTAAATTCTATATTTGCATATAGATGACAGATCCATTTATCTCTGTTCGTGCCTTGTTAAGGTGATATGATAACATCTCAGCACCAATGATAGAAAGGAAACGCTTCTCAAAGTGACCGCGAAATGGTAGAATAATTTGGTTGAGTAGTTATTGAATGGCAAGTAAATGGTAATTATATAATGTCCAATGCCTTCCTATGTTTTAACTTTAGTATGTATCTGAAATATCGATCCCACGAACAGCAAAGGTGACAGTATAGCGACCCTAGGGCCCTGTCTTACAAAGCTGGCGTAAAGTTGCGCATAGGCCTACAACATGGACCAGTTGCGACTAGGGCGTAAGTTCCTATAGCTTTAACACTGATTTGCGTCCGACGTAACTTACGCCAGCTTTGTAAGACAGGGCCCTGGTAGTCAACCACCGTTATAATCTCCCTGTATCCTTTCTCTTCAGACTTATCATCCCTTTTACGACAAATATGATGTTTACATGAATTTTTGCATGTTTGGCTCTTGAAAGTTCATAGAAAATTGGCCTAGTCCAGTATATTATTTAAGAAGAGCGATGTAAGCCTAAGCTTCTTTGTGTGTCACCTTGCACAGAGTAAAGTACAAATAGTTAAAACATATGAAACTAGAAGCTTATAGAATATTTCATATTGAATTCAAATGAACATCTGTAAATGTTAAACGTTGACATGTTGTTATTCGTGGGTCTGGTTTGGAAAATAAATAATGAAATTTATGCTAGCTGAGTTATTTGGACTCCATGGAATGTGAACTGCAGATTATCGTCAATTCATTTTGTTACAATTCCATACTTCTTACTGATTCTCCTAGGTTGTCATTTTGACAGCTCATGTAACCTTATTAAAACATCTTTTTGGGGTTGTGCACACCCTTCATCTCCAGCCAAGTTAAAACCTCCATGACCTCATTCAAACACGGACAACACGGAATGAGGTCAAATAGGTTTTAACTTGACTGGAGAAGATGGTATATACCATCGAAATAGATAGACCGCCATCGCAAATATTTCATACATTATACCGCTGTTACGAAGACTAGACCCCAAAAACCATAAACCGGATATTTCTGTGGTTCATCAATTGTGTTAACAGTATGTCTACTTTGTATAAATGTATTAGCGGGCGTTATTTTGGATATTGCACTCATATATCAACACCAGTGTTTTTGTGCAGATGAAATGCTGTAAAATGAATGTTTAAAAATGATCAAGATTGAATTTTTAAAAAAAGCACAAAGTTGTGGTGTGCAAATTAAACTTAGACAATACCACTTACCAACTCGTATATCTATATTTACCTCTGGTTTATACGCCACAAGTCATTTTTACAACCTGGCTTGTAGCACATCACTTGGCTGTTGTTTCTGGGATATATCATATGACTCTTATTTCTGAAGCTTTTTACCTGAGAGTGCAAAACATAGACTAATATGGAATTCAGTGATCATGCCAGATTGTCTCGAATGTGCGGAATTCATGATGAAGGCTCATGCAAACTTATTATATTATACGATTGGCTAATGGTTGTGGCGCACATAATTCAACAGAATGGAGCCAAAAAATCAAATTATGTCGGCCGAACTACACATTGGCGTCTCGTTGTGCCCCGAGAGGCTGGTCACATGCTTACAAAAATGTCTTATTAACAGTTAGACTAGCTAATCAGGCGCCCTCAAACCCAAACGATGTTTGTTGAGTAGATAACCGTCTAACCTCCAATGCAACCTGTTTTTGTAAGATGAGGAGAAGAAAGAACTCCGTTATGCCACAGAGTAATTATTAATTACGTAATGGATAGTAATGGATGCTCGAAAAAGATCTCAACACTCCACAATGAATTACTCTAAAGCTAAGCATGCCACCTAAACTTATCATTAGTAATCCCTGTCAAATGTCAAATGAATCAAGATTTCTATACATTTTGTATTGAAAAAAAAAATGAATATACGTTTAGTAACACATGTTTCTAAAAGAAAATGTTGGCTATGGGTTAAATCTTTTTATGTTTATTATTTGTTTTAAGATATAACAATAGGCTTTAAGGAAATCAATTCTCGCTGTTTTTGTGTTAATGAGATATTTCGCCGAAAATATGATGATTTGACCAAAATGATTTTTTTATGATATTTGCTGCTATGATATTTAACTTTTATTAAATTGAGATGTTTAGTTGTTGATAAATGAAACTGGGAGAGACTTTTTTGTCTACCCGTTAATTAAAGGTTACCACTAAAACGTGGCAATTAGGGGGACGGGGGTCAACAAGAAAAGAAAAGACTCTTTTTTATACTATAGTCCATTACGGTGAAACTTATATCATGCTCATTTTGTCGTCGAAGGATTTTTTTCCTAAAAAAACAAAAAACTTTGTTTGTAAAATATACCTTTTTCGACGTATCTCAGTTAGTCTGGTAATTAGTTTTGAAGACAATATTAAGTAAAATGGTAACAGACAATTATCATTAAACAGTCGTATTAACATTGGTGATACTTGATCTCTATAATCATTTAGGAGAAGATCAGTGTCTTGGAAAGGATTTCAGTACAATTCCCTTTTCATCTGCCTGTCAACTGTAATCAACTACAAACACTTCTCGATCGATTCAAGCCGACACAGTATCATATTCAAAATTACATTAGCAAAGCCACTCTCCCAAGAAACTTTATATCAGAGTAATTTATTTAAGGTGAAAACGCATTTCAGCCTTTTTCTTAACATAGTAATGTTTGATGAAGTTTGAAAAAAAAACGGGAAGTTATTTCCAAGTTGATACTAAAATCCACACGGAAACGACTTTGTAATAGAGTTTATTTTTGCATTCACATAGTCAGCCTTGTTTGCTTCTCCAATCTGACGTTTTTTAATCGATTTATCAATCAATAAATGTGTATTCAATTCAGTTGGTTACAGTCGGGAAATCATTGCCTGTGCTGCTAAAAAGTTTGCTTTTAAACTACAAACTCCATTAAATGATTATATTCAAAGTTATTTATACAGTGACCCAACCCTTAGTGCCATTTGACATATGCTCCGCAAGAGAAGTCAATATGGACACATAATTCTAACAGTCACACGAATAAAGCTATGTGATGTTTTCACGACTGCATACATTTATGCTAAAAAATATATTGAAAATATCACTCCTTAGATTAAGCCTCACTTATTGTCTTTAATCTTTGCCGTTTTCAAAAAATCTTCTGCTCTTACGGTATACATTGTACTGTAAACATAAGTTGTATACATTAGGGGACAAACTTTTGATGTCAATAGTATTTTCTATATGACACAATGACCGCAGGACATTAAGAGGTAATTAATAAAAGCTTTTAATATATAACATTGGTGTAAAGATGTCTGTGTGTGTGTACACTCATTAAATGAAATAATTATCTCACATATAAGAAAACTTTATTGTACTAGTGGCTATGGCAAATGAAAATGAGTAGATCGTCAGGAATGTCACGACTTCACGAATAACACTTTTTGGATTAGACGATGGCTTCAGATAAGGTTTGATCCATGAACAGGCGATTTTTAGTAAAGTAAACTTAGTTATAAAATATTAAAGGAAAAGGTAAATCCACAGAATAAAATTTTGTCAACACACTGGTATATCCACAGAATGAAATCTTGTAAACACACTGGTAAATCCACAGAATAAAATCTTGTAAACACAGTGGTAAATGCACAGAACAGAATCTTGTAAACACAATGGTAAATCCACAGCCACAGCCACCTGCCTATGAAGACGCTTTATGGATGCTAAGAATTTCCCGACCTTCATCAAGCTCTTATGAGCAAACGGCTATAAACCAAAGATCGAGAAGATTTTACAAAGCTATGGAATGTATGGAAACATCCCTATAAGCCGGGATATTCAGTTCAATTCTATAAATTCACTATACTAATTCAAAGGTGATTGTTCCATACGGTGTGTTTTATTGCATGTCTCTGTGTCCATCAATAACGAAGCAGATTCCTCAATCATTGTTTGTTCTGTTCAACTGGATGTTTATCTAACTGATCTACAAATCCCACCGTGTATTAATCAATGCGTGGTATCGATTTTCTTGGTGGTAAACGTTGATTGGGATCGATTTTACAGGTTTACGTCTGATAAAAATCCGTTTCCGTACAAGTGACTTAATTCCAACGTTATCTTGAGCACACATCTGAGATTGTGTCAATTTGTCTTCACCACCGAGTCAATTGATTTCACATCCTCTTTGATTATATTTCTCTGTAAAGTGCAATGATAACTACAGGAGACCATGGTTTAATATTCAAGTTATACTGAGGTTTACATTGTATATTTGTCATTGCAAGCACGGCTAGGACAAATGTTGATCTTTTGTTAATATTGTTTAGCTAAATTTTATTGATTTATGTTTTTATACTTAAGAAAGGAAATATGATTTTAATCATTCAAAGCTTTTCTCTTTATCTTTTCGATGGTTTGGGGGTAGGGCTGGGAGGGTGCAATACGTTTACGTCATCGTGCATCTTATCAATTCTTAACTTTTTGACACGATTCTTTGATAAGCATATCAAATGTTGTAACAGAACACTTGATAGAACCTAAGTTTTGGTCGCCTCTCTTTTCAGATTCTTTCATCCTATTTTAAGGTTATCCACGTTCAAAAGCAGACTAGTTTTATGAAAAGAATGATGCGGAAGAAGGTAATTGACTAATTAGTAAGGCGAACGGTCACTAAGATATAGTTTTATGCGGTCGAAGTAATGTGTACCAGCATAAAACTCACGTGATGACAACTCACCGAAAGGAATCCAGGCTAACACATCACCGATCAGTTGTCAAATGTTTTTGGCGATTTACCAATGTCCTATGACAATAATATTCCACGAAGTCCCCAAATCCGCTTAAAAACAGAAAGTCCACGTTGTTGTAAACTCCTGTTTACATACATGTATGTAAACATGTTCGTTTCACACATGTTGTAAAGTGTTTTGAATCAACTTGAGCTCATTGGTTCACAAGCCATATAAGTGTAAAAACACATACCGAACTATTAAATAGTCCATTTACATTGTAGATATCTATGTTCAACCAGGCATATTGAAACCGATAGTGTATTTGTTATATAATATTACACCACTGATAATGAATTTGAAACCCCACCATTATAACATATTTTGGCTGAGAACATTAGAAAATTTCCCCAGGGACAAGGTGATTGAATTTCACATTGCTGGTTAATATCGCTCGTTTCCGCAGAGCAAACTTAAGACGGAGTCGTTTTTTTTAGAGTTAGGCTTATATTCGAAGTGCCTTTGAATATATCCTATGTTTTTTTTTAAAATTGAAGATTCGAAAAGAAACGGCCATGCTTTCAGATTTAAAATAAAAAAATACGTTCATATACAATTACTTTTATAACATGTTACTTTTTAATGATGTATTTTGGAATATGCTATTCCCTGTGAGTAATTAAAAAAATGACCTAAATGTGGATTATACTTATGTATGATGCTAAGTAGTAACACACAACTATTATTATACCGTATTGCCAACAGTGAAGGACGGAACAGTGAAGTTCCAGAAAGGGAAAATATTAAATTAGAATCGGAATGGATTTTTGTAGAGGTAGGTCTATGTTTAGCCCACGTGATGTTACCAAATACTGAGTTAAACGGGCATTATTTGGGCTTGTTTCCTGCAATTGAAATTACCATTACTAGTGTTAGTAGTTAGACAATTAGAAGAAAAGTTGTTCAACGAGGAGGACATTGGGAGTAAGTCTTCTGGAGTCAAAATCTCATCAAATACACGCGTATACACGCGTATGCTTGACCAATGAAAGCCATCTTGTTCACTTATATACAAAACATGAATACTACGACACTTTCTCGAAACAAGATTGGGTCAATCAACAGCCGTTTGCTAGTATGTGTCTTCTGTTGTCCTTTGAAGAAAGAAGAGTAACATACTAGGAGCTGTTTTTCAATATATTTACGACAGACGTAAGTCCAATCCAAGGCCCAACTGTCATGGCAACATATACCTTCTACATTACGTTACGACCAGGTGCAAAGTTACCACGGCGTTGAGAAACAGCCCTCTGTCATATTGCAAACATTGTCACTGTTATGCAATAGCTCTATTCTTTATATATGTAATTATCTTCTCAAGCAACATTTTATTCTCAAGCGAGTTGTCATAGAATGGCGTTATAATAGCGATATACTGACATTATGGCAGATGTAAAGGCGGAAGGCATTTGAGCCCCCGGACATTGTTTTAGATTATCTGGCGACGGCTTTGAACGATACCTAAGCAATATATCATTATTGGATATACATGGCCAGGGAGTGATGAAATATATAAGCAAGACAATAATAACCCAGTTTAACTGACCAGAACAGTGTGGTCTCTGTGTGCCATATCCTAATAATTAGACGATAGTATCTTTACTGATACCATAATTCAGCGAAGAAACTCTTTTATTAAAGTGAAACATTGGAGGTATACAACAGATGAATTTAGCACACATGGTTCATGAACTCCGTTAAGTTCACATTAGAATAGGCCATATAAACTCGTGTACGGCTGTCAACTATCACCATAATCGCATTACTTGCCTTAAATACACTTATTGAATCTAGAATTCCAGCTGTGCTCAGAAGTTTATAGCATCCTTTTCACTGGAACCTCGTCAATAATTAATATTTCTGGAAAATCACACCTGCTATGAAACCATATGCAGGTATATGATGTCTTTTTAAATCAAATATAATTGATTTTTAAGTGTTCATTTGGTATGAGTGATACCTTCAAAATAGGAAACGAGCATGGAAGTTATCATCCACAGACTTCACAAGGGAGTACATTCCATATTTGCATATAGATGACAGATCTATTTATCTCTGTTTGTGCCTTGTTAAGGTGATATGATAACATTTCTGCACTAATGATAGAAAGCAAACGCTTCTCAAAGAAATCGAGAAATCGTAGAATAATTTGGTCAAGCAGTTATTGAATGGCAAGTAAATGGTAATTATATAATACCCAATGCCTTTCTATGTTTTAACTTTAGTATGTATCTGAAATATACATGAATTTTTGCATGTTTGGCTCTTGAATGTTCATGGGAAATTGGTCTAATCCAGTATATTAAATAAAAGCACTGTAAGCCTAGGCTTGTTTGTGTATCGCATTGCATATTGAGTAAAGTACAAATAGTTAAACATATGAAACTAGAAGCTTATAGAATATTTCCTATTCAATTCAAACGAACATCTGTAAACGTTAAACGTTGACATTATGTTATTCGTAGGTCTGGTTCGGAAAATAAATAATGGAATTTATGCTGGCAGAGTTATTTGGACTCTCTAGAATGTGCTGTATACCACCCAATATCCAGACAATTTGAACAGATTTGTTTATATAATTTGAATGTACTCACAATTGGATAGGTATTCTAATATTATTTTCACGTGTTGATTTGAATTCGAGAAATGCATACAAGATCAAGTGTGTAAAAACTGGATATATGGGGCATTGATATAACATCAAAGAAATGTTACTGCACTACCTACGGTTAAAGAAAACTGCCAAAGTGTATAATTAGGCGTCCATTTGTGTCTTCAGAGGCCTGTCTTGTGTCTAGGACAATACACAGTTTACAAACTATGATATTGATTGATCCTCAAGAGCATGGGCGATCGAATATATTCCCGAATACGACGTAATCACAGGTCTTCGACCGACCCAAACTTCTATTGCGGATTCAACAATAGTCTTTTCACCAATTTCTTCTTCAATTGCGGTTTGCTTTTCATTGTTAAATATCCCTCACAGACATTAAAGCCCCATAAAAAAACGAATTCTGTATTTTTTGTAACGTGCTATTCTACAGTTTATCGTCCATTCATTGTGTTAAAATCCGATACTTCTTACTGATTCCACTTGGTTGTCATTTTGACAGCTCATGCAGCCTTATTAAAACATCTTTTGGGATTATGTCCAGTGCACACCCTTCTTGTCCAGCCAAGTTAAAACCCCCATCGCAAATATTTCATAAAAGCTTTTTACATTATACCGCTGTTACGAAGACTAGACCCAAAAAACCATACCGGATATTTCTGTGGTTCATATAATTATGTTAACAGCATGTCTATTTTGTATAAATGTATTACCGGCCATTATTTTAGATACTGCACTCATATATCAACACCAGTGTATTTGTGCAGATGAAATGCTGTAAAATGAATGTTTAAAAATGATCAAGATTGAATTTAAAAAAAAAGCACAAAGTTGTGGTGTGCAAATTAAACTTAGACAATACCACTTACCAACTCGTATATCTATATTTACCTCTGGTTTATACGCCACAAGTCATTTTTACAACCTGGCTTGTAGCACATCACTTGGCTGTTGTTTCTGGGATATATCATATGACTCTTATTTCTGAAGCTTTTTACCTGAGAGTGCAAAACATAGACTAATATGGAATTCAGTGATCATGCCAGATTGTCTCGAATGTGCGGAATTCATGATGAAGGCTCATGCAAACTTATTATATTATACGATTGGCTAATGGTTGTGACGCACATAATTCAACAGAATGGAGCCAAAAAATCAAATTATGTCGGCCGAACTACACATTGGCGTCTCGTTGTGCCCCGAGAGGCTGGTCACATGCTTACAAAAATGTCTTATTGACAGTTAGACTAGCTAATCAGGCGCCCTCAAACCCAAACGATGTTTGTTGAGTAGATAACCGTCTAACCTCCAATGCAACCTGTTTTTGTAAGATGAGGAGAAGAAAGAACTCCGTTATGCCAGAGAGTAATTATTAATTACGTAATGGATAGTAATGGATGCTCGAAAAAGATCGGAATACTCCACAATGAATGGCTCTAAAGCTAAGCATGGCACCTACAGCAATCAGTCGCGGTCAAATAAATCAAGATTTCTATATATTTTTTATTGAAAAAAAAAAATGAAAATACGTTTAGTAACACATTTTACCAAAATGATTTTTTATGATATTTGCCAACTATTATTAAATTGAGATGTTTAGTTTTTGATAGATGAAACTGGGAGAGACCTTTTTTGTCTACCCGGTACCCGTTACAACTCGAATATGGCAAATAGAGGGGCTGGGTCAATAAGAAAAAAGAAAACGCTCCTAAGTCTTTACACTATAGTCCATTACGGGGAAACATATCATACTCATTTTGTCGTCGAAGGATTATTTTTCCTAAAAAAACAGCAACTTTATTTGTAAAATATACCAATTTCGAGCGTATTTCAGTTAGTCTGGTAATTAGTTTTGAAGACAATATTAAGCTAAATGGTAACGGACAATTATCATTAAGACAATCGTATTAACATTGGTGATACTTGATCTCTATAATCATTTAGGAGAAGATCAGTGTCTTGGAAAGGATTTCAGTACAATTCCCTTTTCATCTGCCTGTCAACTGTAATCAACTACAAACACTTCTCCATCGATTCAATCCGACACAGTATCATATTCAAAATTCCATTAACAAAGCCACTCTCCCAAGAAACTTTATAGCAGAGTAATTTATTTAAGGTGAAAACGCATTTCAGCCGTCAATGTTTTGTTTTCAGCAGATTCTTTCTCAACATAGCAAGTTTTGACTAAGTTTGAAAAAAAAACGGGAAGTTATTTCCAAGTTGATACTAAAATCCACACGAAAACGACATTGTAATAGAGTTGTTTTTTGCATTGACATAGTCAGCCTTGTTTGCATCTCGAATCTGACGTTTTTCGATCGATTTATCAATCAATAAATGTGTATACAATTCAGTTGGTTACAGTCGGGAAATCATTGCCTGTGCTGCTAACAAGTTTGCTTTTAAACTACAAACTCCATTAAATGATTATATTCAAAGTTATTTATACAGTGACCCAACCCTTAGTGCCACTTGACATATGCTCCGCAAGAGAAGTCAATATGGACACATAATTCCAACAGTCACACGAATAAAGCTATGTGATGTTTTCACGACTGCATAAATTTATGCTAAAAAATATATTGAAAATATCACTCCTTAGATTAAGCCTCACTTATTGTCTTTTATCTTTTGCCGTTTTTAAAAATCTTCTGCTCTTACGGTATACATTGTACTGTAAACATAAGTTGTATACATTAAAGGACAAACTTTTGATGTCAATAGTATTTTCTAGATGGCACAATGATCACATGACAAGAGGCAATTAATAAAAGCTTTTTAATATAGAACATTGGTGGAAAGATGTCTGTGTGTGCGTACAATCATAAAATGAAATAAGTATCTCACATATAAGAAAACTTTATTGTAAATGGAGCTATGGTAACTGAAAATGAGTAGATCGTCAGGAATGTCACGACTTTACGAATATAGATACTGCGTAACGCTTTTTAGAATTGACGATGGCTTCAGATAAGGCTTGTCTCTTTGGCCAGATAAAACAAAAAAATCCAACCACTGGCAAGTTATACCAATTCGAATATTATCTATCCAAAATATCATAGCATACTAATCACTGAGCAGTTGTAAATTGACTGACAAAATATAAACAGAGCGTTTTTAAATATAGTCAGGGAAATTCCAGAACAATCCGACGAACAAGCATTAACATAAATTCTTATAGCAATAGAAAGTTGACATATTTAAGGTTTGAGAACATTCCTTGACTTCAGTAACAACATGGCTGAAGATCTAGGTCAATTTAACTAAATTGTAAACAGCTGTCGGGGTGAACCGGTGAACAAACAGTATTCACGAAACACACAAGATTTACAAAAACAATCAAATAATAAAATAGAGGCCAACAAACTTACTACATTTAATAGTTCATATTATGAATAGAAATCAATTCCTAATACACACAATTCCAAACTACTCCTTCTGAGAAAGTACAAAAATGGTCTGTAACAGTATTCTGAATTTTAGCAGCGAGTGTGTCTTTAAACACAATTAAATAAAACAAGAATGTGGTTTTCTGTATCTCCATTCAACAGTTGTGACTGATTATTCACATAGTTCACAGTAGGATATGCCATATAACTTCGTGCACATCTGTTATGCTAACATCCATCCTCGGATGACGATGGTTAACACCATAATCGCTTTACTTGTCTTAAATACACTTATTGAATCCAGTTTTCCAGCTGTATGGCCTACTGCGAAGTTTACAGCATCCTTTTACTTGAACCCCGTCAATGATGAATCGTTGAGCGTTGAATGAACTGTATGAGACATTTACGCTGCCTGTGTGTGAGCGTTAAGTAAACTGTACGATGTATTTACGCTGGTTGTGTCTGAGCGTTAAGTGAACTGTATGATGTACATTTGTATGTACGCTGGCTGTGTATGAGCGTTAGGTGAACTGTATGAGGTATTTACGCTGGTTGTGTCTGAGCGTTAAGTGAACTCTATGATGTACATTTGAATGTACGCTGGTTGTGTTTGAGCGTTAAGTGAACTGTATGAGGTATTTACGCTGGTTTTGTATGAGCGTTAAGTGAACTGTATGAGGCATTTACGCTGGTTGTGTCTGAGCGTTGAGTAAACTGTATGAGGTATTTACGTTGGTTGTGTGTTGGGCGTTAAGTGAACTGTATGAGGTATTTACGCTGGTTTTGTATGAGCGTTAAGTGAACTGTATGAGGCATTTACGCTGGTTGTGTCTGAGCGTTGAGTAAACTGTATGAGGTATTTACGTTGGTTGTGTGTTGGGCGTTAAGTGAACTGTATGAGGCATTTACGCTGGTTGTGTATTGGCGTTGAGTGAACTGTATGAGGCATTTGCGCTGGTTGTGAGGTGTGTGGAGGAACGCAGATACGTACTGAAACTGAGTTTGTCTTCTTGTGTGTTACAACTGATGTGGTTAACAATTTTCGCGCACAGATATGTGTTTGTATTAATACATGCATATGATATTTTCCCCGTTGTATAGGCATTTAAGTATTTCATGAATTACTATTTGACTGTCATTCATGTTTAGTCCAACAATATGGTAATTTGTCAACAACACAAAAAGTGCAGAAATTTTTTGACAGTCAATAAGATAACCATAAAACGTATCAATAAACCTGTGTAGTACTTGATCTACAGATGTATTCAGAAAAATATCCGTGTCTATGATAAGATTCCGGTTCAAATACCCCTTCAGCTGCCCGTCAAATGTAATCAACGTTAGGCACGCCTGATTCCATTCAACCCAAACAAGTATCATATTCAAAAACCCATTAGATCAATCATTCTTTAGAGAAAACATATACAGGTCGGATCCATGGTACTGGCTTACACATTCTTAATTAAAACGCATGAAACCATAGAAGAAAACATATCAAACTTATATTCAATTTGAATAAGGAAAAAGTGTAATTCGCTACGGAGGTACTTTTGTTAAGCTTGGGATGATCGTTGTATTGGGTTCAGTATCAAGTAAACTACCTTAGTCCCCTCATACACTATCGTGAATCTATTTGCTTTGACTCTGATTTACCTGATTTCGAGATTCGAATCCGTGTGCGAGTGTCAATGCCGGTGTGCTATAAAGACAACGTCTATCTTTGCCCCACGTGCCAAAAATATCGGCTCCTGTTTATGTTAAGTTCCGTATTACGAACAGTGCCGCAATGTATCAATGATTTGTAATCTGATTGTTTACAGCCAAGTCAACGGAAACACACAAAAATGCAACAAAACGATTCCCCACTTCAAGTCTGTGTTTTGTTAATAACTTAAAAGGCTGTCGGTGTTTAGTTGTGTTTTAAAAATACATATTTTTTGGTCAACTTTGGCTCCCGAGCAAGCATTCCGCGAGCAACGTTTTTTTTCTAGAGAAAATGGATCTGTACTTTGAACTAAATGAGACTGTTTAACTTAATTCCCATTTCCTACAGTGGAAGTAATTTGGACTAATGCATTGTGAATGATAAAGGCAGACTGTTAATTCGACCAAATCTTCTCAATCTAAATGTCATTCACTTAATGGTATTGTCAAGGTCAGGCCCAAACAAAGAGGATAAATGTATTGTCAATGTTTGCCAAAGACTACCTAACTTCAAGTCAACGAAAATGTAATTCTTTTGAATATAGCAGAACTAAACATCCGTTTGATAACTGAATAATCATTTATTGAATTAAAGTAACACTATAGAAAAAATACTGCAGTATATTTCATTTTTGTGATAATATCCCCATGATTTGAAGGAAACGTTTGGTTACTTCAGTATCATGTAAAGTACCTTGGTACCCTCGTACACTAGAACATCAATGTCGTGAATCTATTGATTATACTCTGATTTACCTGATTTCCAGATTCGAATCCGTGTGCGAGTGTCAATGCGAGTGGGCCATAAAAGGTTGTCTATCTTTGCCCCACGTGCCCAAAATAACGGTTCCTGTTTGTTAAGTTCTGTATTAACAACAATGCCGCAATGTATCAATGATTTGTAATTGTAACCTGATTGTTTACACCCAAGTCAACAAAACTCGCAAAAGTGCAACAAAACGATTTACCAGTTCAACTCTCTGTTGTATAATTAGATTAAAAGGCTGTCGGTATTTTAATTCTATTTTAAAAATAAATATTTCTGGTTCAGATTTGGTTACCGAGCAAGCATTCCGTGAATAACTTTTCCAAGAGAAAAATGGATCTCTGCTGTGAACTAAATGAGACTGTTTAACTCATTTCCTACAGTGAAAGTAATTTGGCCTAATGCATTGTGAATGATAAAGTCAGACTGTTAATTCGCCCAAATCTTCTCAGTCTAAATGTCATTCACTTAATGGTATTGTCAAGGTCAGGCCCAAACAAACAGGATAAATGTATTGTCAATATTTGCCAAAGACACCTAAATTCAAGTCTACGAAAATGTAATTCTTTGTAATATAGCAGAACCAAACATCCGTCTGAATATTCATTTATTGAATTAAAGTACCACTATATATAAAATACTGCAGCATATTTCATTTTTGTGAAAATATCCCCCTGATTTGATTGATTGATTGATTGTTTGGTGTTTTACGCCGCGCTCAATATTATTCCACTTATATGGCGGCGTTGCCAGTTTTATTGTGGGAGGAAACCGGGCTCTATGCCCGGAGGAAACCCACGACCTTCCGTTGGTAACTGGCAACCATCCCACTTAGGTCGTTCGAGTGAAAACCCAGTCAGAAAATTTCCAATTTTTTGGACTGAGTGGGATTCGAACCCGCGACCCATTGGTGGAAAGCTGTTCGGATTGAGCGTCCAACGCTCTACCTACTGAGCTACGGAGGCCCCTCCCCATGATTTGAAGAAAACGTTTGGTTATGTTTTGATATTTTTCTAAAAGAAGTTAAATACGTGTTTATGGAGAGGGAAATATATTACGTCATGTTAATGTAAATAAAATGCTCGGATAAAGGAATAAATCTATTTTATGCTGGTAAACGAAAGATTTTTGCTTTAAATATTAATTTCTTTTGAACATTTGAAGTTTAAACTCACTATCGGCACAATTAAATTACCAAAATAATAGAATTCTGCAAAAATAGCAATATTGCATAAAATCCCAGGTTATGGATGAGCGACTGAACCTCATTATTTCATCTGATGGTAAACATTAAATATTGAAGGTAAAGCTCGTGGTAGAAATATGTTAAAATTATCCAAAACGCGCTTGGTAAAGTTTGTTTTTGAAATAAAGTTTTATGTATATTAGCTTAATTTTTCACTTTGATGCGATGTTGAAATACGAGGGTGCGTCTGTGAAGTTTGGATCCATAAATTGGATGCAAATTAACCATCTGAAATGTCAGAAAAGCAACGACGGCTAGTGTGCCTTTCGTTTAAAATTATGGAAATGAACATACGATCATCCACAAACAAATTTCCAAATAGATGCAGTGCGGGTCAATGATCTAACGGGGTATTTAAAAGAGTGGCACAGAAAAAGCGTGAGTTAGAAGAATTATAATTATTAATTTATAACTGTTTAGGTCAGGGATCCTCTGGGGTGAAATATATTCAAGAATGTAGATTAATATAACAGTTGGACACCCAAGGTTTATTTTAAAGTATATCTATGCCACAGCTACACGCACAACTCTACTGTACTTGACAATGATGGGCCCTTAGGGGTTAAACTGGTGTTCGGATTAATTAAACAAGTCTTCAATGATATTAACCTCTTTGCAACACAAACTCAGGATTGTATTCACGCCCCAAAACTGCAGAGGAATGACTCTCGTGGCATCGTTAAACTCGGTTTCCACGGTAGGATTTATACAATACCGAGATATCGAAGGATTTTGTTGTTATTTGTAAACAAACTTAAGTTAGTCTGAATTAGGTATTAATGTATTTTTGATGATAAAGCTTCCCTGTGAAGATGGACACACCAAATAGCATTCTAATGCTCACTGAATCCCATAAACCTAATACCGGAAGTACGTCGACCTTATGGTTCGTAAGATTTACTCACCTTACCAATTTTTGTTATTTCAGCGTTTATCCTTTATTTTGTAAATGCTGAGCTTCTCTTGGCAATCAGAATTTATGTAAAATACCGAATTCCGGCAGCTCATGCCACTTTAAGCACGCTTTAACAGTCTCAGCCGATGTGGAAAGGTATGTTGAACTTTTTGGCTTCGCCATTCGGAAACATAGTATCTTTCACATCTCACTCGATGGAATATGTCTGATATTCAAACCGAGACCAGTGAATACCATTTTTATATATATATCATTCTGGTTACCTCTTTGTGGTATAAACATATTCCTTCCAATTACCACCGTTAATATGAACAAATGAGCAGTCTCAGGTGTAGTGACCGTCATTCACAGTATGCATTGCGGCAAATTCACGTGTTTTTCGTTATTCTTACCAACATTTATCTTTATTGATTGGTTTATGTTACCAGAGATATGATGGAAAAGATGACCACAAACAAACATTTCACTCCAGTTCTTGTATTCAGACGGATACAGTATAAATAGGTTGTTGTTCAAACGTTAACCCAATTTGGCCCATATGGAAAAGTATGTTTATTACAAACTAATCGCTTATGATCAGGTGGCAGGTCACTTCTGACACTTATTTTGTGGTCCTCTATGGTGGCCCTGAAAAATTCGCCATTTATCTTTGTTGTATGCGAGATGCATTATTATAGGATAGTTTGTTCCGAATGGTCAGTCATGGTATGTTTTAGACTATATACGAAGAATTGTGTTTACGTGGCGTTTGGGTAGCGAGTGCCGCCATTAGAGCGAGATGATTAAGCAATTTTTATTAGAAAATGGCAGACGTCACGTGTGTGCCCATCTGACAGCAATGGTGGCGCTCTTTAGACCGTCAGATCCAAACCACCCAATGAGACGTATGAAGTTCAATATCTAATACAGTCTCCAGTAAGCGTGCATGCGTTACCTCATAGCCGTCCTGTGATCTGGTGATAACATGAGTCATTGTTGTTGTTTCCATTTCATTTCCAAGATCCCCATTTTGGCGTAGAACAACTACCATAATGTGTGAGTAAATGTCTTCTCATCTTCCTCTTGGCAGTTTGACTATTTTAGTTATTTTTCAGGATCGGTTCCCTAAATCAAGAAAAAAAAAACACTTCCAGAGCTTAATATTTAGTTAATCGCCTTGTGCCTTTATAGAAATATAGAAATAGTGCTTGGTCAGTTTATATTTATAAAAAGCTTCAGTCATTCTCATTTAAAAAGGAACTCAAAATCAGTTGATAATGTAGCATTAATATTGTGGGCCTACTCGTTCGATCGACAAAGTATGATATACTTCAGTAAACAGAATTGTACAAATTGTGTAGAATTCTGTCTATCATGTTATCCATTGCATCTAGCTATATGAACTCTGCAATGGTAAAGTAGAAATCAGACAAACAAATGTTTCTACAGATGTGTCAACACAAGGTACTCGGATGGAATGACAGAGCCGTGGGCAGTTAACAGGCTTTCCACATCGTCAGTCTAATGGAAGCTTTAAGAAAAGAATAACTGGCAGAAAAGAATGCACCCAGGAATTGAAAATATTAAATCAAAAAAATAAACTGAGAAAAAGAAACAAAAGATCCGCTAGCCAGTCAAATAGTGTTTCACGAAGATAGCAACATTTTGAGATAGCACGTCAAACAATTCTTGTTTAAATATTAAGCCCTAAGTAAATGTAACATAAAAATGAACATTTCAGAACAACATTTGGCTAAAACGTAGCTACTATACCAAGCTCATGTATACATGTAAACTATATTGAGGCATGGAGGTCGTTTTCAGCAAATGACATACATCTTCAAAAGAAATTACCCGTGAAACAAACAAATGCTGTTTTAAGTGTCCTCTAAAAAATCTTTTTTGAGAATATGGGCATGAAAATATGATAACTGTGGAGATTACCTGTTGCATGTTATTAGGCTACTTCCACAATGTCAAAGTGTTAAACCAGACCCGACTGCTAAATAGCTGTTTGGATATCAACCATGACCAACTTTTTCTTTGTTACATTTCATTTTGGTAATAGACAAGTCAATGCATAAGTCCTTTTGACGAAACTTATATATAACCTATCTTGTTCTATCAATGTGTGATGCCACAGAACGATTTATCAAGTCTTTCGACCATGTACCATTTTGAATTTCGAAAGCGGCTTTGGCAAAAATTTGTTGGATGAAATGTTCTTTAAATGATAAATTTGTTTGTCGTTCCATCCCGTGTGTTAAGTGGTTTCTTTAAAACTTCTTTGTGATTCCACAGTTTGACAACTCAAGATTTACTGGAACGATTTGAGAACAGAAAATTTTTCAAAGCCTTTCTTCAACCAGGTTTGGTCTTCAACACAGTGAAAATAGCTGAACCAAACAAAATGGCTTCAGTTTGTCTTGAAGGATGGCCACTATATCGTATTGCAGTCTGGAAGCACCACAAGTGATCCATTGTCGATTTGTTACTCTACATTATTACGGAATAATAGTTTAATTCGGGCGTTTTTTACAGAAACTAATTTCATTAAATATATACACTGTACTTTTACCTTTTAACAATTGGTGCTATCGATTGATTTATTAAGTATTTTATTTCGATTACCATAATTACCCTCATACTAGTATTGAGATCAACGATTGTCATATACTCCGAACTAAATGCTATTTCTCCATATCGCCTATTTACTTTGACAAAGATTTAATGTAACGGATTATTTACCTTACAAAACATGTATATTTTTATTATACATACTGATGTATACTATTGTTTTCTTAATCATAAAACAAAGAAATATGACCCCCCATCCTCATGCATCATAATATTGCTGAAATCCGATGGAAATGATGGGTGTATATAAGAGGATACCGTGTACAGGGACAGACATCCATTGAGAGATGATCTAGACTTGATGAGTAGGCTTAAGGAAGAAAATTACATTCCTTAGTCATTGTGACCTTGGGCAGTTTAAAGCACGTTACTTCTTAACCAATTTCAAGATAGTAACTTGAATGACTCTACAATAAAGTAAGGATTTGGCTCCTGAGGGATTCAGATAAGCTATTATCAGTGTATCCTATGACAGGCTCTTCAAGTCTTACCTAAACACAGATTTGACGGAGTATATAAGACGTAGAAGGGATTGTCCTCGGCCTATATATCAACGATATTCTTACATTATGTCTCTAGCTTAAGTAATCTGTTTAAGCCTTATCTTTCATTTTTCAAATCTTTTTATTAAAATATATTATTAAAAACTTTTTGACTGCCATTCATGTTTAGCCCGACAATATGGTAATTCGTCAAATAAAAAAAGTGCAGAAATTTTTTTACAGTCAATAAGATAGCTATAAAACATAGCAATAAACATTTGTAGTACTTGACCTACATAGTTATTTATAAGAATATCCGTGTCTATGACAAGATTCCGGTTCAAATCCCTCTTCATCTGCCTGTCAAATGTAATCAACGTTAGGCACTCGTGATTCCATTTAACCCGACCAAGTATCATATTCAAAAATCCATTAGATCAATCATTCTTTAGAGAAAACATATACAGGTCGGATCCATGGTATTGGCTAACAACTTCTCTATTAAAACGCATGAAACCATAGATGAACACATATGAAACTCATTTCTGAACTTATCTTTAATTTGGATAAGAAAAACGTGCATTTTGCTACGGAGGTACTTTTGTTAAGCTTGGGATGATCGTTGTATTGGGTTTCAGTATCAAGTAAAGTGTCTTGGTCCCATTAAACCACGACGACATCAATATCGTGAATCTATTTGCTTGGACTCCCAACCTAATTTGCCTGATTTCGACATTCGCATCCGTGAGCGAGTGTCAGTGCGGGTGTGCTATAAAGATCTTTGCCCCAGGTGTCCAAAATAACGATTCCTGTTTGTGTTTAGTTCGGTATTAACAAGAGTGCCGCAATGTATCAATGATTTGTAATTGTAGCCGGATTGTTTACAGCGAAGTCAACAGAAGCACATAAAAATGCAACAAAATGATTCCCCACTTCAACTCTCTGTTTTGTAATTAACTTAAAAGGCTGTGGGTATTTTAGTTGTATTTTAAAAATACATATTTTTTGGTCAACTTTGGCAACCCAGTAAGCATTCCGCGAATAATGTTTTCCAAGAGAAAAATGGATCTGTACTGTGAACTAAATGAGAGTGTTTAACTCAATTCCCATTTCCTACAGTGAAGGTAATTTGGCCTAATGCATTGTGAATGATAAAGGCAGACTGTTAATTCGCCCAAATCTTCTCAGTCTAAATGTCATTCACTTAATGGTATTGTCAAGGTCAGGCCCAAACAAACAGGATAAATGTATTGTCAATGTTTGCCAAAGACCACCTAACTTCAAGTCTACGAAAATGTAATTCGTTTGAATATAGCAGAACTAAACATTCGTTTGATAACTGAATAATCATTTATTGAATTTAAGTAACACTATGGGTAAAAAACACTGCAGCATATTTCATTTTTGTGAAAATATCCCCCTGATTTGAAGAAAACGTTTGGTTATGTTTTGGTATTTTTCTAGAAGAAGTTAAAGACGCGTTTATGGACATGGAAATATATGACGTCGAGTTACTTTGAATAATGTGCTGGGGTAAAGGAATAAATCAACTTAATGCTGGCAAATGAAATAGTTTTGCTTTAAATGTTAATTTCTTCTGAAAATATGAAGCTTAATCTTTGCTGAAGCGGACTATTGGCACAATAAAATTACCAAATAACAGGATGCTGTAAAAAGAGAAATATATTATCAACTCACTCTACATCTGCCCGTTATTGACGAGCAATTGAACCTCATTATTTCCTCTGATTGAGGGGCCTCCGTGGCTCAGTAGGTAGAACGTTGGACGCTCAATTCGAACTGCCTTCCACCAATGGGTCGCGGGTTTGAATCCCACTCAGTCCAAATTGGGTTTTCACTCGAACGACCTATGTGGGATGGTTGCCAGTTACCACCGGAAGGTCGTGCGTTTCCTCCGGGCATTGAGCCGGTTTCCTCTCACAATAAAACTGGCAACGCTGCCATATAAGTGAAATAATCTTAAGCGCGGCGTAAAACACCAAACAATCAATCAATCGTCTGATGGTAAAAAATAAATATAAGATAAAGCTGGTGATAGAAATATGTTAAAAATTATCCAAAACGCGCTTGGTAAATATTGTTTTTGAAATGAAGTTTAATGTATTTTAGCTTATTTGTTCACTTTAATAAGAAGTTGAAATACGAGGGTTCATTTGTGAAGTTTGATTCCATTAATTGGGTGCAAATTGAACATTCATTGGAGACCTTCTGGAATGTCAGAAAAGAAACGACGGCTAGTGTGCCTTTTGTTTAAAATTATGTAAATGAAGCAACGATTATCCACAAACAAATTTTTCACCCATATTATTCAATATTGCAATAAACGATTTGCCATTAGTTCTCAATCCAAAGGTAAACCGCTCCCTATATGCAGACGATGCCGCAATCTGGTACTGTGGAAGAACTATTCATATGGTCCAAATGCATATCCAGCAAGCAGTTAATGACGTCATTAGGTGGAGTAAACTGTGGGTCCGAAGCTGTATTGTTTACCAGACGACATGTACAGAAACCTCTATGTTTAGATGATTCCAACATTAAAATATGTAATCAGTTCAAATAATTCGGGGTTGTGTTTGATAAATATTCAACATGGTCAAAACACGTAGATATGGTCATTATCAAATGTCAAAAAGCACTAAATTTAATGAGAGCTGTGTCAGGTAGAACATGGAGAGCTGATAAATCCTGTTTATTACTTTTATAAAGAGCTCTAGTTAGATCTAGGCTTGACTTTTGTTCGGAATCTTTCTCGTCAACATCACTATCAAATAAGAAAATACTTGATTCTGTGCAGTGTACTGGTCTTAGGATATGCACTGGGACTTTGAAGACAACCCCTTTAAATGTGCTTCAAATCATGTGCAACGAATGGCCTTTGGAGTTAAGGCGATTGAGGCGTACTCTTAAATTTGCACATGTACTAAAATCATCTGTTAATAACTCTGCAACATCTGTATTTGATTCCGTGGAATCTGATTGCCTTGTAAATAACAATAGCCAAGGAACAAACCCTTTCAATGTAAGAGCTACTCATATTTTGAACGAGGTGGGTTATACTGAAAAGTCAATTTTAACTTCTCAGGTTACACCATTTCCTCCATGGCGATTACTTCCACCAGTGGTATATATTGATTTACACTGGCAAATTTTGAAATCAGATCCTCTCTATATTTCAAAGCATTTTGCTGTGGAATTCCTAGATAAAAACTTTAGTACCAATTTACAAATTTTCACTGATGGCTCAAAGTGCCCTGAAAGTGGAAGAGTCGGAGGAGCGTTTGTCATCCCAGAGTTAAAGTATAGTAAGAACTTCCGACTGACTGATGATGTGTCTGTTTTCTGGTCAGAGCTTGTTGCAATTTTCATGTGCCTCCAATTTTTGTTAGACTACAAACCAAACTTTGCTGCAATCTGCTCCGACTCCTTAAGTGCTTTACAAGCCCTGAGCTTCTTCAACTATAGCAACGATCATCCTCTTGTTTTAGAAATTATACATTTGTATACCACTTTATTTAAGGAAGGAGTGAGCGTCACATTTACATGGGTACCAGCTCATGTAGGACTAAGAGGAAATAAGCTTGCTGATACAGCAGCCAAACAAGCTATTTTATATACTACCATATCCACCAGATTTCCATTTACCGTAACCGATATTTTACTTAAGGCTAAGTCATATTTTGTGAAACAGTGGCAGAAACAGTGGAATGATTCTGACATGGGAAGGTTTTATTTCCGTTTTAATCCTGGAATTTCATAAACAAAGCTTAATTTCCCCACTCGTCTAGCTGAGGTAATGTTCCACAGACTCCAATCTGGTCATATTCCCCTAAAATCTTACCTATTCAGATTCCATCTGTCTGACACAGAATTGTGTGATGTCTGTAATATTCCGGAAACCTTAGAACATTTTTTGTTTAATTGCATCAAGTATGCTTATCAAAGAAATGATTTTTTCACCGATCTCATTGGTTTGGGTATTAATCAACCCAACATGGACAATGTTCTAGGTCCTTCTAAAAATACCAACAAGGTATATCAGGCTGTAGCTAGATATAGTATAAATATACACAGATTTTAGTATAATTGTATATTTTTATGAGTGTATATACATTGTATGTACGACAGTATAATGCTCAAGTGACACCTGACTAACAAATATCGACCTTTCTGTCTATCTTTCTATTTCTCACCACTGTATATTTGCTTATCTGTAAATCGTATACGGGTGTAAGCTCAATTGTAGTGCGTGTTTTTACATCTTAAGAGGTTAAGTAGATCTCAAACGTACTAACATATACTCCTGCACAGAGAGATTCAATATATTGTGTTCAAACATCAGTTATCTTAATCGCTCAAAGTTATAATTACCCGTAACGAGTGCCGCCATTAAAGCAAGATGACTGGGCGATTTTTATTCAAGATGGCGGATGTCACGCGTGTGCCCATTTCACAGCAATGAGGGCACTTTTTAGACCGTCAGATCCAAACCAGCCAATGAGACGTACGAAGTTGGTGTTAGATCTAATACAGCCTCGAGTAAGCGTGCATGCGTTACCTCATAACCGTCCTGTGAGCTGGCGATAACATGAGTCTTTGTTGTTGTTTCCATTTCATTTCCAAGTTCCCCATTTGGCAAAGAACAACTACCATTATCAGTGTCATTAGTGTGATTTGATGTCTTCTCGTTGTATTTTCCTCTTGGCATTATTACTATTTTGGTTATTTTTCAGGATTGGTTGCCAAAATCAAGATAAAACACTTCCAGAGCGTAAGATTCAGCCTTGCGACGTTTGTTTTTTTAAAATGCTGCTTGATCAGTTTATATTAATATAAAGCTTCCGCGATTCTCATTTAAAAAGGAATTAAAAATCAGTTGTTAATGTAGCATTAATAATGTGGGCCTACTCGTTCGATCGACAACGAAAGCATGGCCCTCATGTGGTATGGTATACTTCAATAAACAGAATTGTACAAATTGTGTAGAGTTCTGGCTAACATGTTATCCATTGCATCTAGCTATATGAACTCTGCAATGGTAAAGCAGAAATCAGACAAACAAATGTTTCTACAGATGTGTCAACACAAGGTACTCGGATAGAATGACAGAGCCGTGGGCAGTTAACAGGCTTTCCTCATCGTCAGTCTAATGGTAGCTTCAAGGATAGAAAATCTGGCAGAAAGGAACGGAAAATATTCCATAAAATCTACTTGTTCTAAATTTTCTACAAAAAACTAAACTGAGAAAAAGAAACACGAAGATCCGCTAGCCAGTCAAATTGTGTTCCAGGCAGATAAAAACATTTTGAGATGGCACGTCCAACACAATTCTTGTTTAAATATTAAGTCCTATAATAAACATTTCTGAACAACATTTGGCTAAAAAGTTGCTACGATATCAAGCTTATAGATACATGCTAAAATATCTGACCTGTTGATTAAAAAAAAAAACATTCGCGTTACATTAAAGCACCAATTAGTGGAATCCTTCTGTGACAGTTTTTTCTATCAAACCAACCTCCTCTCCCTAATATAGAGTGAATTTGCTCGGTTTTCTTTTTAAAAGTATGGTCGCTACATTATCGATTTTCAGGCGATAGTCCAGGACCCCAAAGCGGTATAGAGATAGCTTTCAGCAAATGACACACATCATCTAAAGAACTTAAATGTTTTGAGTGTCCTCTAAAATAATATTTTTTGAGAATATGAGCATGACTTCGAGATTACCTGTTGCATGTCATTAGGCTACTTCCACATTGTCAAAGTGTTAAACCAGATCCGGTTGCTAAATATCTGTTTGGATATCAACCAAGTCCAACTTTTTTCTTTGTTACATTTCATTTTGGTAATAGACAAGTCAATGGTAACTCGTTTTGACGAAACTTAGTGATAGAACAAGATACGTTATAATTATCTGTGTGATGCCACAGAACGATTTATCAAGTCATTCGACCTTGCACCATTTTGAATTTTGAAAGCGGCTTTGGCAAAATTGTTGGATGAAATGTTCTTTCAATGATAAATTTGTTTGGCGTTCCATCCCGTATGTTAAGTCGTTTTTCCCACCTTTGTGATTCCACAGTTTGACATCGCAAGATTTACTGGACCGATTTGAGAACAGAACAATTTCCAAAGCCTATCTTCGACCAGGTTTGGTCTTCAACACAGTGAAAATAGCTGAACTAAAAAAAATGGCTTCAGTTTGTCTTGGAGGATTGCCACTATATCGTATTGCAGTCTGGAAGCAGCACTAGTGCTCCATTGTCGATTTGTTACTCTACAATAGTACGGAATTATAGTTTACCTCGGGCGTTTTTTTACAGAATCTAATTTCATTAAATACATACACTGTACTTTTACCATTATCAGTTCGTGTAATCGATTGATTTACTTAGTATTTTATTTCGATAACCATCATTACCCTTGTACTGGTATTGAGATCAACGATCGCCATATACTCCGAACTAAATGCTATTTCTCCAGCGAGAAAGTACTTGTAAATATCGCCTATTTACTTTGACAAAAATTAATGTAACGGATTATATACCTTATACGATATGCATGTTTTTATTATACATATTTATGTATACTATTGTTTTCTTAATCATAAGAAAAAGAAATATGACCCCCATCCTCATGCATCATAGTATTGCTGAAATCCGATGGAAATGAGGGCTGTATATAAGAGGATACCGTGTACAGGGAAGACATCCATCGAGAGATGATCTAGACTTGATGAGTAGGCTTAAGGAAGAAAATTACATTCCTTAGTCATTGTGACCTTGGGCAATTTACAGCACGTTACTTCTTAACCAATTTCAAGATAGTAACTTGAATCACTCTACAATAAAGTACGGATTTGGCTCCTGAGGGATTCAGATAAGCTATCACCAGTGTATCCTATGACAGGCTCTTCAAGTCTTACCTAAACACAGATTTGACACAGTATATCAGATGTAGAAGGGATTGTCCTCTGCATATCAACGATAATTTTATATTATTTATCTAACTTAAATAATTTGTTGTAATAAGCTTAAGCTTTATTTTTCATTTTCCAAATCTATTTATTTCCAACTAAAATGATAAAGTTATGAAAGTACACTCAATAATCAATGTTATTTGAGATTATATGTTAATCTCATCCATATGTAGGTCATCTGTCTAAACGGGGATCATTCGAACTCGCATAATCGATCGCGGAAAGAGCAAACATAAATCTTGAAACTTTTCCTCCGGAATTTGAAGTATGCCAATAGCGCACGTCTTTATGTCCTATCAATTATATGTAAACAGTCTGTTCTGTCAATTATATGTTGTTCTTTTCTAGATTAAATTGTTTAGTTTTTGTAACAGTCGGTTCTTTCAGTTATATGTAAATAGTTGTTTTTTTGTCTAGGTTAAATTGTATAGTTTTCGAACTTGCCATTAGTAGGTCTTTAATCGTGTACCTGTCCAATATATAACCGCACCTCAGTTGCTCTCTCAATATTCTCTCTGTCTGACACAGGCGTTCCATCAATGTGATACTGGTTCGACCTGGCAACGCCGCCATATGAATTGTTACAAATATCAACGTCAAGACGTTTTTTATCCGTATGTGGATTTTAAAAGAGGTACTCTCCGACACAGAAAACTGAGCCCAAGTCGTTAAAACATCTTAAACTTGAACTTCACTGTGGCATACAAGCACAGATGGTGTAATACGGAGACGAAGTGGATGATCTCTAAAGACATGGCAGGTTAGACATCTCCAGTGGTTGTTGTTAAACACATAATCATACCGAACTGGCGATGGATAAATAGAAATAAACTAGATTATTGTTATGTTGCTTTGTTGCTTTTTACTTTTACAATTGTTATTAGAAGATATATCACTAAATGTACCAGGTAATGGCAGTAGAAATATTGTCTTGGTTGTGTTTTCATAGCGTTTGAAAAATGAAAGGGTTGAATTTAAAATGAAAAGTATTGGTAAAGACAGTAACCCGTACGATCCGAGAGTGTGTGCCAA
Organism: Lepidochitona cinerea; assembly: GCA_963971465.1. Classification (NCBI taxonomy): domain Eukaryota; kingdom Metazoa; phylum Mollusca; class Polyplacophora; order Chitonida; family Tonicellidae; genus Lepidochitona; species Lepidochitona cinerea. Next base: position 8,680,040 of record OZ020554.1, read on the forward strand.
TAATGAACAAAATTCAAATAGATGTATAAATATATTTGTGGGACTTTTGTTGATTTTAAAACTATCTATAAACGTACATTTCCAAGATTATTATCAGCGGAAAGCTCTGCGAAAAAATAGCTAACTATGTTTCAACGGAATTTTCCCTGTATTTGGCAGCTCTAGTCACTTAAAGTAGTACAATTCCGAATGCAATTGCAAAGGACAATAATAAATAATTATATACCTTATACAATATGTATGCTTTTATTATAATACTTATATATGATGTTGTTTTCTTAATCATAAGAAAAAGAAATATGACCCCCATCCTCATACATCATAGTATTGCTGAAATCCGATGGAAATGATGGCTGTATATAAGAGGATGCCGTGTACTGGGACAGACATCCATTGAGAGATGATCTAGACTTGATGAGTAGGCTTAAGGAAGAAAATTACATTCCTTAGTAATTGTGACCTTGGGCAGTTTACAGCACGTTACTTCTTAACCAATTTCAAGATAGTATTTTGAATCACTCTACAATAAAGTAAGGATTTGGCTCCTGAGGGATTCAGATAAGCTGTCACCAGTGTATCCTATGACAGGCTCTTCAAGTCTTACCTAAACACATATTTGACGGAGTATATCAGATGTAGAAGGGATTGTCCTCGGCACATCAACGATATTCTTATATTATGTATCTAAGTTAAGTAATCAGTTGCAAGAAGCTTAGGCCTTATCTTTCATTTACCATATTTTTTATTTCTAACTGAAATTATAAAGTTATTAAAGTACACTCTATAATCAATGTTATTTGAGATAATATGTCAATCTCATCCATATGTAGGTCATCTGTCTAAACAGGGATCATTCGAACTCGCATAATCGATCGCGGAAAGAGCAAACATAGATATTGAAAGAAGAAACTTTTTTACCGGAATTTTTGAAGTATGCCGATAGCGTACGTCTTTATGATCTATCAATTATATGTAAACAGTCTGTTCTTTCAATTATATGTTTTTTTCTAGATTAAATTGTTTAGTTTTTGTAACAATCTGTTCTTTCAATTATATGTAAATAGTTGTTTTCTTTTCTAGGTTAAATTGTATGGTTTTGAACTTGCCATAAGTAGGGCTTTAATCGTGTACTTGTCCAATATATACTTGCTTCTCAGTTGCTATGCTGCTCAGTCGGCTGAGCGATATTCTTTCTGTCTGACACAGGCATTCCATCAATATGATGCTGGTTCGACCTGGCAACGCCGCCATATTAATCGTTACAAATATCAGCGTCAAGGCGTTTTTTATCCGTATGTGGATTTTTAAAGAGGTTCACTCCGACACAGCAAACTGAGCCCAAGTCGTATAAACACCTTAAACCTGAACTTCACTGTGACATAAAAGCACAGACCCTGTAATACAGAGATGAAGTGGCTGACCTCTAAGGGAGTGTTTCCACAAATCGTGATGACAACAATCGTGATTTTTATCAAAATTTCACGATTGAATTACGATTGAATCGTGTTTACATCGTGATTTCACAAAATCGTTTTTCTTTTAAAGTTTTAAAATCACGATTTGACTAACACGGCCTGAAAATCACGATTATAAGAAAACACGATTGACTTGTGTATTGCGCAGTAATACGCGAACACTCGGGTCAGCTGACAGGACCGGTTTACTCCCCATGTGTCACTGCACCCAAAGTGAAGATAGTTCGAGTGTCGTTGATATCTGGTACGCTTTGACCATTCCAAAACAAATAAGGAATGTTTTTTTTTATGACATTTCGAAACGTTTTTGCCTAAACTCACATGGTCAATGTAAGAAGTCAATGAAATGTCTTCGCATGCGTGATATCCTTTCTTCCTCGCTGATCTGAAGGTTTATCAGCAATCTCCAACAAAAATTGCCCCAGTGCCCTCAAAAGAATTACCCTTGTTTATGGCTTGCTCCCTGGGATGCCGATTAAATGTGTTTTAAAAGTTATTTTATGGATTTTGTCTTTACACACAAGGCTAGTAAACCTGTCGTCGACTCAACGGGGTAACAGTAAAGTGTGGGATTAAAAATTAGCAACAAAAGAAAATTAACACTCTGTTTGAAAGCTTAGATTTATTTTGAAGAAATGCCCCAAAGAAGACCAACAGTTTGTTGGTTTAGACTCTGAAATACAGCCAAACAAATATCACTAATTTTGCAAGAAAACGCCAGTGCTCAAAATTGGGTTACATTTTTAAAGGCAACCTATTGACGTACTTCCGTCAAAAGCGCATCTCGAAAACATCTGGCGTCCTCAAGTTAAAAAAAATATTTATAACAATTGCTCGTGGCAAGTAGGTAGTTATATTGTACTTTTTTAATTTTATGTTTTAATTGTACCAAAACTGACATGGGCACCCATTTGGCATTAACGGCAAAACTTTGACAAGATGATTTTCAGCAAGGATTGAAGTGTTTTGATTCCTGTTCAAACCAGTGCCATCGGTCTCGCCACATGATCTAATAACTAGCGTATTCTGAAAAATAATATATCTAAACGTGTACAAAAGACAAGTCAAGTGACAGGACGGTATGAACAGTGGGTGTACTCGATCAGCATGATATTTGAATTAACGCGGGCTATTATATAGTTACAATAACTAACACTGTTTTATTAGTTTTTATTTCCAAATTTTGTATGAAATTGAAAGTACAGAGACGTGACATCCACAAATCGCTTTTCTCTGCTCCACCAGCAACAATGCCTGGTATCTTGTGAATTTGACTAATACTAGCATCTGTTTTTTATTTCTTTCAGAAAACGGTCCTTGCCGAGTAAAACAAAATAGAAAGCTGGTTATTCATACCGGCATTATTGAGAATGTTGTTTGATATTTTTTCAAATATATTTAAGTCAAATAACGTTATCTGTAGGGTAGGCCTAATCTGTTTTTGATATTTTTATGTGTCTCAAACTTTTAAACATATAGCTGCTTCTCGTTCTGCAAATTCTTATTCTTTCTATTTACAAAATGTAGCCTATGTTTAAAATGATTTTAATAAAAAATATTCATTTGCTTTCAAATTCACTTCAACTTGATTTTACGGGTTCTGTTGATTTTTATTTAAGAAAACGTAATGAAATATTTTGTTTCATAACTGGCAGAAGTATGTATGGTAATAAGGGGTGGGGGTTAACTGCTTATTTAGAGACAATCTACACTGAAGTATGCTGCTGGGTTAGAGGATTATAGGTCTATCGTGGTCGGGGGTTTGGCTTTATTTTCCTCACAGCTATGAACGGATGTTTAAATTAGTAAAAGATTAGGTAAATTATTAAGATTATAAGGACTAAGGATAAACTAATAATTAGGCCTAACTATAGGCAGTGTTGAAGAACACATATAAACTATTTCTGACTGTCTGTTTAATAGACACAATTTTCTTAGCGACATATCAAGCACATCCCAAATTCCTTCCCTTTTCTACAAATCTAGTCATGGCCACTACAATTTCCGAAGCAGTACCTAAATGGGCTTTGGTACTGTTCGATGTAGATGGATGCACTATGGTAGTAAAGACCTCTTCCATACAGTCATCTGGTTCCTTGTCGGAAGGAGACATTGTTGTCATAGAAGTTGGAAAAGTCGTGTACAGAGCAGAAATTTTGAAGCTAGCAGGTAATAATTTGACTTTACATGATTTGATTCCTTCTGTTCGTATTCCTTCTGTTCATACTTGCTGCTTTAAATATTTTGTGCAAATTCTTTTTACAAAGCAAAATTTAGAAAAGTGTTTTCTTGCTATTTTTAGATTTAAAATCAGAGATAAACCAGTATGAAAGCGAATGGCAAATTAGTTCCAGGTCTGACGCTATATCGGCTGCAAAAGACGATGGGATCAGTGGTGGATACTTGGATGTTACCGAGGACCAATCGGAATTAGCTGCTGATTCGTTTATGCAGTATTTTGAGGGAGTTGATTTAGATAGAATAACGACTCCACAAGCAAACCCTCACAAGCTGGATGTTAGAGAGGAGTTAAATCGTGTACGAGAACAACAGGAAATTATTGCTTTAAACCAAGCCGAGATGAAAGGAATGCTCATGGAAATGCTCACACTTCTGAAAGTACGCTTTACCAAGAAGAACAACAGGCGGGATATGATGCTCCGAGAAGAGACACCTCTACCTATTGAAGAAGTGCTGCAAACTCCAACGGTTCCACGTGATGAGGACATTATACCCACAGTCGATTGTACCGTACCAGTCAATGAACCAGAGGAAGCACAGCACATCCAGGAACTACCAGCAATCACCATAACCCCCCTTCTTCAAGATGTCACTGATCACCACAACCTAGAACCACTCACCACCATCAATTTAGAGGATATTGCTCAACACACACCAAGTCCAAAACGTCCCCATCTGACAACCAGTCCTAGCATTAATATTGGCTCCTCGAGAAACCCTCTTTACGTCGAAAGATCCCATTTCAGCAAGACAAAGAAGTTCCCCACAGCGAAGAGGTTTATTCTTGGAATGATGGATCAAGTCTTCTCGACAGAAGACCTTGCAACCTCAAGTATGGACGGTGGGATGGTCAAATATAGCGGACAAGTGGTTGAAAAGAGAAGACTTTCTGATGTGAAACTTTCTGCAATATACAGACAGGCCGCTCTTCTATATGGAATGCATGAAGACGACATCAGAGGGAACAGTGACATCAGAAATGCTATTAACGCCAAATGCAGAGCTAAACGACAGGCTATGCAAAGAGTTGGTAATTCCTGTTGAAACTAGATGCTGTAAAATAATCTTATTGAAATAAATTGTTGAAATGTTATCTTTGTGAGAGCTTACTTTTGCTTAAAGTGTCATGAGCTGCCAAAATTCAAACGTTTTTCATAATTTCTGATCGTCACGACAGCAAGAGACTTTGATGGCCATCGAAAAAATAAATGATTGGCGTTGGAATGAGGAAAATCCATACAGTATCTGGCCTGTACAAACCGAAAATGTGTTCGAAAAGTAAACAAAATTTCAATAACCGGGACGACCATTCATTCATTCTAAGACAAAGTTAGTCCAAAACGATACTTTATCGTACATTTTCGTGACTAGAAGCCCTAAAAAGCTTCTGGATTATACGTCTTGAGAAAAATAGCCAATAATTTCAACAATCTCAAAATATCCACATTTTGGCAGCTCATGCCACTTTAAAGTGGCATGAGCTGCCAAAATTAACACAATTTCATAATTTAACATAAGAGGCTTTGGGTGCCACCGAAGAACTAAATGATTGTCGTTGAAATGAGGAAATCCATACAGTATGTGGTCTGTACGGACTGAAAACTTGTTCGAAAAGTAAACAAAATTTAAATAACCGGGACGACCATTCATTCATTTTAAGCCAAAGTTAGTTCAAAACAATTTTTTATCGTACATTTTCGAGACTAGAAAAACTAAAAAGTTTCTAAATTATACGTTTTGAGAAAAATAGCCAATAATTTCAACACTCTGTTTTAACGTCAAAATATCAACATTTTGGCAGCTCATGCCACTTTAAAGACTCTAAAATATAGAAAAATGCAGGGTTACATTAAGACACGTGTTTCCCTATTTCCTCTGAAAGAAGAATCTGGAATCTGGAAAGAAGGAAGAACGGAGCGTGCAGATAAGAGACGCGTGTTTTCCTTATATGCACTTTAATAGACTCATTCTTGATGGGCAGAAAGAAATTTCAAATTGCACTTAAAAATACGACGTAATGCTGGTGAATTTGTAATGCTTAAATTATTTTGTTTATTTTATTGTATTCTCTTTTCTTTGCTTCAGTAATTGTGTATTCTTGGACTGCATCTTTAGAGTTTAACTGTGTATCCAACCTTTATAACAATTGTTATTGTTTTTTTCATTAATCTTTGTTTTTGCTTTCTTGTGTAATATATTTATATATATAGTGTGTGAATGAATGTAGTGAGAATGAGAAGAGGGCCTCACGGAAGATCAGCTGTAAGTTGACGGAGTTTTTCAACCCTCTGTAAATAAAGTTCATTATAAAAAAATAATAAAGTATACGCACTATTAAAATAGAAGTTTTGCTTAAACCCACTTAAGTATAGTTCGTGGGGAGAAAAAATCTATTGCTTGTTTAATTTGAATTCCGACTATTGTATTTGGATTAAATATCAAGACCTTGATTTTTTTTCAAAAATTTTATTATACAAAATCTATAAATATATTGTTTTACAATCCAGAAAGAGATATGATAATAGAAAATAATAAGTCAAAGTATTCACATAACATTAAAGGCAACGTTAAACTTTTAGGTAAAAAAACAGGTTTTATTATGGAAAAGAATAAATATCATTCAAGAATATAATTTGACAATTTGAAGGTCAATTCGCCTCACAATGTTCATTTCCTTGGATGGCAAAGTGTCATATGTCGTTTCTCATCTCGTTTCGTCAAGAAGACATACCGACAACAAATGCCACAGGCTGTGGGTTCCAGTCTTGTGGTAACATGCTGTGGATTATCCAATAATTGTAGCAAGGACATAAATTCTCCTTTTTTGCGTGACAAATCCAGCACGGGTGATGGCAGCTTACCACCCAACCTGTCCAACCTGTCCAACAACTGGAAACATTTCCCCGCTCGTCTTGGATGAGTACTGCAGGACCTACATTTTGCATCCCGGCACTTGTAAAATTCCAGCTGGTACTTTCTCCTGAAACAGTGGCTAATGAAGAATTTGAGTTCCTCTTGTAGAGAAGACAGGACTGGTGTTGTCTTGATGGCTTTTGCAGATGAATCGACGAATTGTTTTAGAAGCTGATGATCGTGGTATCTATGGGGTGGTTGAAGACATGGCTCTTGTCGGGTTGTTACTGGGAAAGAATCGTATCGCCTACCTTCCCAGTACTTGCTGCAAATGTCTATGGCGTTATCGAATACCGCTACTTCTTTGGAGCTCCTTTCTTCCTCAGAGAGATGACTCTGTTTACAGGGTGGCTGGTCTTCGCCTGGTAGGGTTATTGGTAGGGTCACTCCAGTTAGCCATCTTGAAATTGGGGCCCATGCTCTCTCAATTGGGTTGTACCGGGATTGTCCAGGTGCATAACTAGCAACCACGAGTGCGTCTAGATTCAAATCCCTCCACCTTCTTCCAAAGTTAATTAAATTTACTGTAGACTTCGTTGTCCAATCAGGGCCTCCATCTGCAATAATGGTCACAACTGACTTTGGGTTCACATTGTCCTTCACCACAGGCTGTAAAAGTTATATCAGATGTCGGGCATGAGATTGACTTGTGTTGTTATGAAAGCGACCAGCTTGTAGGTGGATCGTCAGAGGTCCAGTCCTTGGCCAATTCACCCTTTTTCTTCCAAGTCTGTCCGTACTGAGTGTGTCAGAGTGCTTCTTGATTGCCTGTGGTGAAGCACTGCGATGCCTTTTTCGTCCGGTTTCTTTATCTCTGCCTACATGACTCTCGCTTCTCGATCTACGTTTCCTTTCCAAAAGCATATATCCAGAGGGTATTAGCTTCGAGTCGATGTATGGATAGTCGTGATCGGGGTAGTTGGGCGTATCTTTACGATGGAAGAATCGTTTGATCTGAAAGTGCCTACTCACGGCTAGAGTTCCCACGTTGATCTTGTTTTTATCATCACATGACAAAGATACAGTTTCGTCTTCACACCAAAAAGCAAGCTCATTCATGTAATTTATTGCTGCACAGGTCTCGTGGAAATCTGGATGGTCGTTCGATTTGTTATTCAATTTGGGGGGGACTCGGGCGTCTACTAATCCACTATGTCTTTTTGCATTTCTTCGAGCTGGTTGCATGAGACGGTGAATTGTCACACGGGAAATGCTGTTCAGTCCAGGAACGCTGTTCTCTACGTGCTTTTTAATGTCCGCAAGCGAGACACCATTTGTATAAGCTGTAGCATCACGTCTTCGGTTAGGGGCTTCTGCTGAATGCTGCTGTATATAATCAGTGATTATCGATACTAATTGTGGGTGTTGTTGCGCGAGCGACTTCTTTCCTCTCTTCACAGGGGCAGATTTGAAGTACTCTTCTTCAGGGCTATCAGAATCAGAGGTAAACATCCAACAGTCGCCAGAATCGGAATCAGAATTCATAGTTACAGATTGAGATATTTCTACATGAATGAATTAGCGTAGCGAGTGAAACATCTTTTATAGATCACGATGAGTCTTGTTTAGGACTCAGTGTCAAACTTTAACAGCAGGCGTGGAAATGTTATATAGAAAAAAACAGGTTATGTTACTGAAGCCCGTTTATTTAAGAAGATTAATCTGTTGCTAATCTCTTGATCTGGGGATGACCATGTTTTCACTCACTTTGATAACCCCCCCCCCCCCCCCGTTCTGATTTTAACTCAGTCTTTCGGCGACTCTTGCACACTTTCGCCTTAAACCTGTATGTATGTTTTCTCAGAAAATGAAGATGTCAGATAAAGTCAAAGATTTTGTCCTGTATTCTTTAAAACTATACTGCTGTAATACCTTTTAATATGAGACTCATCCAGAATGATAATAAACATTATTTCATTATAACATTCGTTTTACGGTGATGAGTTGAATGTATTTTTTTCTATAATGATGATTAAACATACATTTCTGCAAGCTGTATAAAATATCGAAAAGCCGTACTGTATCTCATTCTGTATATATGTCACTAACACGTTTGTTTTATACATTATGTGCTTTTATTCTTTTTTCTTTTGTAAGTTTTATGATGACTATTAAAGACAAGTTGATTTTTCTGGATTCTTCACTGGAGGTTTTAACTATAATCATCATAGTTCTGGCGAAACTATTCTTCTTTAAATCAGGCTTGTGTAAAAGTACCTTAAAAACAGGAAAACACTGTCAGGGTATAATGAAAAGCAACAAACTCAAAAATAGCAATTATACATGTACATCATCGCGGTTGAATGAAAATGAAGGAACATATATTTTCAACCTAAGCAACACTTGTACGGGGAATATTTACGGTGCATGTGACTAAAACGTAGGACTAATTTAAACGTATTTAAATCAAGTAATTGCCGCATTCTATAATTTGTAAACCACAGCCTGCAAAATAGGCCAGGTTTCAAGCCCAAAATCTCTTTTCTTATTTACGGCTAATCATTTAGGACAAGCCCTAGTCATCTAGGGTCTGAAACTCGAACTACCTTCAAACATATACAGTTATCTGTTTACGTAAGGGCCTACACCGTACACAGTGCAACGATTACAGGCTAGTCTGGTCTTTTGATTCCAAAAACATTTGGCTATTTTTAATCAAATAATAATACCAAAAAAAGCCCAATAATTTCGATATTTTAAATAAGAATTTATACGATTGAGTACATAAGTGGTGAACAGAATTCAAGTTAGCATTTTGCCATAACGCGACAGCCCGGTAAAGAAAGCCTCGTTGTTGTTGTAAACTGCTTGAATAAGCTACAATACTTTATCATAATATAGTGGTGTATTAACAGAATTCCCAGGTGAAATAATCAAACCCAGTCTGAGAAAGGATTATGACATTTGACACTACAGAACAAAAGACGATCGACTCTCTCCACTAAATAACAAGCCATATGCAAGCCGACTTCACAGCGGGATAGCCACTCTGCCGGACTATTTTCATGCTGATCGCGACTGGCTTTATGGAAATAGCATTTCACGATAATCGTGAAAAAAAGAGACACGTGTAGTGGAGGAGGAAACTGGGCTCTATGCCTGGAGGAAACCCCTGACCTTTCGTGAGTGCCTGGCACATACAGCAACCAAGTGATAAATCCACTCAGAAATTGTTCAGATTTGTTTTTGTCTAAGTGGGATTGGAACCCGCGCCGCATCTATAGAAGGCCTGTATGGTACTGAAGGACTATCGATCTAACTGACTGATCCACCGAGGCCACACACATAAAATATGAAAAGATCGGCTACTCGCTGTAAGCATTATGTCAAGACTATGTGGGATGGTTGCCAGCTACCCCCGGAAGGTCGTGGGTTTCCTCCGGGCATAGAGCCGGGTTTCCTCCCACAATAAAACTGGCAACGCCGCCATATAAGTGAAACAATCTTGAGCGCAGTGTAAAACACCAGACAATCAATTAATCAATCAATCAAAACTATAAGTAAACAAACCAATTGAAAACAAATTCAGAAATCGTAATCAACTGACATTAAACAGTCTCTCTGTAGTCAAATAACTTTCGAAATTATTAAATGGCTTTCTAGAACACTATGTTTGGGTCTATATTCGTCACCTGTAGTTTTGATGAAAATTATACGTCGGGTCCATTCAGATCAGTGTACCCATGGTTTGACCTGACAAAAAGTGCCTATCAGAACTCATTTGGCTTTTAATATGGTTATTTTCCAAAAATACATTAGAGCATATATGAGCATATATCTGAAACTTGCTTCTTTACTTTTTATGATTTACCCTGTGTGATTTGCCAGGCTCACGTTAAACGGTTGGTGATTCAGAGTAGATAATCCACCCCCTCACCGCACTGAGTCTGGTGGCTTCATATAAATAAATCAATCTTGAATGCAATCGATAATACTAATTAGTCAATTAATCATATTTGTTTATCTAATACCAAGCTCTTCACGCTTAAGGTTACAGGAATATTCCTGAACACCGAAATGTCATACATATTCAAAGCGTCGACAGAATATTCACGAAAATTTAGATGTTCACTTGGATACGCAAGAACACTTGGATGTTCACTTTGATAATCACGAACACTTAGATGTTTACTTGGATACTCAAGAACACTCAGATGTTCACTTGGATACGCAAGAACACTTATATGTTCACTTGGATACTCAAAAACATTCAGATGTTCAATTGGATACTCAAGAACACTCAGGTGTTCACTTGGATACTCAAGAACACTCAGATGTTCACGTGGATAATCACGAACACTCAGATGTTCACTTGGATATTCACGAACACTCAGATGTTCACGTGGATAATAACGAACACTTAGATGTTCACTTGGATAATCACGAACACTCAGATGTTCACGTGGATAATCACGAATGTAGTGAGAATGAGAAGAGGGCCTCACGGAAGATCAGCTGTAAGTTGACGGAGTTTTTCAACCCTCTGTAAATAAAGTTCATTATAAAAAAATAATAAAGTATACGCACTATTAAAATAGAAGTTTTGCTTAAACCCACTTAAGTATAGTTCGTGGGGAGAAAAAATCTATTGCTTGTTTAATTTGAATTCCGACTATTGTATTTGGATTAAATATCAAGACCTTGATTTTTTTTCAAAAATTTTATTATACAAAATCTATAAATATATTGTTTTACAATCCAGAAAGAGATATGATAATAGAAAATAATAAGTCAAAGTATTCACATAACATTAAAGGCAACGTTAAACTTTTAGGTAAAAAAACAGGTTTTATTATGGAAAAGAATAAATATCATTCAAGAATATAATTTGACAATTTGAAGGTCAATTCGCCTCACAATGTTCATTTCCTTGGATGGCAAAGTGTCATATGTCGTTTCTCATCTCGTTTCGTCAAGAAGACATACCGACAACAAATGCCACAGGCTGTGGGTTCCAGTCTTGTGGTAACATGCTGTGGATTATCCAATAATTGTAGCAAGGACATAAATTCTCCTTTTTTGCGTGACAAATCCAGCACGGGTGATGGCAGCTTACCACCCAACCTGTCCAACCTGTCCAACAACTGGAAACATTTCCCCGCTCGTCTTGGATGAGTACTGCAGGACCTACATTTTGCATCCCGGCACTTGTAAAATTCCAGCTGGTACTTTCTCCTGAAACAGTGGCTAATGAAGAATTTGAGTTCCTCTTGTAGAGAAGACAGGACTGGTGTTGTCTTGATGGCTTTTGCAGATGAATCGACGAATTGTTTTAGAAGCTGATGATCGTGGTATCTATGGGGTGGTTGAAGACATGGCTCTTGTCGGGTTGTTACTGGGAAAGAATCGTATCGCCTACCTTCCCAGTACTTGCTGCAAATGTCTATGGCGTTATCGAATACCGCTACTTCTTTGGAGCTCCTTTCTTCCTCAGAGAGATGACTCTGTTTACAGGGTGGCTGGTCTTCGCCTGGTAGGGTTATTGGTAGGGTCACTCCAGTTAGCCATCTTGAAATTGGGGCCCATGCTCTCTCAATTGGGTTGTACCGGGATTGTCCAGGTGCATAACTAGCAACCACGAGTGCGTCTAGATTCAAATCCCTCCACCTTCTTCCAAAGTTAATTAAATTTACTGTAGACTTCGTTGTCCAATCAGGGCCTCCATCTGCAATAATGGTCACAACTGACTTTGGGTTCACATTGTCCTTCACCACAGGCTGTAAAAGTTCTATCAGATGTCGGGCATGAGATTGACTTGTGTTGTTATGAAAGCGACCAGCTTGTAGGTGGATCGTCAGAGGTCCAGTCCTTGGCCAATTCACCCTTTTTCTTCCAAGTCTGTCCGTACTGAGTGTGTCAGAGTGCTTCTTGATTGCCTGTGGTGAAGCACTGCGATGCCTTTTTCGTCCGGTTTCTTTATCTCTGCCTACATGACTCTCGCTTCTCGATCTACGTTTCCTTTCCAAAAGCATATATCCAGAGGGTATTAGCTTCGAGTCGATGTATGGATAGTCGTGATCGGGGTAGTTGGGCGTATCTTTACGATGGAAGAATCGTTTGATCTGAAAGTGCCTACTCACGGCTAGAGTTCCCACGTTGATCTTGTTTTTATCATCACATGACAAAGATACAGTTTCGTCTTCACACCAAAAAGCAAGCTCATTCATGTAATTTATTGCTGCACAGGTCTCGTGGAAATCTGGATGGTCGTTCGATTTGTTATTCAATTTGGGGGGGACTCGGGCGTCTACTAATCCACTATGTCTTTTTGCATTTCTTCGAGCTGGTTGCATGAGACGGTGAATTGTCACACGGGAAATGCTGTTCAGTCCAGGAACGCTGTTCTCTACGTGCTTTTTAATGTCCGCAAGCGAGACACCATTTGTATAAGCTGTAGCATCACGTCTTCGGTTAGGGGCTTCTGCTGAATGCTGCTGTATATAATCAGTGATTATCGATACTAATTGTGGGTGTTGTTGCGCGAGCGACTTCTTTCCTCTCTTCACAGGGGCAGATTTGAAGTACTCTTCTTCAGGGCTATCAGAATCAGAGGTAAACATCCAACAGTCGCCAGAATCGGAATCAGAATTCATAGTTACAGATTGAGATATTTCTACATGAATGAATTAGCGTAGCGAGTGAAACATCTTTTATAGATCACGATGAGTCTTGTTTAGGACTCAGTGTCAAACTTTAACAGCAGGCGTGGAAATGTTATATAGAAAAAAACAGGTTATGTTACTGAAGCCCGTTTATTTAAGAAGATTAATCTGTTGCTAATCTCTTGATCTGGGGATGACCATGTTTTCACTCACTTTGATAACCCCCCCCCCCCCCGTTCTGATTTTAACTCAGTCTTTCGGCGACTCTTGCACACTTTCGCCTTAAACCTGTATGTATGTTTTCTCAGAAAATGAAGATGTCAGATAAAGTCAAAGATTTTGTCCTGTATTCTTTAAAACTATACTGCTGTAATACCTTTTAATATGAGACTCATCCAGAATGATAATAAACATTATTTCATTATAACATTCGTTTTACGGTGATGAGTTGAATGTATTTTTTTCTATAATGATGATTAAACATACATTTCTGCAAGCTGTATAAAATATCGAAAAGCCGTACTGTATCTCATTCTGTATATATGTCACTAACACGTTTGTTTTATACATTATGTGCTTTTATTCTTTTTTCTTTTGTAAGTTTTATGATGACTATTAAAGACAAGTTGATTTTTCTGGATTCTTCACTGGAGGTTTTAACTATAATCATCATAGTTCTGGCGAAACTATTCTTCTTTAAATCAGGCTTGTGTAAAAGTACCTTAAAAACAGGAAAACACTGTCAGGGTATAATGAAAAGCAACAAACTCAAAAATAGCAATTATACATGTACATCATCGCGGTTGAATGAAAATGAAGGAACATATATTTTCAACCTAAGCAACACTTGTACGGGGAATATTTACGGTGCATGTGACTAAAACGTAGGACTAATTTAAACGTATTTAAATCAAGTAATTGCCGCATTCTATAATTTGTAAACCACAGCCTGCAAAATAGGCCAGGTTTCAAGCCCAAAATCTCTTTTCTTATTTACGGCTAATCATTTAGGACAAGCCCTAGTCATCTAGGGTCTGAAACTCGAACTACCTTCAAACATATACAGTTATCTGTTTACGTAAGGGCCTACACCGTACACAGTGCAACGATTACAGGCTAGTCTGGTCTTTTGATTCCAAAAACATTTGGCTATTTTTAATCAAATAATAATACCAAAAAAAGCCCAATAATTTCGATATTTTAAATAAGAATTTATACGATTGAGTACATAAGTGGTGAACAGAATTCAAGTTAGCATTTTGCCATAACGCGACAGCCCGGTAAAGAAAGCCTCGTTGTTGTTGTAAACTGCTTGAATAAGCTACAATACTTTATCATAATATAGTGGTGTATTAACAGAATTCCCAGGTGAAATAATCAAACCCAGTCTGAGAAAGGATTATGACATTTGACACTACAGAACAAAAGACGATCGACTCTCTCCACTAAATAACAAGCCATATGCAAGCCGACTTCACAGCGGGATAGCCACTCTGCCGGACTATTTTCATGCTGATCGCGACTGGCTTTATGGAAATAGCATTTCACGATAATCGTGAAAAAAAGAGACACGTGTAGTGGAGGAGGAAACTGGGCTCTATGCCTGGAGGAAACCCCTGACCTTTCGTGAGTGCCTGGCACATACAGCAACCAAGTGATAAATCCACTCAGAAATTGTTCAGATTTGTTTTTGTCTAAGTGGGATTGGAACCCGCGCCGCATCTATAGAAGGCCTGTATGGTACTGAAGGACTATCGATCTAACTGACTGATCCACCGAGGCCACACACATAAAATATGAAAAGATCGGCTACTCGCTGTAAGCATTATGTCAAGACTATGTGGGATGGTTGCCAGCTACCCCCGGAAGGTCGTGGGTTTCCTCCGGGCATAGAGCCGGGTTTCCTCCCACAATAAAACTGGCAACGCCGCCATATAAGTGAAACAATCTTGAGCGCAGTGTAAAACACCAGACAATCAATTAATCAATCAATCAAAACTATAAGTAAACAAACCAATTGAAAACAAATTCAGAAATCGTAATCAACTGACATTAAACAGTCTCTCTGTAGTCAAATAACTTTCGAAATTATTAAATGGCTTTCTAGAACACTATGTTTGGGTCTATATTCGTCACCTGTAGTTTTGATGAAAATTATACGTCGGGTCCATTCAGATCAGTGTACCCATGGTTTGACCTGACAAAAAGTGCCTATCAGAACTCATTTGGCTTTTAATATGGTTATTTTCCAAAAATACATTAGAGCATATATGAGCATATATCTGAAACTTGCTTCTTTACTTTTTATGATTTACCCTGTGTGATTTGCCAGGCTCACGTTAAACGGTTGGTGATTCAGAGTAGATAATCCACCCCCTCACCGCACTGAGTCTGGTGGCTTCATATAAATAAATCAATCTTGAATGCAATCGATAATACTAATTAGTCAATTAATCATATTTGTTTATCTAATACCAAGCTCTTCACGCTTAAGGTTACAGGAATATTCCTGAACACCGAAATGTCATACATATTCAAAGCGTCGACAGAATATTCACGAAAATTTAGATGTTCACTTGGATACGCAAGAACACTTGGATGTTCACTTTGATAATCACGAACACTTAGATGTTTACTTGGATACTCAAGAACACTCAGATGTTCACTTGGATACGCAAGAACACTTATATGTTCACTTGGATACTCAAAAACATTCAGATGTTCAATTGGATACTCAAGAACACTCAGGTGTTCACTTGGATACTCAAGAACACTCAGATGTTCACGTGGATAATCACGAACACTCAGATGTTCACTTGGATATTCACGAACACTCAGATGTTCACGTGGATAATAACGAACACTTAGATGTTCACTTGGATAATCACGAACACTCAGATGTTCACGTGGATAATCACGAATGTAGTGAGAATGAGAAGAGGGCCTCACGGAAGATCAGCTGTAAGTTGACGGAGTTTTTCAACCCTCTGTAAATAAAGTTCATTATAAAAAAATAATAAAGTATACGCACTATTAAAATAGAAGTTTTGCTTAAACCCACTTAAGTATAGTTCGTGGGGAGAAAAAATCTATTGCTTGTTTAATTTGAATTCCGACTATTGTATTTGGATTAAATATCAAGACCTTGATTTTTTTTCAAAAATTTTATTATACAAAATCTATAAATATATTGTTTTACAATCCAGAAAGAGATATGATAATAGAAAATAATAAGTCAAAGTATTCACATAACATTAAAGGCAACGTTAAACTTTTAGGTAAAAAAACAGGTTTTATTATGGAAAAGAATAAATATCATTCAAGAATATAATTTGACAATTTGAAGGTCAATTCGCCTCACAATGTTCATTTCCTTGGATGGCAAAGTGTCATATGTCGTTTCTCATCTCGTTTCGTCAAGAAGACATACCGACAACAAATGCCACAGGCTGTGGGTTCCAGTCTTGTGGTAACATGCTGTGGATTATCCAATAATTGTAGCAAGGACATAAATTCTCCTTTTTTGCGTGACAAATCCAGCACGGGTGATGGCAGCTTACCACCCAACCTGTCCAACCTGTCCAACAACTGGAAACATTTCCCCGCTCGTCTTGGATGAGTACTGCAGGACCTACATTTTGCATCCCGGCACTTGTAAAATTCCAGCTGGTACTTTCTCCTGAAACAGTGGCTAATGAAGAATTTGAGTTCCTCTTGTAGAGAAGACAGGACTGGTGTTGTCTTGATGGCTTTTGCAGATGAATCGACGAATTGTTTTAGAAGCTGATGATCGTGGTATCTATGGGGTGGTTGAAGACATGGCTCTTGTCGGGTTGTTACTGGGAAAGAATCGTATCGCCTACCTTCCCAGTACTTGCTGCAAATGTCTATGGCGTTATCGAATACCGCTACTTCTTTGGAGCTCCTTTCTTCCTCAGAGAGATGACTCTGTTTACAGGGTGGCTGGTCTTCGCCTGGTAGGGTTATTGGTAGGGTCACTCCAGTTAGCCATCTTGAAATTGGGGCCCATGCTCTCTCAATTGGGTTGTACCGGGATTGTCCAGGTGCATAACTAGCAACCACGAGTGCGTCTAGATTCAAATCCCTCCACCTTCTTCCAAAGTTAATTAAATTTACTGTAGACTTCGTTGTCCAATCAGGGCCTCCATCTGCAATAATGGTCACAACTGACTTTGGGTTCACATTGTCCTTCACCACAGGCTGTAAAAGTTCTATCAGATGTCGGGCATGAGATTGACTTGTGTTGTTATGAAAGCGACCAGCTTGTAGGTGGATCGTCAGAGGTCCAGTCCTTGGCCAATTCACCCTTTTTCTTCCAAGTCTGTCCGTACTGAGTGTGTCAGAGTGCTTCTTGATTGCCTGTGGTGAAGCACTGCGATGCCTTTTTCGTCCGGTTTCTTTATCTCTGCCTACATGACTCTCGCTTCTCGATCTACGTTTCCTTTCCAAAAGCATATATCCAGAGGGTATTAGCTTCGAGTCGATGTATGGATAGTCGTGATCGGGGTAGTTGGGCGTATCTTTACGATGGAAGAATCGTTTGATCTGAAAGTGCCTACTCACGGCTAGAGTTCCCACGTTGATCTTGTTTTTATCATCACATGACAAAGATACAGTTTCGTCTTCACACCAAAAAGCAAGCTCATTCATGTAATTTATTGCTGCACAGGTCTCGTGGAAATCTGGATGGTCGTTCGATTTGTTATTCAATTTGGGGGGGACTCGGGCGTCTACTAATCCACTATGTCTTTTTGCATTTCTTCGAGCTGGTTGCATGAGACGGTGAATTGTCACACGGGAAATGCTGTTCAGTCCAGGAACGCTGTTCTCTACGTGCTTTTTAATGTCCGCAAGCGAGACACCATTTGTATAAGCTGTAGCATCACGTCTTCGGTTAGGGGCTTCTGCTGAATGCTGCTGTATATAATCAGTGATTATCGATACTAATTGTGGGTGTTGTTGCGCGAGCGACTTCTTTCCTCTCTTCACAGGGGCAGATTTGAAGTACTCTTCTTCAGGGCTATCAGAATCAGAGGTAAACATCCAACAGTCGCCAGAATCGGAATCAGAATTCATAGTTACAGATTGAGATATTTCTACATGAATGAATTAGCGTAGCGAGTGAAACATCTTTTATAGATCACGATGAGTCTTGTTTAGGACTCAGTGTCAAACTTTAACAGCAGGCGTGGAAATGTTATATAGAAAAAAACAGGTTATGTTACTGAAGCCCGTTTATTTAAGAAGATTAATCTGTTGCTAATCTCTTGATCTGGGGATGACCATGTTTTCACTCACTTTGATAACCCCCCCCCCCCCCGTTCTGATTTTAACTCAGTCTTTCGGCGACTCTTGCACACTTTCGCCTTAAACCTGTATGTATGTTTTCTCAGAAAATGAAGATGTCAGATAAAGTCAAAGATTTTGTCCTGTATTCTTTAAAACTATACTGCTGTAATACCTTTTAATATGAGACTCATCCAGAATGATAATAAACATTATTTCATTATAACATTCGTTTTACGGTGATGAGTTGAATGTATTTTTTTCTATAATGATGATTAAACATACATTTCTGCAAGCTGTATAAAATATCGAAAAGCCGTACTGTATCTCATTCTGTATATATGTCACTAACACGTTTGTTTTATACATTATGTGCTTTTATTCTTTTTTCTTTTGTAAGTTTTATGATGACTATTAAAGACAAGTTGATTTTTCTGGATTCTTCACTGGAGGTTTTAACTATAATCATCATAGTTCTGGCGAAACTATTCTTCTTTAAATCAGGCTTGTGTAAAAGTACCTTAAAAACAGGAAAACACTGTCAGGGTATAATGAAAAGCAACAAACTCAAAAATAGCAATTATACATGTACATCATCGCGGTTGAATGAAAATGAAGGAACATATATTTTCAACCTAAGCAACACTTGTACGGGGAATATTTACGGTGCATGTGACTAAAACGTAGGACTAATTTAAACGTATTTAAATCAAGTAATTGCCGCATTCTATAATTTGTAAACCACAGCCTGCAAAATAGGCCAGGTTTCAAGCCCAAAATCTCTTTTCTTATTTACGGCTAATCATTTAGGACAAGCCCTAGTCATCTAGGGTCTGAAACTCGAACTACCTTCAAACATATACAGTTATCTGTTTACGTAAGGGCCTACACCGTACACAGTGCAACGATTACAGGCTAGTCTGGTCTTTTGATTCCAAAAACATTTGGCTATTTTTAATCAAATAATAATACCAAAAAAAGCCCAATAATTTCGATATTTTAAATAAGAATTTATACGATTGAGTACATAAGTGGTGAACAGAATTCAAGTTAGCATTTTGCCATAACGCGACAGCCCGGTAAAGAAAGCCTCGTTGTTGTTGTAAACTGCTTGAATAAGCTACAATACTTTATCATAATATAGTGGTGTATTAACAGAATTCCCAGGTGAAATAATCAAACCCAGTCTGAGAAAGGATTATGACATTTGACACTACAGAACAAAAGACGATCGACTCTCTCCACTAAATAACAAGCCATATGCAAGCCGACTTCACAGCGGGATAGCCACTCTGCCGGACTATTTTCATGCTGATCGCGACTGGCTTTATGGAAATAGCATTTCACGATAATCGTGAAAAAAAGAGACACGTGTAGTGGAGGAGGAAACTGGGCTCTATGCCTGGAGGAAACCCCTGACCTTTCGTGAGTGCCTGGCACATACAGCAACCAAGTGATAAATCCACTCAGAAATTGTTCAGATTTGTTTTTGTCTAAGTGGGATTGGAACCCGCGCCGCATCTATAGAAGGCCTGTATGGTACTGAAGGACTATCGATCTAACTGACTGATCCACCGAGGCCACACACATAAAATATGAAAAGATCGGCTACTCGCTGTAAGCATTATGTCAAGACTATGTGGGATGGTTGCCAGCTACCCCCGGAAGGTCGTGGGTTTCCTCCGGGCATAGAGCCGGGTTTCCTCCCACAATAAAACTGGCAACGCCGCCATATAAGTGAAACAATCTTGAGCGCAGTGTAAAACACCAGACAATCAATTAATCAATCAATCAAAACTATAAGTAAACAAACCAATTGAAAACAAATTCAGAAATCGTAATCAACTGACATTAAACAGTCTCTCTGTAGTCAAATAACTTTCGAAATTATTAAATGGCTTTCTAGAACACTATGTTTGGGTCTATATTCGTCACCTGTAGTTTTGATGAAAATTATACGTCGGGTCCATTCAGATCAGTGTACCCATGGTTTGACCTGACAAAAAGTGCCTATCAGAACTCATTTGGCTTTTAATATGGTTATTTTCCAAAAATACATTAGAGCATATATGAGCATATATCTGAAACTTGCTTCTTTACTTTTTATGATTTACCCTGTGTGATTTGCCAGGCTCACGTTAAACGGTTGGTGATTCAGAGTAGATAATCCACCCCCTCACCGCACTGAGTCTGGTGGCTTCATATAAATAAATCAATCTTGAATGCAATCGATAATACTAATTAGTCAATTAATCATATTTGTTTATCTAATACCAAGCTCTTCACGCTTAAGGTTACAGGAATATTCCTGAACACCGAAATGTCATACATATTCAAAGCGTCGACAGAATATTCACGAAAATTTAGATGTTCACTTGGATACGCAAGAACACTTGGATGTTCACTTTGATAATCACGAACACTTAGATGTTTACTTGGATACTCAAGAACACTCAGATGTTCACTTGGATACGCAAGAACACTTATATGTTCACTTGGATACTCAAAAACATTCAGATGTTCAATTGGATACTCAAGAACACTCAGGTGTTCACTTGGATACTCAAGAACACTCAGATGTTCACGTGGATAATCACGAACACTCAGATGTTCACTTGGATATTCACGAACACTCAGATGTTCACGTGGATAATAACGAACACTTAGATGTTCACTTGGATAATCACGAACACTCAGATGTTCACGTGGATAATCACGAATGTAGTGAGAATGAGAAGAGGGCCTCACGGAAGATCAGCTGTAAGTTGACGGAGTTTTTCAACCCTCTGTAAATAAAGTTCATTATAAAAAAATAATAAAGTATACGCACTATTAAAATAGAAGTTTTGCTTAAACCCACTTAAGTATAGTTCGTGGGGAGAAAAAATCTATTGCTTGTTTAATTTGAATTCCGACTATTGTATTTGGATTAAATATCAAGACCTTGATTTTTTTTCAAAAATTTTATTATACAAAATCTATAAATATATTGTTTTACAATCCAGAAAGAGATATGATAATAGAAAATAATAAGTCAAAGTATTCACATAACATTAAAGGCAACGTTAAACTTTTAGGTAAAAAAACAGGTTTTATTATGGAAAAGAATAAATATCATTCAAGAATATAATTTGACAATTTGAAGGTCAATTCGCCTCACAATGTTCATTTCCTTGGATGGCAAAGTGTCATATGTCGTTTCTCATCTCGTTTCGTCAAGAAGACATACCGACAA
Source organism: Lepidochitona cinerea (assembly GCA_963971465.1). Classification (NCBI taxonomy): domain Eukaryota; kingdom Metazoa; phylum Mollusca; class Polyplacophora; order Chitonida; family Tonicellidae; genus Lepidochitona; species Lepidochitona cinerea. Next base: position 8,701,813 of record OZ020554.1, read on the forward strand.
CAAATGCCACAGGCTGTGGGTTCCAGTCTTGTGGTAACATGCTGTGGATTATCCAATAATTGTAGCAAGGACATAAATTCTCCTTTTTTGCGTGACAAATCCAGCACGGGTGATGGCAGCTTACCACCCAACCTGTCCAACTGATTTGATAGTAATGGCGGCAGGTGGACACAGCTTGTAGACAGGTGGCATGAAAATCATGTGATAAGTACGATTATATTTCACTGAACACTCTAATCGTGTGACATGGTAGATGGTAAATCAGCTCAGAAACGAAACAAGAAGAAAAGGAGGTCATCAGGAGTGAGTAAAACTCATAATACTACGAACCCAGTTACTTCTAGCGATAACATGTTGCAACAACAACATAACACAAACAATATAGCGTTACCAAGCCTACTATCAGAAGCAAGGGAGGCTCTCTACCCTACCGGCCTGGCTCAAAGTAATATGGGAATAACTACACCCCCACAGATACCACCATATGCCAATATTAGCCCCCAGTATATGATGTTACCCCAGCCAAGTATAAACAACTCAGTGTCAGTAATTCTCGAGAGACTTGAAAAACGACTGATGAACATTGAAAGTGAAATGACTGTATTAAAAGAGATAAAGTCAGAAGTAAACAGTGTTCAAAGTAAGGTAATAGATATAGAGAAAGGAATGAAACAAATGACTGACACAGTTAGAGAACTTGAAATTAGTACACAATCCTTAAGTGATATATTTGATGACATAAAAAAAGATGTATCCACCTCGAAGAATGATTTGAAAAAACTAAATGCGGACTTTAAAAAAGTAGAAAGAGTGGCTTATGATAATGCAAACGTCCTCAGTGACGTTTCCCATTTGAAGGATGACTTGGTATATATGGAAGCCCGTTCTATGAGGGATAACCTTCTTTTTCATGGAATACCTGATATCACTGGTGTTACAGAAGACGCTGAAGCAGTAATAAAAAATTTCATTAAAGATATACTTGGCATTGAAACTGATATAGGCTTTGAGAGAGTACATAGGCTTGGTAGGCCTCGTATGGGGCCATCAAAACCACGCCCAATAGTAGCCAAATTTTCAAAGTTTAAGGAAAGGGAACTAGTTCGATTTAAATCTAGGGAGGTGTTATATGGCAATCGATCCTACTCAGTTAGTGAGCAGTTCCCTAAAGAAATTGTGCAGCGGAGAAAGGAATTATATCCAGTAATGCGTCAAGCTAGACAAGGTGGGCATACAGTGCGACTAGTAGTTGACAAGCTATTTATTGACAACCAACTGTACGATGGCCATATGCCTTTCCCTGACCCAACTCCACCGGCTCAGTTCACATTCCGGCCGGCGATACCAGTTTCTACACCTAACCAGCGGCCGTACCCTTACCACGAGCGACCTAACCATGTGGAGCCCCACCGACTACCTCCGGTACACCCAAACAGGAGTTCCAACCCTTCCCTAACTGCGGACCCACAGGCGCATGTTGTTATGGATACAATGCCAGCCGAGGACAGTGACCTGGATTATTATTAGCGGGGCGAGGGTGGCCCAAAGACTGAAACCCGATTTAAAATATGTGCCCTAAATGTCTGTGGATTAAAAAGTAAACTTTTATCTCCTGATCTTGAAATACTTATAAGTAAGTATGATATGTTTTTCATGTCAGAAACAAAATTAAAACCTGATGATATTGTAAATTTTGATAAATTTGTCCTTTGGTCGAAACCATCCAATCGAAAAGAAAAGACATCTGTTCTTGCTGTGGGAATACGGGATAAATATTGTAAATTCTTTCGTGAAATTGTAACTGATAATCCTTATGTTATGTGGATCCACGGTTCCAAACAACTGTTTGGAGAAGACACATTGTTTGGTTGTGTCTATATTCCCCCTGAGTCCTCTGTATATGTTGATCCAAATTGTTTTGATGATATCAAAAATGATCTCATGCAAATATCTGGGAAGTATAACAAAATATGTTTAATGGGTGATTTCAACGCAAGGACTAAAACATTCTCAGATTTTGTATATACCGATGAACTTCTCTTTGATCTCGGTGAATTCGATGATGAAATCCAAGCCTTTTTATTAGGCCCTCAAATTCTAAGTAGTAAAGGTATTCCACTTCAAAGGAAGTCTGAAGATATTGGTAGAGTAAATAGCTGGGGGTATAAGTTACTAGATTTTTGTAAAAATGTAAATATGTTTATAGTTAATGGTAGAGTCGGTGCGGACGCACATTTTGGTAGAAATACGTCGAAAGGCGTGAGTTTAATAGATTACGCTATTGCTAGCCCAGCTTTTTTTGAATGTATTGCCGATTTTAATGTTTTAGATTTTTGCAACCTTGTGTCAGATATACACTGTCCGATTTCCCTGTGTATTAATATATATGTTAAGACTGAATATGTCGCCCCCCAAGTGAGAACTAAAGAATCACAACCACGCAGGTGGAAACCTGAAAACCAGAAGTTATTTTTACAAAATGTTGACAATACCACATTAGCTAGCATATTTGGGGAGTTATGTTGTCTTGAACAAAATACATCTTTATCAGTTGATGATAGAAAAAAGAGTATTAATGATATTGTAAATAAAATATCTGAAAATTTTATTGATAGTGCTGGTAAAACATTTGGTTTGAGAAGTAATGCGCAACCAGATCGCTATGAAAATCTGCATAATAAACCTTGGTTTAACAAAGAATGCCGAGATAAACGTAGGGAGCTTATGTTACTTAAAAGGAAGGCCAGAATATTCAAGAAAGATACAATAAGAAACGACCTTAAGAAATGCAGTAAAGAATATAAAACGATGTTGAAAACAGCCTTACGTCGTTATAACGAAGTATTTGTAAGTAAACTTCGGGATCTCGAGAAGTCATCCCCTCGTGAATATTGGAAAATCCTAAAAAACTTAGATAAAAAAAGATGTAACGATTCTGTCAGTTTAGACAAACTTTATGATTACTTTAAAGAAATTAACAGCCTTGAAGCGGACGATCCTAGGAAGGAAGATCCAACAGAAAACTATCCGTTTCAAAATTCAGACGAACTAGATGTTCCAATTACTGTAGATGAGATAGAAAAGGCTATTAGAGGTCTGAAAAACAATAAAGCACCTGGATATGATAGAATTTTAAACGAATATATTAAAAGTAGTAATTTAGTGATGATCCCTATATATCATAAGCTCTTCAACATTGTGTTTGATAGTGGTTGTATGCCAGATAGTTGGTTAATTGGAATTATACGACCCATTTATAAAAAGGGTGATGTCAGTGACCCAGGCAGTTACAGGCCTATTACTATTGTTAGTTGTTTTAGTAAGCTTTTTACGGCCATCCTTAATAATAGATTAACGGATTTTTGTGAGAGAAATAATGTATTAAATGAATGTCAAACAGGTTTTCGCAAGGGGTATTCTGCTAATGACAATATTTTTGTAATACATAGTATCATTGAATATCTTTTTAGTAAAAAACAGAAGTTGTTTTGTACATTCATAGATTTTGCTAAGGCATTCGACACGGTTTGGCGCGGTGGTTTGTGGTATAAGCTTGTACAACAATCAATTTATGGAAAATGCCTACAAATTGTTAAAAATATGTATTTTTCTATAAAATCATGTGTTGCCCTAAGTTGCAATAAGAGTGATTTTTTCATTTGTGATCTAGGTTTAAGGCAAGGGGAGAATCTTTCACCCATTATGTTTTCCCTGTATCTGAATGATCTCGAAAGTTTCTTTATTGAAAACAATATATATGGGCTCCAGGATTTAACTAGAGAAATAGAATTAAGCTTTAATATTTTTGTTCGCATTTTGTTACTGCTCTATGCTGACGATACGGTATTAATAGCGGATACTGTAGCTGCTCTAAAAAATGCTCTTGTTGTTTTCGAAAAGTATTGTGAAGAATGGAAACTTAATGTTAATCTTGACAAAACAAAAGTTGTCATTTTTTGTAAGCGCAGGCCTACAAACATACCAACTTTTTACATATACGGCTCCAAAATTGAGGTCGTTGATGACTATTGTTATTTGGGTTTAAAAATGAAGTACACGGGCAGATTTACCACAGCTAAGAAACAGTTAATTTCACAAGCTAACAAAGCTTTATTTGCTCTCTCCAGGAAAGTTAAACATCTTTCCTTGCCTATCGACATTCAAATGAAATTGTTTAAACATATGGTTTAACCCATTCTACTTTATAGTTGTGAAATATGGGGGTTTGAAAAACTGGATGATATCGAACGTTTTTTCTTAAGCTACTGTAAGCAAATATTATGTATTAAGAAAAGCACACCAAATTATATAGTGTATGGTGAATTGGGTGTGTACCCCATGTATATAACCGTTTATATAAGAATGCTGTCTTTCTGGGCGAGGATCCTATCAAATGACAATAAGTTGTCATCTATTATCTACAAACTGATGTTAACTAAAAACAATTTATACAATTTTCGCTGGCTGAACCATATCAAGTCAATTCTATGTAACACAGGATTTAATGTTATATGGCAAACGCAAACAATTAATAATGTTGCATGTTTATTAAAAATTGTGAAACAAACACTCCAAGATCAATATCTTCAAAGCTGGTACAGTTCAATGGACGCATCTTCCAAAGGCAAAATATATCGTATATATAAAAGCGAATTTGGGTTGGAAGATTACCTGATAATATTAGATGATAAAAGTAGAAAAATTCTCACTCGATTTAGAGCAGCATGCCACAATCTACCAGTAGAAACAGGACGTTGGACAAACGTCCCAAAGAACATAAGATTTTGTACAATTTGTGAAACAAACTGCATTGGTGATGAATTCCACTTTCTATTTCATTGTAAAAAGTTATTATCAATTCGTCAGGAATACTTACCTAGGTTCTGCTATACTAGACCAAATTCCATCAAAACTAGAGAGTTATTCCAAACGAAAAGTAAACAACTTCTCAAGAACTTATGTTTGTATATAGAAAAAGGTTTAAAATGTCTACCGAGGTAATTGAATCACGATCACAATTTAAGTCATGTCCCATTGGTAAATATGTGATTATATATGTTTCTATAATGTGATAAGCCTGTCATGCTATTACTTATATTATGCCATTGTATATCCTCTTGTGCCACCCGCTTTGGCTTTGAGTGAATAAACTTGAACTTGAACAACCTGTCCAACAACTGGAAACATTTCCCCGCTCGTCTTGGATGAGTACTGCAGGACCTACATTTTGCATCCCGGCACTTGTAAAATTCCAGCTGGTACTTTCTCCTGAAACAGTGGCTAATGAAGAATTTGAGTTCCTCTTGTAGAGAAGACAGGACTGGTGTTGTCTTGATGGCTTTTGCAGATGAATCGACGAATTGTTTTAGAAGCTGATGATCGTGGTATCTATGGGGTGGTTGAAGACATGGCTCTTGTCGGGTTGTTACTGGGAAAGAATCGTATCGCCTACCTTCCCAGTACTTGCTGCAAATGTCTATGGCGTTATCGAATACCGCTACTTCTTTGGAGCTCCTTTCTTCCTCAGAGAGATGACTCTGTTTACAGGGTGGCTGGTCTTCGCCTGGTAGGGTTATTGGTAGGGTCACTCCAGTTAGCCATCTTGAAATTGGGGCCCATGCTCTCTCAATTGGGTTGTACCGGGATTGTCCAGGTGCATAACTAGCAACCACGAGTGCGTCTAGATTCAAATCCCTCCACCTTCTTCCAAAGTTAATTAAATTTACTGTAGACTTCGTTGTCCAATCAGGGCCTCCATCTGCAATAATGGTCACAACTGACTTTGGGTTCACATTGTCCTTCACCACAGGCTGTAAAAGTTATATCAGATGTCGGGCATGAGATTGACTTGTGTTGTTATGAAAGCGACCAGCTTGTAGGTGGATCGTCAGAGGTCCAGTCCTTGGCCAATTCACCCTTTTTCTTCCAAGTCTGTCCGTACTGAGTGTGTCAGAGTGCTTCTTGATTGCCTGTGGTGAAGCACTGCGATGCCTTTTTCGTCCGGTTTCTTTATCTCTGCCTACATGACTCTCGCTTCTCGATCTACGTTTCCTTTCCAAAAGCATATATCCAGAGGGTATTAGCTTCGAGTCGATGTATGGATAGTCGTGATCGGGGTAGTTGGGCGTATCTTTACGATGGAAGAATCGTTTGATCTGAAAGTGCCTACTCACGGCTAGAGTTCCCACGTTGATCTTGTTTTTATCATCACATGACAAAGATACAGTTTCGTCTTCACACCAAAAAGCAAGCTCATTCATGTAATTTATTGCTGCACAGGTCTCGTGGAAATCTGGATGGTCGTTCGATTTGTTATTCAATTTGGGGGGGACTCGGGCGTCTACTAATCCACTATGTCTTTTTGCATTTCTTCGAGCTGGTTGCATGAGACGGTGAATTGTCACACGGGAAATGCTGTTCAGTCCAGGAACGCTGTTCTCTACGTGCTTTTTAATGTCCGCAAGCGAGACACCATTTGTATAAGCTGTAGCATCACGTCTTCGGTTAGGGGCTTCTGCTGAATGCTGCTGTATATAATCAGTGATTATCGATACTAATTGTGGGTGTTGTTGCGCGAGCGACTTCTTTCCTCTCTTCACAGGGGCAGATTTGAAGTACTCTTCTTCAGGGCTATCAGAATCAGAGGTAAACATCCAACAGTCGCCAGAATCGGAATCAGAATTCATAGTTACAGATTGAGATATTTCTACATGAATGAATTAGCGTAGCGAGTGAAACATCTTTTATAGATCACGATGAGTCTTGTTTAGGACTCAGTGTCAAACTTTAACAGCAGGCGTGGAAATGTTATATAGAAAAAAACAGGTTATGTTACTGAAGCCCGTTTATTTAAGAAGATTAATCTGTTGCTAATCTCTTGATCTGGGGATGACCATGTTTTCACTCACTTTGATAACCCCCCCCCCCCCCGTTCTGATTTTAACTCAGTCTTTCGGCGACTCTTGCACACTTTCGCCTTAAACCTGTATGTATGTTTTCTCAGAAAATGAAGATGTCAGATAAAGTCAAAGATTTTGTCCTGTATTCTTTAAAACTATACTGCTGTAATACCTTTTAATATGAGACTCATCCAGAATGATAATAAACATTATTTCATTATAACATTCGTTTTACGGTGATGAGTTGAATGTATTTTTTTCTATAATGATGATTAAACATACATTTCTGCAAGCTGTATAAAATATCGAAAAGCCGTACTGTATCTCATTCTGTATATATGTCACTAACACGTTTGTTTTATACATTATGTGCTTTTATTCTTTTTTCTTTTGTAAGTTTTATGATGACTATTAAAGACAAGTTGATTTTTCTGGATTCTTCACTGGAGGTTTTAACTATAATCATCATAGTTCTGGCGAAACTATTCTTCTTTAAATCAGGCTTGTGTAAAAGTACCTTAAAAACAGGAAAACACTGTCAGGGTATAATGAAAAGCAACAAACTCAAAAATAGCAATTATACATGTACATCATCGCGGTTGAATGAAAATGAAGGAACATATATTTTCAACCTAAGCAACACTTGTACGGGGAATATTTACGGTGCATGTGACTAAAACGTAGGACTAATTTAAACGTATTTAAATCAAGTAATTGCCGCATTCTATAATTTGTAAACCACAGCCTGCAAAATAGGCCAGGTTTCAAGCCCAAAATCTCTTTTCTTATTTACAGCTAATCATTTAGGACAAGCCCTAGTCATCTAGGGTCTGAAACTCGAACTACCTTCAAACATATACAGTAATCTGTTTACGTAAGGGCCTACACCGTACACAGTGCAACGATTACAGGCTAGTCTGGTCTTTTGATTCCAAAAACATTTGGCTATTTTTAATCAAATAATAATACCAAAAAAAGCCCAATAATTTCGATATTTTAAATAAGAATTTATACGATTGAGTACATAAGTGGTGAACAGAATTCAAGTTAGCATTTTGCCATAACGCGACAGCCCGGTAAAGAAAGCCTCGTTGTTGTTGTAAACTGCTTGAATAAGCTACAATACTTTATCATAATATAGTGGTGTATTAACAGAATTCCCAGGTGAAATAATCAAACCCAGTCTGAGAAAGGATTATGACATTTGACACTACAGAACAAAAGACGATCGACTCTCTCCACTAAATAACAAGCCATATGCAAGCCGACTTCACAGCGGGATAGCCACTCTGCCGGACTATTTTCATGCTGATCGCGACTGGCTTTATGGAAATAGCATTTCACGATAATCGTGAAAAAAATCACGATTTGAACTTGTTAATCGTGAAACAATCGCATTTTTTTAAATGGAAACACTGAATTTCACGAACACCTCCATATTGATACATCGTGATTTTTTAGAAAAAATCACGAATGAATGACGAACGATTTGTGGAAACACTCCCTAAAGACTAATGGCAGGTTAGACATCTACAGTGGTAATTGCTAAACACATAATCATAATGTCGATGAATAACAAACAAACTGGATTATTTACTATATAATGTTGCTTTTTACTTATACAATTGTTTATAAAGATATACCCCTAAATGTACCTGGTAATGGCGGTAGAAATATTGTCTTGGTTGTGTTTGCATAGCGGTTTGAAAAATGAAAAGGTTAAATTTAAAATTAAAAAAAATATTGTTTAAGAGAGTAACCCGTACGATCCGAAGGTGTGTGCCAATAATGGACAAAATTCAAATAGCCGAGATGTATGAATATATTTGTGGGTCTTTTGCTGGTTTTAAAACTACTTATAAACGTACATTTTCAAGATCAGCGAGGAGCTCTTATTTCTTGGTAAAAAGCGAAAAATTAGCTAAGTATGTTTCAACGGAATTTTCCCTGTTTTTGGCAGCTTATGTCACTTTTAATAGTCCAATTCCGAATGCATTTGCACCCAATATCGTAACTGTGCTTTTATTCATTGTTTTACTCGAATGTGATTTGATTTTTCCGGATGAAAAGATGTTATTAAGATTATACAAAAGGACAACGGTTTATCTTCTTCACAATAAGTTGGTATCATAAGTGACACTCCCATCAGTCAATGTCAAATCATGATAACTAAATGATAATAATCTCTATTGTGAAAGACCAAGTCTTTATTTTATTTGTTAAGTGTATAGACGATATGAAGATGGATGTAACACGTTGGGAATGTCAAAACTGGAACTAGCTAGTGCAAAGGGTTCTCCAAAAGCAAATCTTCTTAAACACACAGTCGCCCTTACCCACATGTATATGGCATATGACATCGGTTTATGGTGACCACACTCAAACTTTCTAATCACCCTCTTCTTTCTGAAACATTATTTGATCTAGTTTCACAAACAAGTTGTCTAAATCTGCGTATGTATGTGTTCGTGTGTATGTATGAGAGAGATCGGAGTCAGATTGTTAGTCCCTCTATCGTCAATCAATACCGCAGTTGGGTTACAAAGTTCATCTTCTTCACTTTTAAGTCGGTGTCAAAAGTGACACTCCTATCCATCAATGTCGAATCTAGAAGACTAAATGATAAATATCCTCTACTGAGAATACATGTGAATGTTGTATATCTAACATTCGATTTGAAAGTGAGTGTTTTCCGGTCAGTGAATTGTAAACGTATTGAATTTTGAAAAATATCACAGTTACTTTAATTAAGTATTTGTCCAAAATTCTTAGACAAAACAAAAACGTCAAAAGATGGGAGTTTTAAAAACCAGCTATCCTTATTTTTATTGTCTTTTGCATGCTTTTACAACACAAATATGTCTATATGTAAAGTGATTTTTGATGTAGAACATCTTTAAAGTTCGGGATCCTTAATAGCATGTATTATATCTGTTTATGCATTCTACTCACTGCCTTCAACCATTTTTAATATGTTAATGTATATACCAGATTTAGAAGTAAGATTATAGTAAAACGTTATGATCTACTTGGTTGTCAACGAGAAAAAAGCACAGTATAAGACGTATAGTAAGGTGAAGAATTACTTATGGATAACAGCTTCTTGGTTTATTGGGTGACGACGTTTCGATGTAGTTCTTACATCGTTATCAAAGTCATTGACTTTGATAACGATGTAAGAACTACATTTCTTTGATGCCAATCTCGGGAAGGCAGGACAAGCACAAAAGACTAAAGCTGAATATGAATGCCGGTAAATACAACAATCTTGGTCAACATTTTAACCCTTTTTCACTTGAATGTTTTGTACAGACTGAACCTATGATATTTGCTTTCAATGCGATCTCTGTCTTGTGCTACCAATATAAACGCAAACGTTCATTTTATGTAATAGGGTTGCACGAGAATTGTCAATTCGAAAAATTATTCTTATGAAGTACAGAATAAAACGAAGAAAAGGAATTTAACCTGGGTCTTAAGTTTTCCGGAGTGACACTACTCTTGCATTGCGTAAAACTGACCAGTGGAACTAATGGATCCTTTTATCTGGAACTGCTTAAATTGAAGAGTGTTGCTACATGCTATAGCTGTCATTCTCTAACATTGCCTATAGTTACATGGGAGTGAAATGTGATTTTCTCTGAAGCACGAGCTCATTATTCCACAGAATTACCGTTGTATCCGGGGATAAGCCGAGTAGATTTCCCTAGGAATTGCCATGGGACTTTGTCGTAAACAACCTGTCAGACTGGATGCCCTAGACAACGTTGAAGAAGCCCTTACATGCAAGGGTACGAGAATCCCTTTGGCAATAGTTATCTGCCGCATTTTAGATGCATCTTTGGCTTTGAATACTTCCCAAAAAGGATATAGGGATGTAACTAAGAAACTGAAATATCTTGGGTTATTGCAGGTACAAAGCCTGCATTATTCGAAGATATTTCAGTTTATTTCTTAATGAAATCTCTTGGTATAATGCATGTTTTGTTACATCTTATTAAAATAATCCCAAGATAGTAATTTCAACAGAAAATAAGATGTACTAAAGGAACTAGTGAAGATAAAGGTCACATACTTGATGGTTACAATAATTTTCTGGCTCATAATTGATATTTTGTCAGCTGTAATGTAATAAGTCTTTGAACGAAATTGGAGCTTTTCATCTCTTATTTTAGAATAACCAAACGTAACATTAGTAGAACAAACATCGTCAGGTCTGTGGGAATAAATTTAAATTAGGTTTTTTAATGATGCTGCTTTTGATATATCTAGTCAGCAAATAAAGTATGGCCTAGTGCTTTTGTCACAAATGGCAATCCTGTGTGATTGCCATTAGTCAAGAAGGACATTTTCGTTCATAAGAAACGGCTTTAAGAGACACAATCAGCTATTGTTAAAATGTTTATCTGAACCTACCGATACCAATTTTCAACAGTATGTCGATCGTGGGATGCGTTTATGATGTCAACGTCAAGCAGCCTTTTTGAAGACGCGGTTTTATCAAGAAAATTATAACTTAATTTTCTCCAATTCTAAAAATGTTGGCGATTTTCACAAACACAATTAGAAAGCGTGAGTATTAAACTTTGTTTAATAAACGATATGTTCGCGTTTACTTATCCATTTTTCTTTACAGTATCAACATTTGATATTCAATTGGTAAACGTATTTCCGCAACGGCTGTATCCAATCGACTTTGTATTCCGTCTTCTAATCCATCAATATACGCGGATGAATGAACACTCCATTAGAAATGGCCCTTACCAAAGCAAATATGAACCATTTCGTCCAGGTCCTCGTATTAAATCTATTGGCTAAGCCATGCAATTTTGGCCAGACATTAAAGTGGCATGAGCTACCAAATATCGATAAATTGTTCATAATTTTTATTAAGAAGTAAAAAAAAAATAGAGCTATCTGTTAATATTAATCACGGAAATGTAGGTCAATTGAGTTTTTATTAGTGGCAAACTCCCTAAAATTTAAATTTAGTATATTATTAACTCACGTCTTTGGTTTGTACTGATTACTGGCTTAATCCATATATATTTTATTTTATGGAAATCCTTCATTTTCAAGGTAATTCAAAAAGACCAATTTTGGCAGCACTTTAAAGTGGACAGTTTACAGTTAGATTTCCCCTATATTTATTAGTTAGTCGCAAAAATACACGTTCCTTTAACTCAACAAAAATGTTGATATTTTGACGTAGAAACAGAATGTAGAAATTATTGTTATTTTTCTCAAGACGCAGAATTCAGAGGCTTTTTTGTGCTTCTAGTCTCGAGAATGTACGATAAAGTATTGTTTTGAACTAACTTTGGCTTAGAATGAATGAATGGTCGTCCCGGTTATTTAAAGGAGGGGAAATCTCTAGAAATACATAGGGATTATCGTCGATAACAACCTTCAAAGTACTTAAAACATTTCACGTCAATTACCTCCAGTGACCCTCAAGCTAATAAAAACAGACAGAAGTATGTCCTTTCAGTGGCTTATCTGTGTAGCCATTTTTCCGTTTTAGGATGACGTGATGTTGGTATAGCTATTTTTAGATCAATAATGACGTATTTTTACCGCTCTCTAATGTATAAAGGTAGATTTAGGTCCAAAAAAACATGGCGACAAACTTGAAGTGGGAAGATTGTCTCCGAATATATAGGTCAGTATGCAACCGCGCGCCATTACTTAGCCAGCCATTGGCTAAATTGCATCACATGAATACTCTATAACGCACTTAAATTTTTATTCAACAATAATTGGATAAAACTAATGAAAAAATGGTGGCGGCCTTGTGAATTGCCTAGGGAGCTTATTCGCTATTGTAACGCCACCTTCAAATTTCAATTATTCACTTACGAGGGGATAAAACATACATTAGACAGTTGTTTTGGACTAAATGAACTCTACTCTTTCCATCTAAACTAGTCTAAAGCTTAGATTTTCTTTCCCTTTAAATTTTGTTTTCTTTTTGAACAATATTCCGGTTCATATAGACGGTACACTGTATGTATTTTCCTCATTCCAGCGCCAATCATTTAGTTTTTCGATGGGCTTCAAAGCCTCTTGCTGTCGTGACGATCAGAAATGATGAAAAAAAGTGTGAATTTTGGCAGCTCATGCCACTTTAAGTTGACCTTACGCGCCATTTTGACCTCTTCTAAAAATAACAGAAAAATACAGTGTAAATGAAAACTAAAATCTTAGTTTTGTAAATAAAAAGTGATAGCTTCAGTATTGCATATATACTACCAGATAACAGAAATATATATTTCCTCCTCCTGATTGGTCTTACTTTTTACACAACATGGCTTTACAATAGTTAAAATCATAGTCAAGCAAAGTAGTCAGATGACACCTTCACATGCAGAAAATGTAGTCAAGGAACTAGTGAAGATGAAGGTCACAGACTTGATGGTTAAAATAATTTTCTGGTTATACATTATTTAAACGTTATTTCTGAGTTTCAGTCGTTACATTCTGGATAATACTGTAATTTTCACTTTATTATCACAACATCCAAATATGGGATACAAACGAGAAGGAGTGACCTCTGACATCTAACATATTTCGCTTATCGCTGCAATGCTGTCTCAAAATGTATTAGTGTGTTGTTGGAAGCGTGTTTTTTTGATCAGGAATATGTTACACTCCACAACATCCTATATGCCTTTCGGGAATGTCATCGGAAACTGTTATCCAGGTGTGAGGTGTCACCAATGAACTGTCATCTGTCGCTCGCAGCATGAGACCAAGGTTTTACCAGCACACATGTATCACTCATCTCCCCCCGGCAGTGACTGTGTGTGAATCCTCAAACATAGATAAGAGTTGAAATGTTAGTCGGCCCTCATCTATCACTTACTTAGATTCGTTAAATAAAACAAATCATTTTTCTGTTTCGATACTTGAACGTGGTAAAAGTGACCGACATATATGGATCGTTGGGACCGAATTTAATTTAGATGATAAAAGAAGATCGCTGACAAAGCAATTTAGTAAGATTCGAAGTCGGACAAATCTATTCGCCGAGTTCGCCTCAATTTGATTATCTCGATACAGAGATTGTCCATAATGGCGTCTATATTAACCGCTTTCCATCGATGTATGTTTGTCACTGATACTCGTTTCTCCGGGTACAGCCAGGTGTCAGCATATAGAACTCACTCGTCTTCATTTCATTCGTCATTCCCACGAGCCAAGCAAACAAGCCGAGTTAGTATCATTATTTCTCGTCGATCATGGCTGGCCACGTTTAACATTACATTGGGTTACAAGTTGAAGTAAGTTAGGCTTAGAAGTCTCTGTTTCACAAACTCATGTTAGATGGCTGCCCAGACGTGGTCAAGGATAGAGAACCGGTTTCCCTCTCTGCGCTGAATTTTGTCTTATTCGTCAAATATCATTGAGTGGTGCGTATGAAACATCGAGCAAAGTGTCGTCCATAGTGATACAGGCTGCAGACATTTCATTTACAAAGTTCACATAAAAATAACGTGATTTATTTTCCAATTTTTTTTTGGACTGAGTGGGAATTGAACCCGCGACCCATTGGCGAAAGGCTGTTCGGATTGAGCGTCAAACGCTCTACCTATTGATGCCACGGATGCCCCCTCTAAGATTGGAGCATCCGGTGTTGGGTTGATTTGCAGCCGGTGTTGTGTTGACATGCAGTCGGTGTTAGATGAGAGCATCCGGTGTTGGACTGGAACATCTGGTATAACTTACCTATAAGAGAGAATGCCATAACAACACCAAACCCAAATGGATTAACATCAGACGGAGTTTATATTTAGCAATTGTCTTGTGGAAGATATTCCAGCTTTATTATGTCAATCGACTCAAACAATCAAATTCCCCACAAACAGAACACAACTTTGTTCTAGTTGGATAAGTCGGGTTCATGTCTGCCTCGCAATCCTGGTCATCTACATTGCATGAAGTAAATTGGCCACACCTACGTCTGGCTCCACAATAACCACATTCCTCTGCCACACAGGCTCTTGCGACATGACCCCACCAATAACACGTAACACACTTAAAATTGCGGATAGTCTCTGCAGATAAACACAGTCACTGTACGCTCGTTGAGCAGACAAACACACAGTCAATGTACGTATGTTGAGCAGACAAACGCACAGTCAATGTACGTATGTTGAGCAGACACACACTTGGAGCACGCTTTAGATTGATTGTCTTCAATATATCCAGGCAGGTGTAGAAAAAATATCACAACAAGCTTTGTCAGAATTTCATCTCATTAATACTGTGTCCCATCAATGTCACCCCCCCCCCCCCCCGCGAGCTAGGCCAAACGATTCACTGCCAGTCATAATTGTTTCATAAGAATAGGCCCCTCTTGGTATATAGCATTTAGTCCACATATCTTCGATAATGGCTGGTCATATCTGCAGTTATTTGTCTGTTGTACTCAACACACACTTAAGTCCTATTTACTGAAACATGAAATTTCAAACACTTTAATGTTTTTTGATTGATTGATTGATTGTTGGATTGCTGGAATGTTGGAACAGATTTAGTTTATCGGACAGGCAGAAGGGCGTGGGTGGATGTGTCTCTGAACACAAATTAAACCCATACTCGCCATACACCTAGAGTAATGTCTTACGTGAGAAATATGTGTGTGTTCTTCAATGTTAAATTCGAACGTCTAGGCACTAACGGAATAAAGCAAACATCACGGTTACCATGGCTGCTTGTTTACCTTCATTTGAGTTACGTGGTTGCCATCTTCAAATGCGGGTGTACATTGGCTTGTTGGAGATTACGTAAATCGGTCACCAGATGCAGATTCTTCGCTCAAGAAAAACGTTCGGTTGTGCAATTTCTCGTGTTCGGCGTGCGTCGAACCCTACCAAGGAGACCCAATATAATCTCATCGACTTTTTATGTAGTTTTATGTAGCGCAGCACGGAAATCTCATCATAGACGAAAGGCAAATTTCAAGTCTGTGACAATAAAAACACAGAATTGTTGGCAATTTTATCATCTTAACAAATGCTGGCAAATTACTTTTTCTGCTCGTAGGAAAAACAATGTTCTATAGGTCTATCAAGCATCTCTCAATGTGAAGGTTTTATTCAAGTAAACAACTTTCTAAAGCTCTTAGGAACCGGGTAAATTGAAAGTTCTATTTAAATTAAAGTAAAACAGGCGAATGAGCTATGTGAGTTTGTCATAATGTCAATATCATGAGCGATCTCTAGGCATACACAACAGTATGTTAACGTGCCTAATGGGTGTGTTGACATCGACTCCATCTTCTCTCAATTGATAATAGTTCAAATATCTGTATTTTTATTAACCAATGGAAATGGAAGACGGCCATACAGATCCAAAGAACAGGAAATTAGAAAATGCTTTTACCAGAGCTAATATTGACTTATCGTTAACGTGAATTTTATATTCATTTCACAGAACAGATAAATATGAAACAGAAAAAAGAAGATTTCCATCTTTTTTTAGCAATACAACAACGACAAAAAGTGTTCCAACTTTTAAGCTTTTATTCCCATTGTATGAGCTAAATTAAAAAAGTGCGTCCGACGAAAATTACAAATAAAAAATCCCACAATTTACTGTCGCAGACGTACTGGGTAGATGTTGGGAATGAGCACTGATAAACTTCTTTCCTCTGGTATACCGTTTTACCACAAGTTTGATTCGATTTTATTTTTTAATTCCTTTGCAGCTAGTTTTAGCGAGACAGAATTATCTAACAAGAGGTTCCAGAGGGGGCCCTGGAATGCTTACATCCTGAACGGTCGTTTCGTCGTCGCCTTACTTTTATGTGCTTTTTTATCCGTATTCTGTAATGTAGAAACAAACTATAGACGGTCGGCACTTCACAGTTTATTGGATATAGTTAAATATTATTTACGCTACCACGACTTACCATAGAAGGGCTCATCCATGTTGCACCCGAAACAGCTCGCCAGGCAACAAACAAGTAAATTCCCGCTAATTGCTGATTAATTGTATTTTGTTCGCTGAACATCGACCTACCAACTTCCATACAGTCAAATTATGCCTATCTTTCAAATTAGTAGAACTGTTATTAAGAATATAAACACTAGTAAATACATCATTAGTCCCTTTTAGAATATTGTGTCGAATCGTAGTTAACTTATATAGAACAATATAGGACATATAGTCAAGAGGCTGAGAATAATTAACCACAGCTTCTTGTAGCAAAGTCATAAAAAATAAAATGTGCGTGATTGACACATGGCAACAGGATCATGTTATAATGTAAATGTCCGATAATTGAATGTAAGCCCCTGATAGTGGCTGTTGATCACAAGTGACTTTCGGGTCAGCCTTTGTGTAACGCTACACGAGGAAGGCGTAGGGAAAAACGTAGGGCAGTTGCACCTGCGAATCACGTCTTATCTTTATGCGGGTTTAATGGGTAAAAAAAGACACACAACCGTTCAATTGAATTTAGTCGTTAAATTGTTTCACGAAGTTGCTACAATATGCCAAGACTAGACGCAGCTATCCGGAACGTCGTCATTGGTCGTCTCCTGGCCTGCGAATCACAGAATGCAGTCGCTAGACTTTATAATGTTCACCGGAGCACGATTTCCAGACTGTTGCAACGGCAGCAGCAATCCGGTTCAACAGCTGATCGTCAACGTTCTGGCCGACCTAGGATCACATCAGCAGCTCACGATCGCTACATCCGGTTACTTCACCTGCGAATCCGGACCAAAACAGCAACAGAAACAGCATCAAATATCCCAGGTCTCCGTCGAATATCGGCACAGACAGTCAAAAAAGAAGATTTCCATCTTTTTTTAGCAATACAACAACGACAAAAAGTGTTCCAACTTTTAAGCTTTTATTCCCATTGTATGAGCTAAATTAAAAAAGTGCGTCCGACGAAAATTACAAATAAAAAATCCCACAATTTACTGTCGCAGACGTACTGGGTAGATGTTGGGAATGAGCACTGATAAACTTCTTTCCTCTGGTATACCGTTTTACCACAAGTTTGATTCGATTTTATTTTTTAATTCCTTTGCAGCTAGTTTTAGCGAGACAGAATTATCTAACAAGAGGTTCCAGAGGGGGCCCTGGAATGCTTACATCCTGAACGGTCGTTTCGTCGTCGCCTTACTTTTATGTGCTTTTTTATCCGTATTCTGTAATGTAGAAACAAACTATAGACGGTCGGCACTTCACAGTTTATTGGATATAGTTAAATATTATTTACGCTACCACGACTTACCATAGAAGGGCTCATCCATGTTGCACCCGAAACAGCTCGCCAGGCAACAAACAAGTAAATTCCCGCTAATTGCTGATTAATTGTATTTTGTTCGCTGAACATCGACCTACCAACTTCCATACAGTCAAATTATGCCTATCTTTCAAATTAGTAGAACTGTTATTAAGAATATAAACACTAGTAAATACACCATTAGTCCCTTTTAGAATATTGTGTCGAATCGTAGTTAACTTATATAGAACAATATAGGACATATAGTCAAGAGGCTGAGAATAATTAACCACAGCTTCTTGTAGCAAAGTCATAAAAAATAAATAAAACATATTTTGGGACCAGGTAGATATTGTCTTTAAGATGAAGTATAATGTATTTTGCCTAAAGTGTTCACTTTAACAATTGATTACCTTTATGTTAAAAGAGGAATTTATTTTAAACAAGCTGCAAAGCTACCCCCCCCCCCACACACACACCGCAAAGAAAATGTGTAAAAAAAAGGAATGAAAGGAAAAAATCAGTCAAATAATATGCTGGTGAAAAAATCAATCCTATCCGTCATATTCATGGTATTAGGCTATTGCGCCAGTTTGAGTATGATCCGGTAAAAACTTCAAGATGCGCAAATTTTCAAGCTTTAAGACATTACTTAGCTAATTAAGCTCTTTATTAATTACCTACATGGTCCAAAAGCAACTATATCCATCTTGTCAATGACATGAAGTTATTGCCCAAGTTTTAACGTGCTCCAATAAAAACTGTTAAAGATATCGCGTTCACAAGCATTTGAATATTTAACGACATTAATTAGCTAATTAAGCTCTTCATTAATTACGTAGATGATCGAAGATCAATCCGTCCATTCCAAGGTATGAAAGCATTAGGCAAGTTTCTGATAAAAACTGTTCAAGGCATAGATTCCACAAGATGCGGAACAGACAGACGAAAGAAAGAGCGCAGACCAAATCCATATCCCCTCTAAACTTCGTGGCGACGGCAACGTAAGTAGGCGAAGACATTCTGTACGAGCTCTGCAATGCTGAACAATTCGCCGTTCTACCCGCAATTATGACGTTTTTCAAAACTCATTTTTATCGACTGTAATTCGCCTGGGCAATGCTTCAAGTCAGGGAAAATCTATGCGAATAATATACTATCCCAAAAAAGAAACGCAACATTCAATTTGTTTTTTTCAAAAATGAATTTTTCCAAAAATGTGCGTGATTGACACATGGCAACAGGATCATGTTATAATGTAAATGTCCGATAATTGAATGTAAGCCCCTGATAGTGGCTGTTGATCACAAGTGACTTTCGGGTCAGCCTTTGTGTAACGCTACACGAGGAAGGCGTAGGGAAAAACGTAGGGCAGTTGCACCTGCGAATCACGTCTTATCTTTATGCGGGTTTAATGGGTAAAAAAAGACACACAACCGTTCAATTGAATTTAGTCGTTAAATTGTTTCACGAAGTTGCTACAATATGCCAAGACTAGACGCAGCTACCCGGAACGTCGTCATTGGTCGTCTCCTGGCCTGCGAATCACAGAATGCAGTCGCTAGACTTTATAATGTTCACCGGAGCACGATTTCCAGACTGTTGCAACGGCAGCAGCAATCCGGTTCAACAGCTGATCGTCAACGTTCTGGCCGACCTAGGATCACATCAGCAGCTCACGATCGCTACATCCGGTTACTTCACCTGCGAATCCGGACCAAAACAGCAACAGAAACAGCATCAAATATCCCAGGTCTCCGTCGAATATCGGCACAGACAGTCAGAAACCGTCTCCGTCAAAACGGCTTACGCGCCAGACGTCCTTACTTTGGCGTAGTACTGAGACGCCAGCATCGACTTGCAATGGTCCGATGGTGCAACAGGTTAAGGGACTGGAATCTGCGAAACTGGAGGCGAGTCTGGTTCAGCGATGAATTAAGATTCCAGCTGCAGAGAAGAGATGGTCGTACACGAGTTTATAGACACCAGAATGAGAGGTTCGCAAGGAACTGCGTCCTTGAGGTCGACAATTTCGGCGGAGGAAGTGTGATGGTGTGGGGTGCCATATCCTGTGCCCGAGAACGTCATCCAACGCCGCAAACTCTGCAAGAACTGCAGCCGGCTCTTGAGCAAGAATGGAGGAGAATTCCGCAAAACCGTATTCGTTGATTGATTGTGTCTATGCCGAGACGGATCCGTGGTGTGTTACATGTTAATGGTGGGCACAACAGATATTGACGTTGCAGTGACGTCATCTGAGCGCTATGAACTTTAATGTGATAAATTTTTACATGTGAATGAACTTTAAAGTCTGAACAACCAGTCTGCCAAATTTCAGTGTAATGTGATGCTTATTTCTGTATTAAAAATGATGTTGAAAATTCATATTTTGAAGAACAAAAATTGGATGTTGCGTTTCTTTTTTGGGAGAGTATACCTCTGTATACACATGTATTTGTTATACGAATTTAGATAAGAAGAAGAATGCTGAGGATAATTCAATCTGGTTCTAAACGACAAACCTTTCTTTCTATATCTAAAATAAGTTTCAACTGCCAAAATATTAACCAACTGTCAACCGTCTAAACAATCAAATTTTAGATTATTACTTGCTCTTAGCGGGGATGATATATCTGATACAATATAGATCAAGAAGTGCTCTGATTGATTGGTGTTTAACGCCGCGCTCAAAATTATTTCACTTTGTAAACTTTGCAGGGAGTAAACCCTCGACTTTTGGTGAGTAACTGGCAACTCTCCTACATACTCTCCTGTATCACTCCGAGTGAGCGTCCCCCCCCGTTCAAAACTGAAAGTCAACTCCAAGAAACCTGTTCATGACAGTATTTTTCAACCCTTATTCCATGATTTCTGTGGTAGCTTCCTTCTCCCAGGCGGATTCGATTTCGTTAGGCCTCCGCATGAAGCACGGATCCTTCTATATTCCAACAAAAATTTGCTGATTTTAAGATTAACTTCGCAGAACATAGCTTCATTTGCAAAGATGGATCGAAGGATGATGACCGCGGAAGTGTTTGGCGCTAATGTAGCTTCCGTCCACATTTCTTTATCCAGTTCTTCTTAACATGGACACAATCGCTACACACGAAGTCCGTCATCTGTAACGATTCTTATTCCAACCTTCTGACCATTGAACATTTAAAAACCCACTTAGAAATCGTCTAGAGACTGCGGGGTTGAGGACCCGAAGACCAATAAAGCGTCACAAATGACTATGCGTATGGTATGGCGCAGACAGGGACAGGTATGGAACATGAGATCATGGAGAAGAATCCACTTGGTCTTCACAGACGTCTAATTCAAATATTCATGGGGGCCTCCGTGGCTCAGTAGGTAGAGCCTTGGGCGCTCAATCCGAACCACCAATGGGTGCAAAAGTACGACGGGAGTGGAGAGTGAAGCACATTTTGTCTATGATTATAAAAGTAGATTCCTTTTCATCTGGTGGACTAGTTGGTTTAGATAAATATCTTACAGCGGTTAAACATGATACTGTATTGGCAAAACTGAAGCGGGTTACAGGAAATATAATTTATCTGTACAATCTCTTACATAAGGAGTTCCATTAGCTGGAATTATAGTGTAAAAGTGATAATTGTATGAAGTCAAGAATCGTTATTTCTCTCTGAGATTTAATGGTTTGATGAATTGACGAATGAGACTGGGGTAATCTATGGTAAATATTTACTCTGGTAAAAGCATTTTCTAATTTCCTGTTCTCTTGATCTGTATGGCCGTCTTCCATTACTATTGATTAACGAGAGCATAGAACATTCTTAAGAAAGTGAATTTGGAGTTCTTTTTGATACAGTCTTAGATAAGAACACATGTTCTGAATTCCGAACACCCGAAAATGTCTATAACATAATACATGTAGTTATGAAATTTAACCTAAACTTGTGTCTTATTTTATTATCCATTGAATGACAATTTCAACCGATGAGGGAAAATGCCTACACCTTTTTATATAAAGCATAGGATTGCACTTGTCTTAATTGTAGATACATGTTATTGTGTTATGTTTGAGCTGAATGTTTAACATTGTGAGGAAACATTCGAACGAAATATCAACAACCGAGCCAGTGCCTTTTGGGGCCGCCGTGGAAAAAGATTTATTTGAGTGTATGTAGCGAGAATAAGCATGACACGAAGTAATATAAGAATAGTAGCGAATTCATATGTCATCAACGTACTGCCAATGCTATTAAAGTGACACGAGCTGCCAAATTGTTGATATTTTAACGTTAAAACAGAATGTTGAAATTATTGGCTATTTTTCTCAAGACGTATAATTCAGAAGCTTTTTAGTGATTCTAGTCTCGAAAATGAACGATAAAGTATTGCTTTGAACTAACTTTGGCTTAGAATGAATGAATGGTCGTCCCGGTTATTTTAATTTTGTTTACTTTTCGAACATATTTTCTGTTCGTACAGGCCACATACTGTATGGATTTCCCTCATTCCAACACCAATCAATTTGTTGCCTCTTACTGTCGGGACGATCAGAAATTATGAAAAAAGTGTTTATTTTGGCAGCTCATGCAACTTTAAGTGTACATGTTCTATATAGATCTACCTCAGCTAGTGAACGTGATAGCGTAGCGATACTTTGGTCTGTTTTTATCAAAAAGTATGAAACAGTCCTTAAAGGGGCATGAGCTGCCAAAATGTTGATATTTTGACGTTGAAACAGAATGTTGAAATTATCGGCTATTTTTCTCAAGAGGTATAATTCGGAAGCTTTTTAGTGCTTCTAGTCTCGAGAATGTACGATAAAGTATTGTTTTGAACTAACTTTGGTTTAGAATGAATGAATGGTGTTCCCGGTTATTTAAATTTTGTTTACTTTTCGAACAAATTCCGGTTTGTATAGGCCACATACTGTATGGATTTTCCTCATTCCAACGCCAATCATTTAGTTTTCCAATGGCCTTCAAAGCCTCTTACTGTCGTGGCTATCAGAAATTATGAAAAAAGTGTGAATTTTGGCAGCTCATGCCACTTTAAAGAGAGGTCTAAGTGTTTGTTATTTGTCCCGTAGTATTGTTTGGATGTAAGAAACATGCTACTTTGTACAGAATATATCTATTTTTTAATTTAAATGTCATTTTACGTGAAATTCTCGAGTGAGAACCATGTGGAAAGTTCGACAATTGGATCATCTTTTTGCATACGGTTCCGGAAGTGTAAACCTCGTCGACGCCGGGCGAGGCTCATATTCTTTTGGGAAAGATCATGGTTTCCGAATACATGACGCATTTGCAGGTCAATGTTCTCTCATCAGTGGGAAACTTTTAGACAGACCATGTTCATCGCCAAAACTGTACATATTTCGGTGTCTGATGCTGCTAGAACTATACTGGTTAACATGTACCAAGGTCGCAACGAGCGCTGGGTAAAAAAAGTAACCGGCACAAACCGAAGACCAGTGTTCGGTAAAGAAAGTAACCGGTGCAAACCGTAGACGAGTGTTTGGTAAAGAAAGCAACCAGTACGAACATTAAACGAGAGCTGATAACGGACAAAGTACTTTGAGTACGAATACATTTTTGAGGGTTTTGTTGCTTAGAAAACAACCTTAATATCCAAGATCGGTACCAGCTGAATTTTTTTATTTTTCACTTCTTGGTCAAATTCACAAACAGTTTAGGTAATTCTGTTTCGACCACTTTTTCTCTGGGTTTGGCAACTCGTATCTCTTAGAAATCTCAGTTTCATGTACGCAGTATGCAAGTTTGGTATGAAAATAGAAATGTCATTAGTGTGATAAATTCTTAGATATGGATATTGTGTATTTTCATTAGGTAAAATATCATGACGCCATCTGGATGTGTATCTCTTATTAGCAGACTGTTTTCATGTTTATTGTGAGACGCACATAGAGGGTGATGTGGTATTTTATAACGAAAATTGGACATTGATTGATCGGATGTGCTGACTTTTAAGATCGGTACAGAAATGTAAGCAATCGATTAGATACAAGAAATTTATAGAGTACATGTTAACGAATGAGTAATAGAAACTAAAACATAGTAAGACACCACACATTTGATCAAAACAGATCATTTTTTCTCAAGGGTTTTCGGTTATGAATCTGTGCGCGTAAAAATGGCATGGACAAATGACCAGTGGAGAAAGGCAATTGTTTTGGGTTATGTGGATTCATATGTTTTTTCTTGAAGAGGTAACGCTAGATTTTGATCCATTTTCACGTCTGTTTGGGAGCATTTTGGTTCAGTTATTATTTGAATTTCACTTAATCAATATGCCCTAAAAGATCGCTTTCTTGACAGTTCAAGACCGTAAATATGGTACTTTGCAAAAAGGTTTGTCATTGATTAATGTTTGCTTATTGACTTTAAACAACTAGATGGGAACAACACGTAATGAGAGAAAGAAGGGATATTTCGAGAGGCGAATAGATGTTTCGTCTTTGGTCGCAATAGAGATGGCAATCGGTATAAGAATATGAACCTTTTGTACACGCCTCAGACTCAATCAACTGAAGAACTTGGTTTGGACGCGATAACAGCCCAGTACATTTATCTTTTTTATACGAAAATGGGGTACATAAAAAATTTGCCATAGGACACCATGCAAAGATAAGTTCATGAAAGTTCATGAAAAGCAATCCACTATCCAATCTGTAAAAAATTGACTTGAGCTGCCAAAATTTTGATATTTACATGTACCTGCGAAAACAGAAACTGGAAATTACAAGCTAGTTTTCTCAAACTGAGGCTTTGAGTGAATCAACGTTCGTCCCTATAATTGAAATTCTAATCACTCTTCGCACATTATTTCGGCTTCCGTAGCACACAGACAGTATAGATTTTCCTCATTTAGTTTTAGATGACGTTTGAAGCCTATTAGTGTCGTAACAATCCGAATTTATGAGAAAAAAAATTAGAATTTTAGCAGGCAAAACTCAAATTTTTTTCTAATTATCCTTATTTTGATAAAATTATCGAACAGATATCTGATTCAATAAGAACTTGTTGGTTGACATACTTATTTAAGATTATACATACAAATAGTTTGAGATAATAATATTATTATCTGCGACATACATGTATTATTGACATATATTAAATGGGCATCGCTTTTTGAACCAATGTAACTGAAATAATCTTGAGCATGGCTTTAAACTACAAACGGATTCCAGAAAATTATACTGACCAAGGCTAAGCTCCTGTCAGTCGTCAACCTAATGAAATATCATAGGTTTAGTTTATTACAGCAATTTATGGGGTATAAAGGTCTAAATGATATACCTCTTTTTAACACAATTAGAACTTGTCTCCGTGGTTATTTTAGACAAGACGATTTTCCCTGTGACCGTGTGTTTTAGTGTTTATAAATAAATAAATAAATTCCATGTACATAAAAGTGTACGTGTAGATAAACAAGGAATACAAATATTGAGAATCATGTATTAACCTCATCGGAAAGGGATGTACACTACATGTACGTCTGGTTGTGTTATATTCAAACATTCTACATTTCCTTTTTATTGCCAGACACTTGAACATTTCGTCATGCCATGCTAAATGAAAACATTACAATGGTAATTTTATAGCCTAAAGCTTTTAAGCTATATAATTCACTTTCGCTTTACTTCCGCATCCAGAGTGAGAGTTTAAAGGAAAGAGGAAGAACCGTAGATGCGGTTGATACTTTACACACGAAACGTCTTGCCATTTTCTGAAGCGGGTTTTTAACCCAGCATTGAAACTACTACCTTATTTCATCTAAATATACATTCTGGACATTATTTCGAACAATAAACACTGACCGGTGCCAAAATAAAGTAATAATTCTGTTAATAAGCCAGCTCAAAGGACTCAAATGTAGCACTCTTGTTGGATCTAAGAATTGGAAAATAAGGGTGAATTTGAAGACAAATATATAGGACACTCGTCATCGTTCGGCTCTCTTCCAACAAGGAAAGAAAAACCCATTTTAGCTAAAATGGTAGGATATTTTTTATTCGATTATTTCACTGCACGATTTTGAAAACCTAAATAAATTTTCAAAAACATATTCAAACAGTTTGTATGTAATACTGTTTAAGCTTCGATTTAATTGAAGATAACTATACAGGAAACATTTTAGAGCCGAGACAGGTATGGAACTTGAGATTATGAAGAAGAATCCACTTGGTGTTCACAGACACCCGGTTCAACTATTCATTCTGTTTTATTTAAATTCTTTCTACTTTACAACACCTTGCAAAAGTACGACGGGAGTGGAGGGTGCTGCACATGTTTGTCTATGATTATAAAAGTAGATTTCTTTTCATCTGGTAGACTGATAGCTGACCTAGTTGGTTTAGATGAATATCTTACAGCGGTGAAACATGATACTATATTGGCAAAACTGAAGCGGGTTAAAGGAAATATACTTTATCTGTACAGTCTCTTACATAAGGAGTTCCATTAGCTGGAATTATCGTGTAAAAGTGATAATTGTATGAAGTCAAGAATCGTTATTTCTCTCTGAGATTTAATGGTTTGATGAATTGACGAATGAGACTGGAGTAATCAATGGTAAATATTTACTCTGGTAAAAGCATTTTCTAATTTCCTGTTCTCTTGATCTGTATGGCCGTCTTCCATTACTATTGATTAATGAGAGCATAGATTGTCGACCAAAAGCATTCTTAAGAAAGTGAATTTGGAGTTCTTTTTGATACAGTCTTAGATAAGAACACATGTTCTGAAATCCGAACACCCGAAAATGTCTATAACATAATAGTTATGAATTTAACCTAAACTTGTGTTTTATTCTATTATCCATTGAATAATGATTTCAACCGATGAGGGAAAATGCCTACACTTTTTCATATAAAACATAGGATTGCACTTGTCTTAATTGTAGAAACTGTGTTCTCTTTGAGCTGATATTTAACATTGTGAGGAAACATTCGAACGAAATATCAACGACAGAGCTACTGCCTTTTTTGGAGCCGCCGTGGAGAGCAGTGGAATAAGGTTCCTTTGAGTGTATGTTGAGAGAATGATCGTGACACGAAGTTATATAAGAATAGTAGCGAATTCACATGTCATCAACGTACTGCAAACGTCATTATGTGCAATTTTTCTTTATACCTCCGCCTGTTCCGGTCTGTTTTCATCAAAAAGTATGAAAAAGTCGTTAAAGGGAGATCTAAGCGTTTGTAATTTGTCCCGTAGTATTGCCAGCTGAAATCTTGTATTTTTTACTTCTTGATCAAATTCACAAACAGTTTAGGTAATTCTATTTCGACCATTTTTTCTCTGGGTTTGGCAACTCGTATCTCTTAGAAATCTTTGTTTCATCTAGGCAGCATGCAGGTTTGATATGAAAATAGAAATGCCATTAGTGTGATAAATTCTTAGATATGGATATTGTGTATTTTCATCAGGTTAAATATCATGACGCCATCTGGATGTGTATCTCTTATTAGCAGACTGTTTTCATGTTTATTGTGAGACGCACATAGAGGATAATATGGTATTTTATAACGAAAATTGGACATTGATTGATCGGATGTGCTGACTTTTAAGATCGGTACAGAAATGTAAGCAATCGATTAGATAGAAGGAATTCATAGAGTACATGTTAACGAATGAGTAATAGAAACTAAAACATAGTAAGACACCACACATTTGATCAAAACAGACCATGTTGTCTCAAGGGTTTTCGGTTATGAATCTGTGCGCGTAAAAATGGCATGGACAAATGACCAGTGGAGAAAGGCAATTGTTTTGGGTTATGTGGATTCATATGTTATTTCTTGAAGAAGTAATACCAGATTTTCACGTCTGCTTGGGAGTGATTTGGTTCAGATATTATTTGAATTTCACTTAATCAATATGCTCCAAAAGATCGCTTTCCTGACAGATAAAGATCGTAAAGATGGTACTTTACAAAAATGTTTGTCATTGATAAATGTTTGCTTGTTGGCTTTAAACAACTAGATGGAAATCACACGTAAGGAGGGAAAAGAAGGGATATTTCGAGAGGCGAGTAGATGTTTTGTCTTGGATCGCAATAGAGATGGTGATCGGTATAAGAATATGAACCTTTTGTACATGCCTTAGACTCAACCAAGTGAAGAACTTGGTTTGGATGCGATAACCTCCCAGAGTATTTATCACCTTTATATGAAAAGTCTTCTTCGTATAACAAAACGCAGTTAGATTGCCCAGCAAAGGTGCTTTATGACATTATACAATGATAGGCTAGAAACAGTTCATGAAAAGCAGTCCTTAATGCTTTGATATATTTTGTTTATCATATTTGTGTGACCAGCACCACTATCCAATTTGTGACTTGAGCTGCCAAATGTTGATATTTTCCTGTATAAACAGAAACTAGAAATCACAAGCTATTTCTTCTCAAACGGAGGCTTTGAATGAATGAACGTTCGTCCCGGTTATCGAAATTTTAATCACTCTTTGGACATTATTTCGGCTTCCGTAGCACACAGACTGTATGGATTTTCCTCATTTAGTTTTAGACGACGTTTGAAGCCTATTAGTGTCATAACAATCCGAATTTATGAAGAAAAAAAAAGAATTTTGGCAGGCAAAATGTTTTTCTTCTAATTATCCTTCTTTTGATAAAATTCTCGAACAGATATCTAATTCAATAAGAACTTGCTGGTTGACATACTTATTTAAGATTATACATACAATTAGTTTGAGATAAAAATAATATTATTACCTGTGACCTATTACGCTTTTGTTTAATAATTTTTTTCACAAATGGGCACCGTTTTTTGAACCAATGTAACTGAAATAATATTGAGCATGGCTTTAAACTACATACCAGAAAATTCTACTGACTAAGGCTAAGCTCCTGTCAGTCGTCAACCTAATGAAATGTCATAGGTTTTGTTTATTACAACAATTTATGGGTTATAAAGGTCTAAATGATATACCTCTTTTTAACACAATTAGAAACTTGTCTCCGTGGTTATTTTAGACAAGAAGATTTTCCCTGTGCCCGTGTGTTTTAGTGTTTATAAATGAATAAATAAATCTCTTGTACATATAAGTGTACGTGTAGATAAATAAGGAATTCAAATCTTGAGAATCATTTATCAACCTCATCGGAAAGGGATGTACAGTACGTCTGGTTTTGTTATATTCAAACATCCTACATTTCCTTTTTATTGCCAGACACTTGAACATTTCGTCATGCCATGCCAAATGAAAACATTCCAATGGTAATTTTATAGCCTAAAGCTTTTAAGCTATATAATTCACTTTCGCTTTACTTCCGCGTTCAGAGTGAGAGTTTAAAGGAAAGAGGAAGAACCGTAGATGAGATTGATACTTTACACACGAAATGTCGTGCCATTTTCCGAAGCGGGCTTTTAACCTAGCATTGAAACTACTACCTTATTTTATCTAAATATACATAGATTCTGGACATTATTTCGAACAATAAACACTGACCGGTACCAAAATAAAGTAACAAGTCTGTTAATAAGCCAGCTCAAATGACTCAAATGTAGCACTCCTGATCTTAGAATTGGAAAATAAGGGTGAATTTAAAGAGAAATTTATAGGAGACTCGTCGTCGTTTGGCTCTCTGCCAACACACAAAGAAACCCTTTTAGCTAAAATGGTAGGATGTTTTTTTTTCTCGATTATTTCACTGCACGATTTTGAAAACCTAATTAAAAGTTCAAAAACATATTCAAACAGTTTATATGTAATACTGTTTAAGCTTCGATTTAATTGAAGATAACTATACAGGAAGCATTTGAGAGTTGAGAAGCAAATATTAAATCTGAAAAATTGTCATCAAATGGATAACCTTTGGCAAATGTGCAAACAACTTAAAAACCGATGGAAAAAAAAAACACACACGAAAAAGACTAACGCTGACCAAATACACTGTGCTCATCCTCGAATGGTGACTCGAGTATAAACCACCCTATAAATGGTTTGAGCTACTGAAGATGGTGTGAAGTATTTTTATATTGGCAAATTACACGTTTAGTGTCGTTATGCGTTGTCTCCTTATGTTCGAAGGAACTCGAAAGCCGTGGAATATCGGGTTCACGGGTGCGTAACGTTAGTCCGAAGGTCCTGTAGTCCGTTAGTCCGAAGGTCCGTTTATATTCCGAAGGTCCGTTATTCCGAAGGCCAGTTAGTCCGAAGTTTTTGTTGGCATTTAAGATTAATTAACCAAAATGTATTGTCTGTTTATGTAAGCTTAATGAACACATGGTTGAGTACACTTTATGCGAACTTAGTAGTTACCATAAGCAATATATCTACAGTGATAAACCCCTAAGCTATGCCCATTGGTCTAAATGGTAGTGTAAAATGACTCAAAACTCCGACCGATCGACCATAAAACATCTATGCTTGATTAAACTTATTTCAGTTCATTTCGTTTTCAGTTTATCATCTTGAATTTATCGACAGGCCCTTTCGTATCCCTCATACCAAATACTTCCCATTCCAGATTAGGTCATTGGATTATGTCGGACGTTTATCCGTTTAGATGTCACAAATCATGTATGGTTGTTGTGTGCGTCGTATTATACAGATGAGCTATGCAGTGAAAGCAGAAAATTTCTTAAAGGTGGAAACAGTCGTATTAACAGGATCAAAATCATCTGGTTGTGACAACAGTAGAACGTCGAATGAAGAGATCTGTTAGATTTTTAATGTAAACAGTCTTCTGGATTTTCGCGGCAAGTGTACCTTGAAAAGTAACATGATTTATTTTCAAAGAAATACTTTCGTTCCATTGTTTTAAAGGGGCATGAGCTGCCAAAATTCACACTTTTTTCATAATCTGTGATCCTCACAACAGTAAGAGGCTGTGAAGGCCATCGAACAACTACATGATTGGCGTTGGAAAGGGGGAAATCCATACAGTATGTGGCCTGTACGAACCGAAAACTTGTTCGAAATGTAAACAAAATTTAAATAGCCGGGACGACCATTCATTCATTCTAAGCCAAAGTTAGTTCAAAACAATATTTTATCGTACATTTTCGAGACTAGAAGCACTAAAAATATTCAATAATTTCAACATTCTGTTTTAACGTCAAAATATCAACATTTTGGCAGCTCATGCCACTTTAAACTGGGCTATGGCAGATATACAAAACTCACTCCAAAATGTATTCTCACATTACCGACAATTAGTCTAGATCTTGAATGTGAAATAAAAATTATTAAAGGATGTTTAAAATGAAAATTGTATATTGATCACTTGGATCCTTGTTGAAAATAAATTGATTATTCTGATTTAATTGGGGTGGCCAATCAGAAACAATTACGAATTGCAAACGAACTGGGAAAAGACAAGAATCCACGTAAGAATTGGCATCATGTTACAGAGAAACACACAAGGAATTCGTACCTTCATTTGAGTTACGTGGTTGCCATCTTGAAATGAGGGTGTACATTGGCTTGTTGGAGATTACGTGGAGCGGATAAACCGGTAAGTAGATGCAGATTATTCGTTGAAGAAAAACGTTCGGTTGTGCAATTTCTCGTGTTCGGCGTACGTCGAACTCTACCAAGGACACCCAATGTAATATCATCGACTTAACAAAGTCATCAAAAGTAGTAATACAACGATATATCACCTATGGCAATATCAGTTTTATGTAGCGCAGCACGGAAATCTCATCACAGACGAAAGGCAAAATGCAAGTCTGTGACAAAAAAATATAGAAATTGTTTTATTTCTCTGGCAGAATTGTGGGCAATTTTATCATCTTAACAAATGCTGGCAAATTACTCTTTCTGCTCGTAGCAAAAACAATGTTCTATAGGTCTATCAAGCATCTCTCAATGTGAAGGGTTTATTCAAGAAAAAAACTTTCTAAAGCTCTTAGGAACCGGGTAAATTGAAAGTTGTATTTAAATAAAAGTAAAACTGACGAATGAACTATGTGCGTTTGTCATAATGTCAATATCATGAGCGATCTCTAGGCATACACAACGGTATGTTAACGTGCCTAATGGGTGTGTTGACATCGACTGCATCTTCTCTCAATTGATAATAGTTCAAATATCTGTATTTTCATTAACCAATGGAAATGGAAGACGGCCATACAGATCCAAAGAACAGGAAATTAGAAAATGCTTTTACTAGAGTTAATATTGACTTATCGTTAACGTGAATTTTATATTCATTTCACAGAACAGATAAATATGAAACAGAAAAAAGAAGATTTCCAGCTTTTAAGCTTTTGCTCCCATTGTATGAGCTAAATTTAAAAAGTGCGTCCGACGAAAATTACAAATAACATATCCCACATTTTAATGTCGCAGACGTACTGAGTAGATGTTGGGAATGATCACTGATAAACTTCTTTCCTCTGGTATACCGTTTTACGACAAGTTTGATACGAGTTTATTTTTTAATTCCTTTGCAGCTAGTTTTAGCTGTTTACTTCTGGTTTTAGCTAGACAGGATTATCTAACAAGAGGTTCCAGAGGGGGCCCTGGAATGCTTACATCCTAAACGGCCGTTTCGTCGTTGTTTTACTTTTATGTGCTTTTTGTCCGGATTCTGTAATGTAGAAATAAACTATTACTGGTCGGTACTTCACAGTTTATCGGATATAGTTAAATATTAGTTACGCTATCGTGACTTACTATAGTAGGGTTACCCCATTTAGGACCTCTTATTTACATGCACACGAAAGCGCTCGTCAGACAATAAACAAGGAAATTCCCACTAATTGCTAATTAATTGTATTTTGTTTGCTGAACATCCACCTACCACCTTTCATCCAGTCAAATCCAGCTTATCTTTCAAATTAGTAGAGCTGTTATGAAGACTAGTAAATACACCATTAATCCCTTTTAGAATATTGTGCCGAATCGTAGTTTAGTTGTATAGAACAATATAGGATATCTCGTCCACACGCATTTGAATATTTAACGACATTAATTAGCTAATTAAGCTCATCATTAATTACGTAGATGATCGAAGATCAATCCGTCCATTCCAAGGTATATAACTATTGTGCAAGTTTCAACTTGATCAGATAAAAACTATTATCTGTATTATATGTATTTTTTAATTTTAATGTCATTTTACGTGAGAAACATGTGGAAAGTTCAACAATTGGATCACATTTTTGCCAAACATATCGGAAGTGTGAACCTCGTCGACAACCGGGCAATGGTCATCTTCATGTGGGATAGATCATGGTTTCCGAATACATGGCGCATTGGCAGGCCAATGTTCTCTCATCAGTGGGAAACTTTTAGACAGTCTGGATCAACACGAACCGAAAGTGTCGCCATGTTCATCGCCAAAATTGTACATGTTTCGGTCGGTGATGTTGTTAGAACGATATTGGTTGGTTGGTTGTTTTAGCTCATTTGCGCAAACTATATTGGTTAACGTCAAACATGGCAGACAACTCTTTACTTTGTGTTCCGGTTTTTTAGTAGTGATGTATCATTATCAAGCATCTCTCAATGTGAAGATTTTATTCAAGAAAACAACTTTCTAAAGCTCTTAGGAACCGGGTAAATTTAAAGTTCTATTCAAATAAAAGTAAAACAGAGGAATGAACTATGTGCGTTTGTCATAATGTCAATATCATGAGCGATCTCTAGGCATACACAACAGTATGTTAACGTGCCTAATGGGTGTGTTGACATCGACTCCCATCTTCTCTCAATTGATAATAGTTCAAATATCTGTATTTTCACTAACCAATGGAAATGGAAGACGGCCATACAGATCCAAAGAACAGGAAATTAGAAAATGCTTTTACTAGAGCTAATATTGACTTATCGTTAACGTGAATTTTATATTCATTTCACAGAACAGATAAATATGAAAGAGAAAAAAGTAGATTTCCATCTTTTTTCAGTTTGAAATCTTTTTTTTAGCAATACAACAACGACAAAAAGTGTTCCAGCTTTTAAGCTTTTGTTCCCATTGTATGAGCTAAATTTAAAAAGTGCGTCCGACGAAAATTACAAATAAAAAATCCCACATTTTAATGTCGCAGACGTACTGGGTAGATGTTGGGAATGATCACTGATAAACTTCTTTCCTCTGGTATAAGTTTGATACGATTTTTTTAAAATTCCTTTGCAGCTAGTTTTAGCTGTTTACTTCTGGTTTTAGCTAGACAGGATTATCTAACAAGAGGTTCCAGAGGGGGCCCTGGAATGCTTACATCCTAAACGGCCGTTTCGTCGTTTTTTTACTTTTATGTGCTTTTTGTCTTTTTTCCATCTTTTTTCAGTTTTAAATCTTTGCTTTTTTTAGCAATACAACAACGTAAGTTTTTATTCCCATTGTATGAGCTTAATTAAGAGCTACAAAGCTAACAGCCCCCCCCCCCCCCCCCCCCCCCCCACACACACACACCTCAACGAAAATGTGGAAAAAATCAGGCAAATATGCTGGTGAAAAAAGCAATCATATCCGTCATATTCATGGTATTAAGCTATTGCGCAAGTTTGAGTATGATCCGGTAAAAACTTCAATATGCGCAACTTTTTAAGCTTTGACACATTACTTAGCTAATTAAGCTCTTTATTAATCACGTACATGGTCCAAAATTAATTCTATCCATCTTCTCATTGACCTGAAGTTATTGCCCAAGTTTTAACGCGATCCGATAAAAACTGTTAAAGATATTGCGTTCACAAGCATTTGAATATTTAACGACATTTATTAGCTAATTAAGCTCTTCATTAATTACGTAGATGATCGACGATCAATCCGTCCATTCCAAGGTATGGAACTACTGTGCAAGTTTTAACTTGATCAGATAAAAACTGTTCCAGACATATGTCCACAAGATGCGGAACAGACAGACGAAAGAAAGAGCGCAGACCAAATCCATATCCCCTCTAAACTACGTGGCGGGGGCAACCTCAGTAGGCGAAGACATTCTGTACGAGCTCTGCAATGCTTAAAGGCACACTTGCCGCCGTAGCCTGTTTAAATTTGCTAAGAAAACCAATTTACATGAGCTTACTACGACTAATACCACTAAACTTAAACATAGGACACATAAAACATGTCTAGTTAGCTTTAGACTGTAGAAATGGGGTGAAAAACAAACGAAGAATCGAAGCCTGATTACAACAACAACGATCAGTGTCGGTCAACTTTCGTGTTGGATTACCCTCATTTCAGGCCTTTTTATCTGTGGTTTACACTCAAACAATTATCAGCAGGCTTTTCCAGTCGCTGTTAATCGATTGTCAGTCTGTATTTCTCAGATAAATAGGCCTACGTAAAATTACACTGTGCCATTAGTTCACTCACTCGACTGAAACATAAAATCGCCAATAGGGGGCAGTTCGGTTTGTTTACGTTCCGGGTACGTAACAATTCAAATTTTCAAATTCAAATTAAAAATACAAAGTGACGTCCAAACTTTTAAATTTTGGTAAAAATAGAAAGTTCCTAACTTATATTGTCTGGGAAAAATACAGAATACGGTCTTTCTTTTTTAATGTAAACAATATTCCTGATTTTCGCGGCAAGTGTGCCTTTAACAATACGCCGTTCCACGCGCCATAATGACGTTTTTCAAAACTCATTTTATCGACTGTAATTCGCCTGGACAATGCTTCAAGTCAGGGAAAATCTATGCGAATAATACCTCTGTATATCCATGTATTTGTTATACGAATTTAGATAGGGATAATTGTTTTCTTTTTTTAGAATGCTGAGGATAATTCAATCTGGTACTAGACGACAAACCTTTCTTTCTATATCTAAAATAAGTTTCAACTGTCAAAATATTAACGAACCATCAACCGTATAAACAATCAAATTGTTGATCATTACTTGCTTTTAGCGGAGGTGATATATCTGATATCATATAGATCAAGGAGTGCTCTGATTGATTGGTGTTTAACGCCGTACTCAAATTTATTTCACGTGGTAAACTGGAAGGAAACCGGGCTCTTTGCCCGGAGGAAACCCTCGACCTTTGGCAATTAACTCTCAACTGTTCAACATACGTTTATGATTAGCTTCGCAGAACATAGCTTCATTTACAAAAATGGATCGCAGGAAGATGACGGCGGAAGTGTTTGGCGCTAATGTAGTTTCCGTCCAGTTCTTCTCAACATGGACACAATCGCTACACACGACTTGAACAAGTCCGTCATTTGTAGCGATTCTTATTCCAACCTTCTGACTATTGAACATTAAAAAACCCACTTAGAAATCGTCTAGGGACTGCGGGGTTGAGGACCCGAAGACCAATAAAGCGTCCTACAGTCATAGTTAATCACAAATGACTATACGTATGGTATTGCGTGGACAGGGACAAGTACATCTTCGCAAGCCAAGTTAAAATCTTCATGTCCCCATTCCGTGTTTTACCTTGGCGGACTACTCTACTCCAACCCGTAAATCGAACAGCGCCCACTGGTGAGAATGTAAGAGTTGTCTTTCCTAGACTTACAGGGTCTTGGCCAATCAGCACTCGTTAAACAAAAGTTCAAGGTATACACAGCCGCCATTATGTTATTTTCAGTGTAAGCGCCCGAGGATTTGATTAGCTGCGAGAAGTTTTACTCGCATCCAATCAAAACGAGCTGTTCGATTTACGGGTTCAAATGGAGTAGTCCGCCAAGGTAAAACACGGAATAGGGACATGCAGATTTTATCTTGGCTAGAGAAGATGGGACAAGTATGGAACTTGAGGGTATGGAGAAGAATCCACTTGGTATTCACAGACCCCTGCTTCAAATATTCATTCTGTTTTATTTAAGTTCTTTCTACTTTACAGCACCTTGCAACAGTACGACGGGAGTGGAGGGTGCAACACATTTTTGTCTATGATAATAAAAGTAGATTCTTTTCATCTGGTAGACTGATCGCTGATCTAGTTGGTTTACTTTTCATCTGGTGGACTCATAGTTAACCTCGTTGGTTTAGATGAATATCTTACAGCGGTGAAACATGATACTATATTGGTAAAACTGAAGCGGGTTAAAGGAAATATAATTTATCTGTACAATCTCTTACATAAGGAGTTCCATTAGCTGGAATTATAGTGTAAAAGTGATAATTGTATGAAGTCAAGAATCGTTATTTCTCTCTGAGATTTAATGGTTTGATGAATTGACGAATGAGACTGGGGTAATCAATGGTAAATATTTACTCTGGTAAAAGCATTTTCTAATTTCCTGTTCTCTTGATCTGTATGGCCGTCTTCCATTACTATTGATTAATGAGAGCATAGATTGTCGACCAAAAACATTCTTAAGAAAGTGAATTTGGAGTTTTTTTTTGATACAGTCTTAGATAAGAACACATGTTCTGAAATCCGAACACCCGAAAATGTCCAGTAACTATTTATAACATGATATTTATGAATTTAACACCATCAAAAAGCATGAAACGGTTGTTAAGGAGAGTGTTTGTAATTTGTCCGTAGTATTGCAAGAATGTAAGACACATGCTACTTTGTACAGAATACATGTATTTTTTTAATTTAACTGTCTTTTTATGTGAAATTCTCAAGTGAGAACCATATGGAAAGTTCGACAATTGGATCACATTTTTGCCAAAGATTTCGGAAGTGTGAACCTCGTCGACAACCAGGCAATGGTTATCTTCATGTGGGATAGATCGTGGTTTCCAAATACATGGCGCATAGGCAGATCAATATTCTCTCATCAGTGGGAAACTTTTAGACAGACGAACCGAGAGGGTAGCCATGTTCATCGCCAAAATTGTACATGTTTCGGTCGGTGATGTTGTTAGAACTATATTGGTTGTTTTAGCTTATTGGCGCAAACTACATTGGTTAACGTCAAACATGGCAGACTCTTTACTCTTTACTCTGTGTTCGTGTTTTTTTAGTAGTGATGTACAGTCCGATTTTAAATCTTTTTGAAGTTTAAATAATAGTTAAACGCTGGTTGTTTTACAACTTCCTAGTCTATACCAGGACACTTGTAAAACCAATCTGCAACATTAACCTTTATTTAGCAGTTTGTTTATCATATGATAGCTGTCGTCATTGCCAACTTCCAAGTTTAGACACAACCAATAAATTGTAGAATTTGAGTTTTGTTTTAGCTTCAGAGGCCTATAGGCCTAGTTTTTCTTGTTATAATCCTGTATCGAACTTATGAATATAAGGGTTTATTATGGCTATGGTTTATTTTTCAGGTTTAGTATTAGTTTTAGGTGACCAGTGCTATCATTATGGGCTGTATTACACCACATCGATTTATCAATTCACATCACAGAATCGTGTTTTTTAAAGTGGCATGAACTGCCTATATTTGCCGTTGAAATAAAAAAAAATCGGTAAAGAAAGTAACCGGTACGAACCGTAGACGAGTGCTGGATAAAGAAATTAACCGGTACGAACCGAAGATGAGTGCAGATAACGAACAAAGTACAAATTGCCCAGACGTACAAACAACATTTTGGGGGTCTTAGTTGCCTAGAAAACAACTTGAACGCACTTATCCAAGATTGGTACCAGCTGAAATCTCTTATTTTTTACTTCTTGATCAAATTCACAAACACTTTAGGTAATTCTGTTTCGACCACTTTTTCTCTGGGTTTGGCAACTCGTGTCTCTTTGTTTCATCTAAGCGGTATGCAAGTTTGATATGAAAATGGAAATGTCATTAGTGTGATAAATTCGTAGATATGGATATTGTGTATTTTCATCGGGTTAAATATCATGACGCCATCTGGATGTGTATCTCTTATTAGCAGACTGTTTTCATGTTTATTGTGAGACGCACATAGAGGATAATATGGTATTTTATAACGAAAATTGGACATTGATTGATCGGATGTGCTGACTTTTAAGATCGGTACAGAAATGTAAGCAATCGATTAGATAGAAGGAATCCATAGAGTAGATGTTAACGAATGAGTAATAGAAACTAAAACATAGTAAGACACCACACATTTGATCAAAACAGACCATGTTGTCTCAAGGGTTTTCGGTTATGAATCTGTGCGCTTAATAATGACATGAAATCGACCTGTGAAGAAAGGCAATTGTTTTGGGTTATATGTATTCATATGTTATTTCTTGAAGAGGTAATACTAGATTTTGATTTTCACGTCTGCTTGGCAGCGTTTTGCTTAAGTTATTATTTGGATTTCACTTAATCAATATGCTCTAAAAGATCGCTTTCCTGACAGTTAAAAATCGTAAATATGGTACTTCGCAAAAATGTTTGTCATTGATTAATGTTGCTTGTTGACTTTAAACAACTTGATGTGAATCACACGTAAGGAGGGAAAGAAGGTATATTTCGAGAGGCGTTTAATGCCGCACTCAAAATTATTTCACTTGGTAAACTGGAAGGAAACCGGACTCTTTGCACGGAGGAAACCCTCGAACGTTGGTGAGAAACTGGCAACTCTCCTGCATACGGTGATCAAGCGAAACATTCTGTCCGATTGAGGGACTATCACTCTGATCGACTAAGCCAGTGAGCGCTTCCCCTCTCCTCCCCCTCGTACAAAACTGAAAGTCAACCCCAAGAAAACCGGTATTTTTCAACCGTTATTCCATTATTTCTGTGTAGCTTCTCCGTATAAAGCAAGAACCCTTCTATATTCCACCAAAAATTTCCTGAGTTTAAGAATAACTTCGCAGAACATAGCTTCATTTACAAAGATGGATCGAAGGATGATGGCCGCGGAAGTGTTTGGCGCTAATGCAGTTTCCGTCCACATTTCTTAATCCAGTTCTTCTCAACATGGACACAATCGCTACACGCGACTTGTAGCGATTCTTATTCCAACCTTCTGACCATTGAACAATTAAAAAACCCACTTAGAAATCGTCTAGGGACTGCGGGGTTGAGGACCCGAAGACAGGCATGAACAAGAGGATGAGGATTACACACCATTTATACATTACTGGGACAAGACATGTAAGGAGGCAAGGGGTGATGTTATATCTGATACCGTTAAACACTATATCTGCTAGGTGCCTAATGCACAAAAATTGTGTGTGTCACTAGATGCAGATTCTTCGTTCAAGAAAAACGTTCGGTTGTGCAATTTCTCGTGTTCGGCGTTCACCGAACTCTACCAAGGACACCCAATGTAATATCATCGACTTAAAAAATAATAAAAAAGTAGTAATACAACGATATATCACCCATGGCAATACCAGTTTTATGTAGCGCAGCACGGAAATCTCATCACAGACGAAAGGCGAAATGCAAGTCTGTGACAATAAAAATACAGAAATTGTTTTATTTCTCTGGCAGAATTGTTGGCAATCTTATCATCTTAACAAATGCTGGCAAATTACTCTTTCTGCTCGTAGCAAAAACAATGTTCTATAGGTCTATCAAGCATCTCTCAATGTGAAGGTTTTATTTAAGAAACAACTTTCTAAAGCTCTTAGGAACCGGGTAAATTGAAAGTTCTATTTAAATAAAAGTAAAACAGCTGAATGAACTATGTGAGTTTGTCATAATGTCAATATCTTTAACGATCTCTAGGCATACACAACAGTATGTTAACGTGCCTAATGGGTGTGTTGACATCAACTCCATCTTCTCTCAATTGATAATAGTTCAAATATCTGTATTTTAATTAACCAATGGAAATGGAAGACGGCCATACAGATCCAAGGAACAGGAAATTAGAAAATGCTTTTACCAGAGCTATTATTGACTTATCGTTAACGTGAATTTTATATTCATTTCACATAACAGATAAATATGAAACAGAAAAAAAAAGATTTCCATCTTTTTTTCAGTTTGAAATCTTTGTTTTTTTTAGCAATACAACAACGACAAAAAGTGTTCCAGCTTTTAAGCTTTTATTCCCATTGTATGAGCTAAATTGAAAAAGTGCGTCCGACGAAAATTACAAATAGAAAATCCCACATTTTACTGTCGCAGACGTACTGGGTAAATGTTGGGAATGATCACTGATTAACTTCTTTCCTCTGATATAGCGTTTTATGACAAGTTTGATTCGATTTTATTTTTGAACTCCTTTGCATCTAGTTTTAGCTGTTTACTTCTAACAAGAGGTTCCAGAGCGAGCCCTGGAATGCTTACATCCTAAACCGTCGTTTCGTCGTCGTCTTAATACTTTTATGTGCTTTTTTGTCCGGATTCTGTAATGTAGAAATAAACTATAGAAGGTCGGCACTTCACAGTTTATCGGATATAGTTAAATATTAGTTACGCTATCACGACTCAAGTTTGAGTATGATCCGGTAAAAACTTCAATATGCGCAACTTTTCAAGCTTTAACACATTACTTAGCTAATTAAGCTCTTTTTTAATTACGTACATGTTCAAAAATCAATTCTATCCATCTTCTCATTGATATGAAGTTATTGCCCAAGTTTTAACGTGATCGGATAAAAACTGTTAAAGATATCGTGTTTACAAACATTTGAATATTTAACGACATTAATTAGCTAATTAAGCTCTTCATTAATTACGTAGATGATCGAAGATCAATGCGTCCATTCACAGGTATGAAACTATTGTGCAAGTTTCAACTTGATCAGATAAAAACTGTTCAAGACATAGTGTCCACTATATGAGGGACAGACAGACGAAAGTAAAGAGCGCAGACCAAATACATATCCCCTCTAAACGTTGTGGCCGGGGCAACGTAAGTAGGCGAAGACATTCTGTACGAGCTCTGCAATGCTAAACAATACGCCGTTCCTCCGGGTCATCCTAATGTCTGGCCTATGGCCAGCCTGGCCAGCCAATGGCCAGCCGGCTGATATACAACGATTACTTGTTTTATACATTGAATTACCACTATTTATGCATCTGATTACAATATTTAAACTTTCTTCTTTTATTTGGTATGTATTCAGACAGATATCGGCAGTTATAAAGACCCGGAATCATTGATTTACTTTTCCACACTCGAACCCTCCGACCAGCCCAATGAGGCTGTATGTAAAAACCAGATTGCTTGTGCGGAATGGGATTTCGCATTTTATTTTTCAACTAGGTTGAAATAGTGGTTTGATGAAATTTTCTTGGTTTAACAAAATCGTTTATCATCACACTCGGCCATTGGTCACTGAGTTTTGGCTTATTTCAAATAAACGAACTTGTTAAACTAAGAAGTTTTGAACTAACTTAGACTGGCCATTGGCTGGCTAGGCCAGACATTAGGATGTCCCCGTTCCACCCGCAATAATGACATTTTTTAAAACTCATTTTTATCGACTGTAACTCGCCTGGGCAATGCTTGACCGCGGAAGTGTTAGGCGCTAATGCAGTTTCCGTCCACATTTCTTAATCCAGTTCTTCTCAACATGGACACAATCGCTACACACGACTTGAACAAGTCCGTCATCTGTAGCGATTCTTATTCCAACCTTCTGACTATTGAACATTTAAAAACCCACTTAGAAATCGTCTAGAGACTGCGGGGTTGAGGACCCGAAGACCAATAAAGCGTCCTACACTCAAAAATGACTATGCGTATGGTATGGCGTGGACAGAGACAGGTATGGAACTTGAGATCATGGAGAAGAATCCACTTGGTGTTCACAGACGTCTGGAATCCACTTGGTGTTCACAGACGTCTGGAATCCACTTGGTGTTCACAGACGCCTGGTTCAAATATTCATTCTTTTTTATTTAAGTTCTTTCTACTTTACAACACTTTGCAAAAGTATGGTGGGAACGGAGGGTGCAGCACATTTTTGTCTATGATTATAAAAGTATAATTCCTTTTCATCTGGTAGACTGATAGCTGACCTAGTTGGTTTAGATGAATATCTTACAGTGGTGAAACATGATACTATATTGGTAAAACTGAAGCGAGTTAAAGGAAATATACTTTATCTGTACAATCTCTTACATAAGGAGTTCCATTAGCTGGAATTATATTGTAAAAGTGATAATTGTATGAAGTCAAGAATCGTTATTTCTCTCTGAGATTTAATGGTTTGATGAATTGACGAATGAGACTGGGGTAATCAATGGTAAATATTTACTCTGGTAAAAGCATTTTCTAATTTCCTGTTCTCTTGATCTGAATGGCCGTCTTCCATTACTATTGATTAATGAGAGCATAGATTGTCGACCAAAACATTCTTAAGAAAGTGAATTTGGAGTTCTTTTTGATGCAGTCTTAGATATGAACACATGTTCTGAAATCCGAACACCCGAAAATGTCCTGAAAATGTCTATAACATAATAGTTATGAAATTTAACCTAAACTTGTATCTTATTTTATTATTCATTGAATGACAATTTCAACCAATGAAGGGAAATGCCTACAATGTTTTGATATAAAGCATACGATTGCACTTGTCTTAATGGTAGATAATTGTGTTCTCTTTGAGTTGATGTTTAAA
Organism: Lepidochitona cinerea; assembly: GCA_963971465.1. Lineage (NCBI taxonomy): Eukaryota > Metazoa > Mollusca > Polyplacophora > Chitonida > Tonicellidae > Lepidochitona > Lepidochitona cinerea. The sequence goes on from OZ020554.1 coordinate 8,745,290, forward strand.
ATTGTGAGGAACATTCGAAAGAAATATCAACGACAGAGCCAGTGCCTTTTTGGAGCCGCCGTGGAGAGCAGTTGAACAAGGTTCCTTTGAGTGTATGTTGAGAGAATGATCGTGACCCGAAGTTATATAAGAATAGTAGCGAATTCGAATGTCATCAACGTACTGCAAACGTCATTATGTGCAATTTTTCTTTAAACCTCCGCCTGTTCCGGTCTGTTTTCATCAAAAAAGTATGAAAAAGTTTCCTTTAAAGGGAGATCTAAGCGTTTGTAATTTGTCCCTTAGTATTGCCAGCTGAAATCTTGTATTTTTTTACTTCTTGATCAAATTCACAAACAGTTTAGGTAATTCTGTTTCGACCACTTTTTCTCTTGGTGTGGCAGCTCGTGCCTCTTATAGAAATATTAGTTTCATCTGGGCAGTATGTTTGATATGAAAATATAAATGCCATTAGTGTGATAAATTCTTAGATATGGATATTGTGTATTTTCATCAGGTTAAATATCATGACGCCATCTGGATGTGTATCTCTTATTAGCAGACTGTTTTCATGTTCATTGTGAGACGCACAAAGAGGGTGATATGGTATTTTATAACGAAAATTGGACATTGATTGATCGGATGTGCTGACTTTTAAGATCGGTACAGAAATGTAAGCAATCGATTAGACAGAAGGAATTCATAGAGTAGATGTTAAAGGGGCATGAGCTGCCAAAATTCACAGTTTTTTCATAACTTCTGATCGTCACGAGAGTAAGAGGCTTTGAAGGCTATCGAAAAACTAAATGATTGGCGTTGGAATGAGAAAAATCCATACAGTATGTGGCCTGTATGAACCGAAAACGTGTTCAAAAGTAAACAAAATTTAAATAACCGGGACGACCATTCATTCATTCTAAGCCAAAGTTAGTTTAAAACAGTACTTTATCGTACATTTTCGAGACTTGAAGCATTAAAAAGCTTCTGAATTCTACCTCTTGAGAAAAATAGCCAATAATTTCAGCATTCAGTTTTAACGTCAAAATATCAACATTTTGGCAGCTCATGCCCCTTTAACGAATGAGTAATAGAAACTAAAACATAGTAAAACACCACACATTTGATCAAAACAGACCATGTTGTCTCAAGAGTTTTCTCTTATGAATCTGTGCGCTTAAAAAATCTCATGAAAAAATGACCAGTGGGGAAAAGCAATTGTTTTGGGTTGTATGTATTCATATGTTATTTCTTGAAGAGGCAATACTAGATTTTGATCTATTTTCACGTCTGTTTGGGAGCATTTTGGTTCAGTTATTATTTGAATTTCACTTAATCAATATGCCCTAAAAGATCGCTTTCTTGACAGTTCAAGACCGTAAATATGGTACTTTGCAAAAAGGTTTGTCTTTGATTAATGTTTGCTTGTTGACTTTAAACAACTAGATGGGAACAACACGTAATGAGAGAAAGAAGGGATATTTCGAGAGGCGAGTAGATGTTTCGTCTTTGATCTCAATAGAGATGACAATCGGTAAAAGAATATGAACCTTATGTACACGCCTTAGGCTCAATCAATTGAAGAATTTGGTTTGGAAATAACCTCCCAGAGCATTTATCACCTTTATATGAAAATGGTGTACATGAAAAGACTTCCTCGTATAACAAAACATGGGTAAATAGGCCCAGCAAAAGCTGCTTTAGGACATCATGCAAAATATGTTAGGAACAGTTCATGAAAGGCAATCCTGGTAGAGCGGCGGGACGGTAACCCTAAGTCGTTAGTTTGATTCTCACCCTGGCCCGGATTTTTGTCCAGGTCAATCAGTGTCGGTTAGGCCTACAGCTGTATTTACTTATTCAGTAATTTCCCTGATGATGATGGCAGCTTGCAATCCTTATTGTTTCTTATATTTGTGTGACGAGCACCACTATCCAATCTGTAAACAAGTGTGACCAGCACCACTATCCAATCTGTAAACAAGTGTGACCAGCACCACTATCCAATCTGTAAACAAGTGTGACCAGCACCACTATCCAATCTGTAAACAAGTGTGACCAGCACCACTATCCAATCTGTAAACAAGTGTGACCAGCACCACTATCCAATCTGTAAACAAGTGTGACCAGCACCACTATCCAATCTGTAAACAAGTGTGACCAGCACCACTATCCAATCTGTAAACAAGTGTGACCAGCACCACTATCCAATCTGTAAACAAGTGTGACCAGCACCACTATCCAATCTGTAAACAAGTGTGACCAGCACCACTAGAATAGAATAGAATATTTATTCACTGATAGAATATATATTTATACAGGTGCTGTTTTAGGTGTTTGTCAGCGGGAATAAAACCCCTAAGGGCTTGTTTTATCCCATTACTAATTGTATAGAGTGCACATTATATAGCATTTAAAGTTACTTAAGTAAAAACAAGTACATGTAATAATATCGAAAAGCATAAAGTATAAATGGTGCATTGATATATACAGTGAGAGACAAAAAAAAGAAGACTGAACGATACAAAGAGGAAAAAAATGGTTTACCTTTACCACACACACACAATGAAAAAAAAAATTCTAACAACATTTGAATGGAGCCATGTATAATAACATAAGGATCGGAAGTGAGATTAATATAGTCGCTAATTACTCTGGGCCATAAGGCGTCGTATGGTGGATTTAAATAAGGACATTGATAGGATTAATTTTGTATGTACGGGCAAATCATTCCATACTGTTGGCCCTTTAACTCGAATTGTGTGAAGCATAAGGGAGGAATGGAAATGCGTTTTTTGCAGGTTCACTTCTAGTTGACGTGTGGGATAGGTATGTACTTCGGAGAGTTTAGTCAAGAAAAAACAGCTGTTTATTGGAAGCAGAGAGTCATGGTAAAAAAATTTCTGTATAAAAAGGAGAATAAAATAGTCGTTCAGCTTTAACAGAGGTATGATATTAAGAGATTTGAGTAGCGGGGAGGTATGAGCCAGTCTTGGTGATAGTGAAATGATTCTAATCAGTCTTTTCTGTAAAGTAACCAGAGGCTGGAAGTGGGTTGGGTATGTATTGCCCCATACGATATTGCCATAAGCAACATAAGAATAAAAAAGACTATAATATAATGCTATGCGGGATTGTTTATTTAGACAGTGCTTAATATTGTTCAGTACTCCAATATTGCGGGATAGTTTGCATCGAAGATATTCGATATGAGTTTGCCAATTTAGCTTTGAGTTTATAATAATCCCAAGAAATTTGAAGTTCTCGATACAATTTATGGGTTTCCCTGCAATGTGCAGTACTGGGGCATTATGTCTAGATGAACGCGATGGACGGATAAACATGAATTTGGTTTTAGTCAAGTTGAGAGTTAATCTGTTACAAAAGAACCATTCGTTAACCTTATCAAGTTCTGTGCATATTAAAGATTCAAGTTGCTTTGGATCAGGATCTGATAAAATTATGCTGGTGTCATCCACAAATAGAATAAGATGTAAAATGTTACTAACACTAGTTATATCGTTAATGTATAACAAGAAGAGAAGGGGCCCAAGAATGGACCCTTGGGGAACACCGCATGTTATTGGACAGTAGGAAGACAAACTGTTGTCATATTGAACTGTTTGCAGGCGATCAGAGAGATGACTCTGGAACCAGGAGTTGGCAGCGCCGCGGATGCCGTAGTGATTCAGTTTGTTGAGTAGTATAGTGTGATCCACCGTGTCAAAGGCTTTGGTAAGATCAAGAAACACAGCCACGCTGAATTTGTGAGCGTCTTTGGCACTAACTAGTTTATCATATAAATTTAGCAATGCACCAGAAGTTGAATTATTGGCTCGAAATCCATATTGATTATTGGATAGGATATTATGATTTTCAAGAAATTTTGTTAGTTTATTGCTTACCAGTTTTTCGATTATCTTGCTTAGGCTAGGTAATATAGAGATGGGTCTGTAGTTATTGGGGTCATTTGTGTCACCTGCTTTAAATATTGGCGTAACTCTTGCTATTTTAAATTTTTGGGGAACAGTAGCTTGAGAAAATGAGGAGTTTATTATGAACGACAAAGGCAGAGAAATAAGACATGCAACAATTTTAAGCATGGCTGGCTTAATATTATCAATCCCGGCTGATGAGTTTTTGAGGGATGCTATAATCTCTTCAATGTCTTTCGGTAAAATGTCAGAGAGCTGAAATTCTTCAACATAATCAAAAAGTAAATAATTTTTAAAATTTGATGAAACTGGGATATTTTTTGCAAGCAAAGGACCAATAGAACTAAAATAGTCGTTAAAATGGTTAGCGATATCAGATGGATTAGTGACGGATCTCCTGCAACAGTTATTTCAGAAGGTAAGCTTTTTGTTTTATTTTTGCCCATTAATTCATTTATTGTTTTCCATGTGTCTCTTATATTGTTATTATACTTGTTAAATTTTTATTCGTAATAAAGAGATTTGGCTTTTTTGAGAACATGTTTGAGTTTATTTCTATATCGTTTGTATTTTGATGTAAATTCGGCGGATTTGTGTATCAAATGTTCTCTGTATAGGTTGTTTTTTTTATTGATGGAGTTTAAAAGGTTTGGAGTTATCCAGGGTTTTTTGATGGACTGTGATTTATTTGACTTCAGATGTAATAATGGAAAGCATTCTACATAGATGTCGCCAAATTTTTTAGTGAACTCGTCAGTGGCTCGATCAACGTCGTCGGTATGTTGGTACACACTGTGCCAGTCTGTGGACTGAATTTTCTCAACAAAAAGCGCCTTTTGAGTACAGTTAATCAGTCGCGATGGAGATAGCTTATGAGTTTTCTTGATTTGGATGACAGTATCTGTTATATGAAAAGTAGGGAAATGATCAGATATGTCGGAGAGTATGATGCCTGATAAGTTATTATTTTCATGGAAATTAGTAAAAATATGATCAATGAGAGTTGCTGTTCTTGATTGTACGCGGGTTGGTTTGGTGATTTTAGGGAAAAAATAGTTTGACTGCATAATTTCATAAAACAATTTGGTGAGACTGTGCTTATCTATATTTAGCAAGTCAATATTACGGTTACCCATAAGCAGGCATTTTTTTGTTTCGGGTTTAATCTTGTCAAGAATTGATTGCATCGTCATGTTAAATTTTTCTAAACTTTTCCCCGGGGGACGGTACACTGTACCTATAATTATTTTTAGTGTGCTGCATGTAATCTCAACAAATACCGATTCACAGTCATCAGTTGTGCAAGATAAAGCTTCTCGGAGTTTGAAATTTACATCGTCTCGAACATACAATATAACGCCACCGCCAGATTTGTGTTTTCGAGAAACGGGAAGTGATACGTAACCAGGGATAGGATAGAGGTGTTCCGTAGATGTGTCAAGCCAGGTTTCAGTAACACCAATGGCTGTGAATTTCGTATTAAGACTGTTAATTAATGATATTAGTTCTGTAAAGTTGGCTTTTATGCTACGCGCATTTAAGTGAAGAACAGATAGTTGGGCATTTTGTGGGATCTGTTCAATAACATTTTTGGCCTCTGTGACTGTGTAGTAGTTGGAATGATATGAGCTTAGGGAAGACCAGTGATTCACTTCACCGTCAGTGTCGTCAGTTGGGTATTTACAATGACCTAGAGAGTTCAGCTTGAGTGGATTAAAACACATGTTTTCAAAGTCTGGTAGGTCATGATTGTCAGTGTCCGATGTGTCTGATTCAATCTCACTAGTGTCATAAAACGGGAGGTCAGATAGAAAATGCATTTAAGTGGGAGGAGGGAAATCCCGAAAATACATGCTCTCGTATTGATCAGTTTGTGTGGTGTGGTAAAGTTTTATATGAATACAGTTCAGTCTATAAAAAAGTGTGCAGAGAAAAAAATATATGATATAAAAAGTAACTGGTGTCATATTTACAAGCGAGTGTTGGCAAGAAAGAGAGAACCTTAATATGGACGTCGGCAATTAAATCTGTAAACAAGTGTGACCAGCACCACTATCCAATCTGTAAACAAGTGCGACCAGCACCACTATCCAATCTGTAAGCAAGTGTGACCAGCACAACTATCCAATCTGTAAACAAGTGTGACCAGCACCACTATCCAATCTGTAAACAAGTGTGACCAGCACCACTATCCAATCTGTAAACAAGTGTGACCAGCACCACTATCCAATCTGTAAACAAGTGTGACCAGCACCACTATCCAATCTGTAAACAAGTGTGACCAGCACCACTATCCAATCTATTAACAAGTGTGACCAGCACCACTATCCAATCTGTAAACAAGTGTGACCAGCACCACTATCCAATCTGTAAACAAGTGTGACCAGCACCACTATCCAATCTGTAAACAAGTGTGACCAGCACCACTATCCAATCTATTAACAAGTGTGACCAGCACCACTATCCAATCTGTAAACAAGTGTGACCAGCACCACTATCCAATCTGTAAACAAGTGTGACCAGCACCACTATCCAATCTGTAAACAAGTGTGACCAGCACTTCAGACATTATTTCGGCTTCTGTAGCACACAGACTGTATGGATTTTTCACATTTAGTTTTAGACGACATTTGAAGCATGTTAGTGTCGTAACAATCCGAATTTATGAAAAAAAATTGAATTTTGGCAAGCAAAACTTTTTTCTTCTAATTATCCTTATTTTGATCAAATTCTCAAACAGATATCTAATTCAACAAGAACTTGCTGGTTGACATACTTATTTAAGATTATACATACAAATATTTTGAGATGACAATGATATTATGTGATACCTGTGACATATTACGCTTTTGTTTTATCATTTTTTCACAACTGGCCATCGCGTTTTGAACCAATGTAACTTGAAATAAACCAATAAATAAATCTCATGTACATATAAGTGTAAGTGTAGATTAGCAAGAAATACAAATATTGAGAACCATTTATCAACCCAATCGGAAAGGTATGTACATTACGTCTGGTTGTGTTATATTCAAACATTCTACATTTCCTTGTTATTGCCAGACACTTGAACATTTCGTCATGCCATGCCAAATGAAAACATTACAATGGTAATTTTATAGCCTAAAGCTTTTAAGCTATATAATTCACTTTCGCTTTACTTCCGCATCCAGAGTGAGAGTTTAAAGGAAAGAGGAAGAACCGTAGATGAGATTGATACTTTACACACGAAACGTCTTGCCATTTTCAGAAGCGGGCTTTTAACCTAGCATTGAAACTACTACCTTATTTTATCTAAATTTTAGACAAGAAGATTTTCCCTGTGCCCGTGTGTTTTAGTGATAATAAATATATTCTGGGCGTTATTTCGAACAATAAACACTGACCTGTGCCAAAGTAAAGTAACAATTCTGTTAATAAACCAGCTCAAATGACTCAAATGTAGCACTCCTGTTGGATCTAAGAATCGGAAAATAAGGGTGAATTTGAAGAGAAATGTATAGGACACTCGTCATCGTTCGGCAACAAAGAAAGAAACCCTTTTAGCTAAAATGGTAGGATGTTTTTTATTCGATTATTTCACTGCACGATTTTGAAAACCTAAATAAAAGTTCAAAAACATATTCAAACAGTTTATATATAAAACTGTTTAAGCTTCGATTTAATTGAAGATAACTATACAGGAAACATTTAAGAGGCGAGAAGCAAATATTAAATCTGAAAAAATTGTCATCAAATGGGTAACCTTTGGCAAATGTGTAAGCAACTTAAAAACCCATACACGAAAAAGACCAGCGTTGACCAGAATAAACTGTGCTCATCCTCGAATGGTGACTCGAGTATCAACCACCCTATAAATGGTTCGAACTACTGAAGATGGTGTGAAGTACTTTTTTCGTTGGCAAATTACACGTTTAGTATCGTTATGCGTTATCTCCTTATGCTTGAAGAAACTCGAAAGCCGTGGAATACCGGGTTCACGGATGCGTAGCGTTATTCCGAAGGTCCGTTATTCCGAAAGTCTTGTTGTCCAAAGGCCCGTTAGTCCGAAGTTTTTGTTGGCTTTTAGGATTAAGTAACCAAAATGTAATGTCTGTTTATGTAAGCTTAATGAACACATGGTTGACTGAGTATACTTTTTACGAACATAGTAGTTACCATGCGCAATATCTCTACAGTGATAAACTTGTGACACATTACCCCCAAGCTATGCCCATTGGTCTAAATGGTAGTGTAAAATGACTTGACGGACCAGAAAACATAACTTCTATGCTTGATTAAACTTATTTCACTTCATTTCGTTTTCAGTTTATCATCTTGAATTTATCGACAGGCCCTTTCGTATCCCTCATACCAAATGCTTCGCATTCCAGATTAGGTCTTTGGATTAAGTCGGCCGTTTACCCTTTTAGATGTTGTCAATCATTTATGGTTGATGTGTGCGCCGTACTATACAGATGAAATATGCAGTGAAAACAGAAAATTTCATAAAGATGGAAACGGTCAAATTAACAGGATCAAAATCATCTCGTTGTGACAACATGTACTTATTTAAGATTTTATATACAAATCGTTTGAGATGATGATAATATTATTACCTGTGACATATTACGCTTTTGTTTCATCATTTTTTTTTCACAACTGGGCATCGCTTTTTGAACGTAATGTAACTGAAATAATCTTGAGCATGGCTTTAAACTACAAAAGGATTCCAGAAAATTCTACTGACCTAGGATAAGCTCCTGCCAGTCGTTAACCTAATGAAATACCATAGGTTTAGTTTATTACAACAGTTTATGGGATATAAAGGTCTAAATGATATACCTCTTTAACACAATTAGAAACTTGTCTCCATGGTTATTTTAGACAAGAAGATTGTCCCTGTGCCCGTGTGTTTTTAGTGTTTATAAATAAATAAATCTCATGTACATATAAGTGTACGTGTAGATAAACAAGTAATACAAATATTGAGAATCATTTATCAACCTCATCGGAAAGGGATGTCCACTACATGTACGGCTGGTTTTGTTATGTTCAAACATTCTACATTTGCTTTTTATTGCCAGACACTTGAACATTTCGTCATGCCATGCCAAATGAAAACATTACAATGGTAATTTTATAGCCTAAAGTTTTTAAGCTGTACAATTCACTTTCGCTTTACTTCCGCATCCAGAGTGAGAGTTTAAAGGAAAGAGGAAGAACCGTAGATGAGGTTGATACTTTCCACACGAAATGTCTTGCCATTTTCCGAAGCGGACTTTTAACCTAGCATTGAATCTAAATATACATAGATTCTGGACATTATTTCAAACAATAAACACTGACCTGTGCCAAAGTAAAGTAACAAGTCTGTTAATCAACCAGCTCAAATGACTGAAATATGTAGCACTCCTGTTGGATCTAAGAATTGGAAAATAAAGGTGAATTAGAAGAGAAATTTATAGGACACTCGTCTTCGTTCGGCTCTCTTCCAACAAAGAAAGATACCATTTTAGCTCGCTAAAATTGTAGGAAGTTTTTTTTCGATTAAATTGTACTCATCATCTGATGGTAACTCGAGTATAAACCACCCTTTAAACGGTTCGAACTACTGAAGATGGTGTGAAGTAGTTTTTTCATTGGCAAATTACACGTTTAGGATCGTTATGCGTTATCTCCTTATGCTTGAAGGGACTCAAAAGCCGTGGAATATCGGGTTCACAGGTGCGTGGCGTTAGTCTTAAGGTCCTTTGAGTGTAGTCCGTTATTCCGAAGGTCCGTTATTCCGAAGACCCGTTAGTTCGAAGGTCTTGTTGTCCGAAGGCCCGTTAGTCTGAAGTTTTTGTTGGCTTCTAGGATTAAGTAACCAAAATGTATTGTCTGTTTATGTAAGCTTAATGAACACATGGTTGACTGAGTACACTTTATACGAACTTAGTAGTTACCATAAGCAATATTTCTACAGTGATAAACTTGTGACACATTACCCCCAAGATATGCTCATTGGTCTACATGGTAGTGTAAAATGACTCCGAACTCCGACCGATGGACCAGAAAACATAACTTCTATGCTTGATTAAACTTATTTCAGTTCATTTCGTTTTCAGTTTATCATCTTGAATTTATCGACAGGCCCTTTCGTATCCCTCATACCAAACACTTCGCATTCCAGATTAGGTCATTGGATTAGATCGGCCGTTTACCCGTTTAGATGTCACAAATCATTTATGGTTGTCGTGTGCGCCGAATAATACAGATGAAATATGCACTGAAAGCAGAAAATTTCATAAAGGTGGAAACTGTCAAATTAACAGGATCAAAATCATCTGGTTGGGACAACAGAGTAGGACGTCGAATGAAAAGATCAGTTAGATTACAGGGAAATTGTTCGTGTACGTCGAGCAAATATTTTCTGCTTTATCTTTATTAAGCCACGTTATCTAACAAAGGGGGGAACCAGCTACATGTATAGTTGTGGCAAATTATTTCTTCAGAGGCATCTGATTTTTTTCTGTTTCTGACCTCTGCTGTATTGTCTAGACAAAGCGTCTCTTTGAAAAAATGAAGAGTTTGGAAAACCGATTAGTAGTCTAAAGTTGGCACAGGCTGCTGATGTTGCTCTCCAAGTCATCCATTATACCAAGGGTTCTGATACAGCTTAGAATCGTTATTGACTTTTTCTAGTGACTCTTTCACACAGTTCTATATTCTACATGTTGAAAACAATAATTGTAAAATTGGTTGGTTGTTTTAGCTTATTGGTGCGTCCAAATGTAACATTGTTTTTATAAAAGTTTACAGATGCTCTAATGCCCTGATCAAAACAAGTCTCAATGTCCAGTTATTAAAAAAGGCAATATTTAGACTAAAAAGAAAACATGGTATTTGTATATTAAATTTATCGGCGGCCCTTTTTGTGTCCTCAAACCAATCCATGGTCTATATTCCTGGATTTATTTTCTAAAGTAAGTCTATCAAAAGGTCATTTAGAGTGCGCAAGTCTGGTTCAAATCATATAGTGCTCTGGTGCAGATGTATTTCGTTTGATGACATTGCTATGGTGGCTGATTTGTGCAATTTCGCGTTTTTGCTGCGAGAGTCAGTAGGCGAAAACGCGAGAGAATACGAAATAAAACTTAAACCTCGTCGCGAGAATGCGAAAACACTAACTAAAACTAAAATCTCGCCGCGAGAACGTGAAAACTCGAAAATTAGCCAAAAGTGCTTCATTTGTGCCATTTCGCGTTCTCGTGTTTTCGCCGCGAAGACACGAAATAAATTTAAAATCTCGCCGCGAGAATGCGATAAAAATAAAATCTCACCGCGAGAACACGAAAACTAGTCAAAAGTGCTCGTTTTGTGCCATTCATTCTCGCGGCGAAAACTCGAAACAATTCTAAATCTCGCCGCGAGAACAAGATAATAAACTTACTTTCGTTTTCTTATTCTCGCCGAGAAAACGTAAGTGGAGAGAGCGAAAGTAATCTGCAGGCATGCGTATTTTGTCAATAATATAATAAACCGATTTAGTCGAACAGATTAACTTCATCACTGACAACTAGTAGCCGTCATATTACTCAGATGAATGAACTAAATCAAATCTCATTGCAGCTTATTTCATGATTCTCTGTAGTTTTTTCTCCATGCCCTGGCGCATATTTATTTGGTGTATAGTGATTTACATTTTCTTACATTATAGAGAAAGAACTATATGTATATATATTAAAACAAACATTTCTCTTGTCAGACGGCCTATTTTCTTATATTATACAGCCTCCTTATGTTGCAATGTACATTGTTTAAAAAACCAAAGTAAATGTCACCTTCTATTTTTAGGGGGTCGCGAGTTCGAATCCCACTCAAAATTTTCTGACTGGGTTTTCACTCGAACGACCTATGTGGGATGGTTGTCAGTTACCAACGGAAGGTCGTGGGATTCCTCCCACAACGCCGCCATATAAGTGAAATAATCTTGAGCGCGGCGTAAAACACCAAACAATCAATCAATCTATTTTTAGGCTGTTAGCATAGCGACATTTGTATTCCTAAATTGATAGTGGCATGCACAGATTTATATATAATAATAGAGTCTGATGATCAAAAACCGGTGGGATAGAATGGTCAGAGGGAGGGGGGGGGGGGATAATAAAAACATTCCCACACATATATCGCCAGTATGGCAATTGGATAGTGTTTAACGTTTACTCATAATACTCATATGACTCTCTGAAGTTTTTCTGTATTTCGAAAACGATAACAGACCGTTCAGGCGGAAGTGTAGACAGTCTGCGCGCAAGCTTGCAAGCCACTTGCAAGTTACTTTCGTTTTCTTGTTTTTGAGTTTTTGCGTTCTTGCGGCGAGATTATAGTGGCACAAAAAGAGCGCTATTGGCTTATTTCTTGTTTTCGCATTCTCGCGGCGAGATTTTAATTTATTTCTTGTTTTCGCGTTCTTGCTTTAAAAAATGATTTCGCGTTCTCGCGGCGAAAACTCAAAAAACAAGAAATGACACAAATAAAGCACTTTTTGCTAATTCTCGAGTTTTCGCATTCGCGCGGCGACATTATTTTTTTTGTACGCCTGTAACCTTTAAGTTAAAGGCACACTTGCCGCCGTAGCCTGTTTAAATTTGCTAAGAAAACCAATTTACATGAGCTTACTACGACTAATACCACTAAACTTAAACATAGGACACATAAAACATGTCTAGTTAGCTTTAGACTGTAAAAATGGGGTGAAAAACAAACGAAGAATCGAAGCCTGATTACAACAACAACGATCAGTGTCGGTCAACTTTCGTGTTGGATTACCCTCCTTTCAGGCCTTTGTATCTGTGGTTTACACTCAAACAATTATCAGCAGGCTTTTCCAGTCGCTGTTAACCGATCGTCAGTCTGCATTTCTCAGATAAATAGGCCTACGTAAAATTACACTGTGCCGTTAGTTCACTCACTCGACTGAAACATAAAATCGCCAATAGGGGGCAGATCGGTTTGTTTACGTTCCGGGTACGTAACAATTCAAATTTTCAAATTCAAATTAAAAATACAAAGTGACGTCCAAACTTTTAAATTTTGGTAAAAATAGAAAGTTCCTAACTTATATTGTCTGGGAAAAATACAGAATACGGTCTTTCTTTTTTAATGTAAACAATATTCCTGATTTTTGCGGCAAGTGTGCCTTTAAACTACGCATGCACCAAAGGTGCCAGCTCGTTTGCAGTAATCAAGACAAAGTCAGTTTAGTTTTTTGGGCTGAATAGGCCATTCAAAATAGAATGACATTTATTAATAAAAACAAGGGAAAAGAAATTCAGCCCCCAAAGGATATTTACGAAAACGTATTAAATACAATGGTTTATCTGGCTTGGATTTATTAAAAAGTACTTGATTTAATGCAAAGGTGGGGAACAAAAGCGCCATAGGCTACCACTGCTCAGCAGGGCCAGCCACCCCCACCCAAGGCACCGCGGGCGAATGCTTGCAAAGCTAATCCAGGTAGAATACAAAATCGATAGACCGGTTTATGTCGGTACCTCAAAAAGTATTAAAAAAATAAAAGAAAATAATATTTAACTAAAACATTTCCAAAGGGTATAATATTAAATGACTAAACAGTATTCAGAAGCAGCCATGCTGACGACGAATACCCGTATAACAGAAATCAATAAAATCCATAGGGGTCAACGAAAGACTGGAACAGCCCTTCCATTTGCCCCTGTGCGTGATACAGGATTCCTTCCAAAGCCATCTCAAGCATAAATGTAAAAGGTACATAATTTGATATCAGTACATATTTAACATCATACAATAACCCAGCAGCCGTGCTGTACCGGGGACGTTTCAAGATCAACGGACAACACCATTCATACCCCTGGCAGCCCTGCTAAACCGGAGGCAACGCTTATCTGAAACACATGAAAAATAAAAGTCAGCTGGCATATTAAGGACATAAGAAAAGCACTGATTTCAACTTACTACCATTGCCATTTAATTTAAGGTCGTTCAAAACGAATGTCGTCAAGCTGCATCTATAAGATTTAAACGACCATGTTAAAATGATTTACACGAATATACTGACGAAAAGCGTTAGACTTCCACCGTCCTAGGCGTTTTATTACATCATTAGATACGCCCTGTGATGCCAACATGCTTTCTTTACCTATACGAAAACTATGAGTTTTATATTATATGTTATTAATCGAGTGTTTTCGTATTGCCTTGGTATTGACCTGAGGGTGGTCGTATTGGCCCGAGGTTGCAGGCCGAGGGTCAATACCACCACACACCAAGGCAATACGTAAACGCTCGATTCATAATATTTTTATTAATAGACTGTGGAAGTTATTTCCATTCGTTTGTTGGATGCCTTAAACAAATTGACGTCCGACCTTGTTTTTCTTTCCGTGTTTTAGTTCCTGGATAAGTAGAGAAGTTTCTTCCTCTTGAGCTGTACTAAAACGGTAATCGGATTCTTTAACAAGTATCTCAGTATATCAAATGTAAATAATTTACCACAAAAACGAACAATAGATACTTCATAATACAGAGTGATGTTTGCCTTATAAAAGGGGATCACAGCCGGTTTGTTTTAATGGAGTGCTTTAAGGATTCAGTTTGTTGGATATGTACGATTTTAAATAAACGAGTAAATAAATGCGGATTGTTTGCATTTGGAGAAACAATTTGTAGATTTTGTTAATACAATAAATATTTGTAATACAATAAAAAAATATTTAAATTACCGTATTTTATCAAATCGCTCAGTTAAGAGAAGCCAATATAACTAGACGTGAAGATTTAAGTCAAATTTAAAACAAAGCAGACATGTTTTATATGGTGTGTAGCAGAACAAAGACTGTTTTATCGGTAGAAAAACTGATTTATGCAGGGAAAGGGCATCTAACTTTTTGATCAAATTAATACCTCACTTAAATGCTTTCCTAAATTAAAAACAATCGTTGTACCGTAACGCCATTCAAACGAAATCATAGCGAAATGAGTAGAGTAGGTTGCAGTAAAATTGAATCCCCACTCTAAAATCTTCAGAAAAAATATTTTATTTTTCCCACACATGATAAACTTTACAAGTATAAATGAACTGACAATCTGGCAATATTTACAGCTCAAGTTATACCATATCAGAGCTTACTTGAAGTGAACTTCGTGTAACACGACACCAGGTTCAGATTGCACCAGACGATTCTTATGACTGAACTGTTGATTCTTGAAAAATAATCAACTGTTCTGGTCCATACAAATGTGTTGTTTAAGTCGGAGAAACAACTCGTGCCGTTGATTCTTGAAAAATAATCAACTCGCGCCGTTGATTCTTGAAAAATAATCAACTCGCGCCGTTGATTCTTGAAAAATAATCAACTCGGGCCTTGCGGCGCTCGTTGATTATTTTTCAAGAATCAACGGTCACTCGTTGTTTCTCCTATACTTAATATCCTGTCAATAAGAGCTTGTACAACGCACTCTGGTGTAGACATTTTGATATCAACATTTGTCGTCTGTTTCTGTCAAACTCTGAGACGTCACATGTTAATTGCGTCTTTCAGCCGCCAATATGACTTGAACTCGGCTTATGTGACTTGAACTCGGCCAATACAGCCCTACGGCTAATACGAACTTGATTCGCCGTCCGATATTACCCGGCCGCGATGGTCGTATTCGAGTAATAACTTGCACGGTCAATTAATAAAAGTTATTATCCAGTCCAAGGCAATTCACAGCAGATTGTAAAATCCGAGCAAATCTGGAACTGGATACAGGTGTCCCGTCGCCGAGACAAAAAGGTGTCCCGCTGTTGTAACGCTGCGACGATACCCTTAAATAAGTTTTCAGTGCCACTACAGGACAATATTTAGAGCTAGGTTGACAGGCTAAGTACAATACTACTGGCTTCAGGGAAGTATGATGTTTGAACTGAAGCATAGTAAGCTCCATCCCTGTATTGGATATGAAAGATATACCCACCCTTTTTAACGTATGCAAGGGTTTAACACTGGAGTACATCAACTCACTTACACGAAGCATTGCGTGAAAAGCTAGAAGAAACATTGCCTTATAATATAAAGTTGCTGAGAGAATAAATTAGGAACTGTATAAACTAAGGCGTCCACCAAATCATGAAGCATGTGCAACGAAATAGGACGACGGGTATTCGGTTTTTGGGTTGTTTTACTCATGCCTGCAAGGGTTTTTTGAACTATAAAACTACGACCCGGATCGGAGAACCCTGCTAGTTTGTGAATAAACCCAAGTGCCGACACAAATGTCTGTTGTCGCAGCATACCCTAAGTGCAAATATGCTACAAAATGCACTAAATTTAAAGGAGGTATTGGAAAAATAGATGTGTGATTAATAGGGTTTACAGACAGAAACGGTGAGTATAATAGCCAAGCTCTGCGATAAGTGGCCTTTGAAGACTTGGATAAAGATCAACGAAGAAGATATTGGGACACAGATGCTATAACAGCATGGACGTCGGCAGGATGGTGCAAGCTGTTTTTTCCAACCAAGGAGCCACCAACATTACTTCCTGTAATTTTAAGCGAGATAGCATATCAGCAATCATGTTATGTTTCCCGGGGATATGTTTAGCCCGAAAAAGTATGTTTTTACACAAGCATAGCGTCACCATGCGCCTCCCTAATCTCATTATCGTAGAATCCTTAGAGGACATTTTATTTATTATTTCGACTACTGCCTGGTTGTCACACAGGAATAATACTTTGTGGTTGGATAACTTGCTACCCCAGAGTCCCAGGGCTATCACTATTGGGAACATCTCTTTGACAGTAATATGGACCATCTCCAAGTTGGGCGGCCATGCCACCGCAAACCATTCCGAACCAAACACAGCTGCCATACCAGAGATCCCAGCGGCGTCAGACCACAACTTTATAGCTTCAGAGGAGACCCATTGGTCATGCAGAAAAAGAGATTTACCGTTAAAACTACGAATAAAAGAGAGCCATGTACGAACGTCAGACCTTGCTTCCTTATTTATTCGAATACGATGATGGGATTTTTTCACCCCTATCGTTAGATTAATAAGGCGCCGTAGAAAAGCGCGTCCAGGTAGAATCACCGAACAAGCAAAATTTAAGGAGCCTATTAAAGACGGGAGTTCTACCAGTGCGGCTTTCTTTCTCCTTACAAACGAGTCTAGTAGACAGAACAGTTTCGACAATTTTTCCACAGGAAGTCTAGCTTGCATACGTTTGGTATCCAGCTCAATGCCGTAAATGACTATGCATGTCGTAGGAGCACACGTTTTTTCATTTTTTATAGGAATACCTATTCTGTTACACAAATTTAGAAAAATCGTCAAAAGTTCTAAGCATAATGGAGAAGCCGGTGGACCAATAAAAAACAAATCATCTAAACTGTGGGACATACCAGGACTGCTGTATCTATTAGTCATGATCCAAACAAGAGCCCGACTAAGACAATGAAAAATGCGACATGAGGAAGAGCAACCCATAGGAAGACATCGGTCATAATAAAACTGATTTCCCCAAATGAATCCCAAGAGGTGATAATCAGCGGGGTGAATATGTATAATGTGAAAGGCATCCTCAATGTCCGTCTTGGCCGTAAGGCAACGTGGACCCATTATTTGTACCAAAGATATGACTTTGCATCTGTTGTGTATGACACAGTTGACATTCTCTTTAGCAATGGTGGAATTTACCGAATTTCCACTAGGGTAAGACAAATCATGAATCAACCTAAACGAGCCAGTTTCTTTTTTTGGAACTAGTCCCAGAGGGGAGCACACAAAGTTTTGGAAGGGAGGGAAATCAAAAGGAATGGCAATTCGATTGTTTGCTAGTTCCTTTTGAATCTTCGCAGTTACCGCGCTTGGATTTTGAGTAACAGATTTGTGATTACTCGATGGTAGCCTATGTGCTACATCAGAACTACCGATTCTAAAACCATTCGTGAAACGTTCAACCAAATACGCTCTGCCTTCATAACCCAGTTTAAGAGTTTATTCAATTCATTTGGATCCACTGGACTTGGAAGTAGAGTCGGCGGTGGATCTGTTAAATGACTTGGTTTTGGGACAGAATACACTGCCGTGAGGTCCGCCACATTTGGTACATTCGTGCTTGTATTTACAGGAGCCCTGTTAAAACATGAATTTTCTTGAGTAAATTTATAACAATATCCCGTGCGAAGGAAATTTCTATTTTTTACTTTTACAATTTCAGGATGCGGCGTATCCCATGGAAGTGAATGGTTTACTTCTTTTAACAGTCTAAATTGTTCATCATAAAACTTCCAGGTTGCATTACCATATTGAGAACCCAGCTCTTGTACAAGCATGCCATATTTCAATAATGCACGCATTTCGTTTGGATAGTGCAGAACATAGATCGAAATGAAAATAGTAAATGCACGATACCAGTCTTCAAAAGTATTGATGGAGCGAGAACGAGATCCATTTGTAAACGATACACTTGGCTTCCCTTCATTATGATTAATGGTCAGTGAGAAATTTGAGTCGCCAGGGGATTTTAGTAAATCAGTAAAATCAATGTATTTATGATCCCAAATTTTTTGTTTCAAAGATTGACATACGTGGCCATCGAGTGGAACACTTAAGGTTGACTGGAGTGGTGGATTACGAAACGAATTAAAGTTGTCCGTACCTGTATTTCCCCCATTTAAAAGCGACTGTAGACTATTTGACACGAGGGTACCGAAGTCATTCTCAGGCGTGAGCGTGGTTGTTGGAGGTTCTACAAATGACGGGTAAGGGGGAACTGGGTGGGTTTGTGAAATATGTGGTTGTAGGTTTGATGGGGTAGGATCAATTGTGGGGTTTGTTACGGTTACTAGACCGCCTTCCTTAAGTAAGTTGACTGTAACTACCGCAATCTCCTTGATTTGCTCAGGAGTGAGCGCAATAGAGACAGGGGGTTGGGTAGGGTTGCTAGTCTGGGATAGGCTCGTCCTGGCCGATACACAACGCCTTCTGGGTCTCTGAATGGGGACCTCCCGTGCAGAGGGGTTTATCTGAGAATTACTGCCCGACGTTGCTTTGGCTGATGCACTTCGAGTTTTTGGCTTCGCCGCAGCTACCACATCTTCCGCGGCTCTACGTTTCGCTGGCATAGTCTGGAAACAATTAAAATCACGACAGCAGCAGTATTATGTTTAAAATAACAAAAGTTTAAAACGTGCTATATGTATGAACATACAGATGTCGATTCATTGCACAGCTCCAAGTATTATTATTATTATTATTATTATTTTTTTTTTTTCAAACCTGAGAGGAAACCCCATCAGGAATAACGGATACACATCACCAAAGGCAACACTGGTAGCAAAGTTGTTTCATTATTGTAAACACAAAATGGACTTAACGCACACATGTGTTAACACAATGCTTACAGCAAATACAACAATAATGCTCTTGTATTACAGCAAGATTTAAGGTCTCATAATGGCCACATTGAACTATAAGACCAGGATACATTCTGGCGAATGAACCAAACACTTGCTGCTTATTCCAGAAGAAGCGTTGTCCAGGCGCCGAACAAAGTTGGTGAAGAAAAGAGTAATAACTGGCAGCAATGGAGACAAAACGAAGTAGCGAGTACTTCGAATCAAACATTCCATTAGTAAGCACACCAGACTCGTATCCATTTTAATTGTTCGTGATTTAAACATCGAGCTTGAATAACAAACTGTTCATATATCATCAAACAGTATAAACGTTTATGTAATACAGTCCATAAAATTATCTTAAAATGCTTGAAAAAAATGAAATATCAATGCATGAATAGTCAAACCCCTCAATGGTTCCAGGTAGGCAACCCACTGGATTCAATATACCGAAAGCCCAGGACATTACTTACAGCTATGAACAATTGCACCACGCAAGCTTCTGGCTAACTTGCGTTGTCCCACATCATTTAAGTGAATTCCATCTACATGCAGATGCGACTGGTCAGCCCACATTCCCTATGTTTTAAGAAGGATATACCCGTGTTTCCTCCTTGACAGTTTGACAAGCTATTGTTCAGAATTATATTCGTCTCATTTATCTTGTCGTTCAAATTAGGGAATTGTTGACGTGCACGTGTTAGGAGCTGACCAATAATGACTATATTCACGCCGTGCACGAGAAAGTTAGCAAAGGAGATCAAATCGCGTCCGCATGTTTGGGGGGATAATAACGGGCTGCACAGGTCGTTCTCGCCTAACTGTAGAACAATTACAGACGGACGTAAAGGCCCGTTCTCACTGTGCGATTTGTCGTACGGACTTGTTGCATGCGATTCAAATGGATGCATTTGATTGGTTGACAAATCTTATTCAACAATTATACGCATCCATTTTAATCGCATCCTACAAGTCGGTACGACAAATCGCATAGTGAGAACGGACCTTTACAGAAGCAGAGGTTTTAATTTTGGTATCCATTTTTTTACTGTTGCTCGACCCAAACCAATACATTCCACGTGGTAATGGTCGGGGTCGAGGTTTAGATTCGACCAGACCGGTGAAAACTTTGTGAGATTCTATGGGATGTATAAAGCTATGCCCCAGAACAACTATGTCACGACGCTCCATAGCTGAATGAGAAAAATTAAATGGAATTTTTACGTTGGCTACTCTGTCTGAATCGTCCGAAACTACTGTCTCCAGATAGTTGCAGAAAGTGTGGCTTGTGGAGATGTCCGGCAGGATAACCGTCATATGGAGAAACAAGGCTCTCTTCTGATTGGCTGATGATCCTACACAAGTGTCCTCCATTGGTTCAAATATTATAAACAAGCGAATGTCCACATTTTCCCAAGCGAATACCCCAATTATGAAAGTAGCTAAGTTACGTCACACAAATACAATTAAATAGAGGATATTGAACAGTTGTGTTTGAATAGCACTTATATTTTTTCGAGTGAAAGCCGGAGAATAACCCACGAGACTCGAAGCGTCGAGTGGGTTATCCCTCCGCCTTTCAAGAGAAAAAATATAAATGCTGTTCAAACACAACTGTACAATATTCTGTTTATTATTTATACTATCATGTTTTAGGCTGGAGATTGTTTATTAAGTATAAATTTATAAATTATAAAAAAGAAAGTATTAACAAATTTATGACGGATTAGGTTTTCAGCAAACGTAGGAATATATATCGCTGACCAATGAAACAACAGCATGTCTGTTCTTCTCACGTGATTATCGACTGTCAGATTTGGGGTCATTTGAATGGACATTTTCTCCTTGAAGTTTTTCGCGATATTTCATGTAAAAAGAAATTAAATCGAACTCCATGGATTTTAACTCTGCAGAGCACCAGTCACCAGGATAAAAAATGATATTTGAAATTACTTTACATTGTTTAAACGCGTCAATGAATGGCAAGTACAGTTATTCGTTACTCGCAGTGGTCCGATTCTCCGAAGCCATGCTGCAGGTCACACAACGCTGCCAACATACATGTACGATCGATTTTGAAGTTTTGTTTTATCGCTTTGACTTAGAGTGTTAAGCCGATCCTCTATTGAATCAATTTAGTGTTTTCAGCTGTAATTTATTTATCTTAATGTTGATTATGACTGAAAAGGCTTCATTTAGCCTATCGAAATCCTAAGTACTGTTGTTGTTGTACAGCAGACGTCGGTACACAAGAAAGAAGTAGGTCCGACGACGTCATCGGCTTCGTCGCGTGCATTAAATAACAAAACTGGCATTTCACTGCAGTGAATTTTAACATTTCTGAGTGAAGGAAATCCCTAGTTTTCACTTATGTATAAATAATAAATGCATTTAATTTCACATTATTACCTGTGACATATTACGCTTTTGTTTTATAATTTTTTCACAACTGGGCATCGCTTTTTTAACCAATGTAACTTCAAATCAACCAATAAATAAATCTCATGTACATATAAGTGTAAGTGTAGATAAACAAGGAATACAAATATTGAGAATCAACCTCATCCGAAAGGGATGTACACTACGTCTGGTTCTGTTATATTCAAACATTCTACATTTCGTTGTTATTGCCAGACACTTGAATATTTCGTCATGCCATGCTAAATGAAAACATTACAATGGTAATTTTATAGCCTAAAGCTTTTAAGCTATATAATTCACTTTCGCATTACTTCCGCGTTCAGGACGAGAGTTTAAAGGAAAGAGGAAGAACCGTAGATGAAGTTGATACTTTACACACGAAACGTCTTGCCATATTCCGAAGCGGGCTTTTAACCTAGCATTGAAACTACGTACTACCTTATTTTATCTAAATATACATAGATTCTGGACAATAAACACTGACCTGTGCCAAAGTAAAGTAACAAGTCTGTTAATAAACCAGCTCAAATGACTCAAATGTAGCACTCCTGATTGATCTAAGAATTGGAAAAAAAGGGTGAATTTGAAGAGAAATTTATAGAACACTCGTCTTCGTTCGGCTCTCTTCTACCAGAGAAAGAAACCCTTTTAGTAAAATGGTAGGATATTTTTTTTTCAATTATTTCACTGCAAGATTTTGAAAACTAGAAATAGTGCAAAAACATATTCAAACATTTTACCTGTAATAGTGTTTAAGCTTCGATTTAATTGAAGATAACTATACAGGAAACATTTAAGAGTCGAGAAGCAAATATTAAATCTGAAAAATTTTCACCAAATGGGTAACCTTTGGCAATTGTGTAAACAACTTAAAACCGATGGAAAAAACCTATACACGAAAAAGACCAGGCGCTGACCAAATACACTGTGCTCATCCTCGAATGGTGACTTGAGTATAAACCACATTAGCCCGGATTATCGGTCTTATGGTGACTGGTATTATATGGCTGGTAATGTGTCTTATGACGAACACGGGGAGAAAAAAAAATTCGGCAGAGCCCAGATTTCTTGGCTAAAACCACCCTATAAATGGTTCGAATTATTGAAGATGGTGTGAAGTACTTTTTTCATTGGCAAATTACACGTTTAGTATCGTTATGCGTTATCTCCTTATGCTTGAAGGACCTCGTGGAATATTGGGTTCACGGATGCATAACGTTAGTGTGAAGGTCATGTAGTCCGAAGGTAAGTTATTCCGAAGATCCGTTAGTTCAAAGGTCTTGTAGTCCAAAGGCCCGTTAGTCCGAAGTTTTTGTTGACTTTAGGATTAAGTAACCAAAATGTATTGTCTGTTTATGTAAGCTTAATGAACACATGGTTGACTGAGTACACTTTATACGAACTTAGTAGTTACCATAAGCAATATCTCTACAGTGATAAACTTGTGACACATTACCCCCAAGATATGCCCATTGGTCTAAATTGTAGTGTAAAATGACTCAGAACTCCGACCGATGGACCAGAAAACATATAACTTCTATGCTTGATTAAACTTATTTCACTTCATTTAGTTTTCAGTTTATCATCTTGAATTTATCGACAGGCCCTTTCGTATCCCTCATACCAAATGCTTCGCATTCCAGATTAGGTCATTGGATTAGGTCGGCCGTTTACCCGTTTAAGGTCCACTCACACGGTGCGATTTGTCGTACCGACTTGTAGCATGCGATTAAAATGGATGCTTTTAATTGGTCGATACGATTTGTCAACCAATCAAATATATCCATTTTTATCGCATACGACAAGTCGGTACGACAAATCGCACCGTGTGAGCGGGCCTTTAGATGTCACAAATCATTTATGTTTGTTGTGTGCGCCGTATTATACAGATGAGCTATGCAGTGAAAACGGAAAATTTCATAAAGGTGGAAATGGTTAAATTAACAGGATCAAAATCATATGGTTGTGACATCAGAGTAGAACGTCGAATGAAAAAATCAGTTAGAATCGATTACGGGGAAATTTTTCGTGTACATCGAGCAAATATTTTCTGCTTTATCTTTGTTAAGCCCTGTTATCTAACAAAAGGGGGAACCAGCTACATGTATAGTTTTGGCAAATTATTTCTTCAGAGGCATCTGATTTTTTTCTGTTTCTGACCTCTGCTGTATTGTCTAGACTAAGCGTCTCTTTGAAAAAATGAACTGTTTAGAAAACCGATTAGTAGCCTAAAGTTGGCGCAGGTTGCTGATATTGCTCTCCAAGTCATCCATTATACCAAGGGGTCTGATACAGCTTAGAATCGTTATTGACTATTTCTAGTGACTCTTTCACACAGTTCTATATTCTGCATTGTTGTCTTTGAAAACAATAATTGTACCATTGCTTTATAACAGTTAAGAGATGCTCTAATGACCTGATCAAACAAAGACAAATCTCATTGTCAAGTTGGGTAAAAAAGGAAATGTGTTGGCCCCATAAAGAAATATTTAAACTAAAAAAATCATGGTAATATTTTTTCTATGATATCTATTTATTTTTATCTCCCCGGCATATAATGCCGATCAACTTGTCTGTCTGTCTGTCTGTCTGTCTGTCTGTCTGTCCGTAATCATTTCTTGTCATCGCATCTCCTTCCAGGGTTTTCATCATTTTTTTTTCGTAACATGGTGGCCATGTTGCATATCATGCGAGAATGTGCACCTCCTATTCTGGTTAAGCTGGTTGCCCTTTCCCGACAGTGTACGAAGATATAGACAATTAGTGCTTGTCATCGCATCTCCTCCCACGGTTTTCATCAATTTCTTTCGAAACTTGGTGAACATGTTAAATACCTTGCGAGGATCTGCCCCTCCTGTTCTGGTTACGCTGGTTTCATTATTTTCAGAGTTACTACCCTTTTTCGACAGTATATGAAGACATAGACACTGGGTGCTTGTCATCGCATCTTTTCCCACGTATTTTGTCAATTTTTTTTTTATCTAAGTGGACATGCTTAATATCATGCGATTTACGTAAACAATAGGTGCTTGTTTCTGATGACATAAGGTGTTTCAGGGCATCCTGTATGGAAATACATTTTTTTCTGCTCTTAGTATGTTTCCACTTCCACAATATTATTTGGGGCCGGGGGATACGTCATCCTCTGATGGTTCTTGTTATCCTTAATTTTATTTTGTTTCTCTCTCTCTTTTATTGTATGTGTACATTTCAATTGTAGTATTGATCATTGCATGGTATGATTATGTCTCCCCAACATATGGGGGGAGGGGGGGGGGGGCATACTGTGGTTGTGCTGTCCGTTGTCCGTCAACTAGGGTTTGTCTGCACAATATCTCCAGAGTTTATCAAGATCTTCAGTTAGCCTCTGAATCGAATATTTTCATTGGTGGAATTGGATGAAATTTTAATTGCAGCTTATTGGCGAGGACGCCCAGAGTAGATCAAGTTTTGGGTGCCTCTACGCCCGTTCAATCTTCAGTTCAATCTTAGTGGCACTTAGTGGTTACTGGCTTCATTGATATATTTTATTTTAAAGTAAATCCTTCATTTTCAAAGTAATTCAAAAAGACCAAATTTTGCCATCACTTTAAAGTGGACAGTGACAGTAAGAGTCCCCCTATATTGGTTAGTTAGTAGCAAAAATACATGTTCCTTTAACTCTTACGACTTTAAAACGGCATGAGCTGCCAAAATAATGTTATTTTGACGTAGAAACAGAATGTTGAAACTATCTGCTATTTGTCTCAAGACGTATAATTCAGAAGCTTTTTAGTGCTTCTAGTCTCGAGAATGTACGATAAAGTATTGTTTTGAACTAACTTTGGCTTAGAATGAATGAATGGTCGTCCCGGTTATTTAAATTTTGTTTACTTTTCGAACAATATTCCTGTTCGTATAGGCCGCATAGTGTATGGATTTTCCTCATTCCGGCGCCAATCATTTAGTTTTTTGATGGCCTTCAAAACCTCTTACTGTCGTGACGATCAGAAATTATGAAAAAAAAAGTTTGAAAAAGTGCTCATGCCACTTTAAGTTGACCTTGCGCGCCATTTTGACCTCTTCTAAAAATAACAGAAAAATACAGTGTAAATGAAAACTAAAATCTTAGTTTTGTAAATAAAAAGTGATAGCTTCAGTGTTGCATATATACTACCAGATAACAGCAATATATATTTCGTCCTCTTGATTGGTCGAACTTTTTACACAACATGGCTTTACAATAGTTGAAATCATAGTCAAATAAAGTAGTCAGATGACACCTTCACGTGCAGAAAATGTAGTCGAGGAACCAGTGAAGATGAAGGTCACAGACTTGATGGTTAAACTAATTTTCTCGTTATACGTTATTTCTGAGTTTCAGTCGTTACATTCTGGATAGTATTTAATACTGTAACTTTCACTTTGTTGTCACAATATCCAAATATGGGATACAAACGAGAAGGAGGGACCTCTGACATCTACATATTTCGGTTATCGCTGCAATGCTATTTCGAAATTTATTAGTGTGTTATAGGAAGCGTGTTTTTTATCAGAAATATGTTACACTCCACAACATCCTAAATGCCTTTTGGGAATGTCATCGGAAACTGTTATCCAGGTGTGAGGTGCCACCAATGAACTGTCATCTGTCGCTCGCGGCATCAGACCAAGGTTTTACCAGCACACATGTATCACTGATCTCCCCCTGCAGTCACCGTGTGGGAATCCTCAAACATAGATAAGAGTTGAAATGTTAGTCGGCCCTCATCTATCACTTACTTAGATTCGTTAAATAAAACAAATCATTTTTCTGTTTCAATACTTGAAGGTTGTAAAAGTGACCGACAGATATGGATCGTTTGGACGAATTTAATTTAGATGATAAAAGAAGATCGCTGACATAGCAATTTAGTAAGATTCGAAGCCGGACAAATCTATTCACCGAGTTCGCCTCAATTTGATTATCACGATACAGAGATTGTCCATAGTTGGCGTCTATATTAACCGCTTTCCATCGATGTATGTTTGTCACTGATACTCTGTAGCGTTTCTCCGGGTACAGCCAGGTGTCAGCATATAGAACTCACTCGTCTTCATTTCATTCGTCATTCCCACGAGCCAAGCAAACAAGCCGAGTTAGTTACATTATTTCTCGTCGATCATGGCTTGACGCGTTTAACATTACATTGGGTTACAAGTTGAAGGAAGTTAGGATTAGAAGTCTCTGTTTCACAAACTCATGTTAGATGGCTGCCCAGACGAGGTCAAGGATAGAGAACCGGTTTCCCTCTCTGCGCTGAATTTTGTCTTATTCGTCAAATATCATTGAGTGGTGCGTATGAAACATCGAGCAAAGTGTCGTCCATAGTGATACAGGCTACAGACATTTCATTTACAAAGTTCACATAAAAATAACGTGATTTATTTTCCAATTTTTTTTTGGACTGAGTGGGAATTGAACCCGCGACCCATTGGCGAAAGGCTGTTCGGATTGAGCGTCCAAAGCTCTACCTATTGATGCCACAGATGCCCCCTCTAAGATTGGAGCATCCGGTGTTGGGTTGACCTGCAATCGGTGTTAGATGAGAGCATCCGGTGTTGGACTGGAACATCTGGTATAACTTACCTATAAGAGAGAATGCCATAACAACACCAAACCCAAATGGATTAACATCAGACGGAGTTTATATTTAGCAATTGTCTTGTGGAAGATTTTCCAGCTTTATTATGTCGATCGACACAAACAATCAAATTCACCACAAACACAACACAATTTTGTTCTAGTTGGATAAGTCGGGTTCATGTCTGCCTCGCAATCCTGGTCATCTACATTGCATGAAGTAAATTGACCACACGTACGTCTGGCTCCACATAACCACATTCCTCTGCCACACAGGCTCTTGCGACATGACCCCACCAATAACACGTAACACACTTAAAATGGCGGATAGTCTCTGCAGATAAACACAGTCACTGTACGCTCGTTGAGCAGACAAACACACAGTCAATGTACGTATGTTGAGCAGACACACACTTGGAGCACGCTTTAGATTGATTGTCTTCGATATATCCAGGCAGGTGTAGAAAAAATATCACAACAAGCTTTGTCAGAATTTCATCTCATTAATACTGTGTCCCATCAATGTCACCCCCCCCCCCTCCCCGCGAGCTAGGCCAAACGATTCACTGTCAGTCATAATTATTTCATAAGAATAGGCCCCTCTCGATATACAAGCTACAATAGCATTTTCTCCCCACATCTTTAATGGCTGGTCATATCTGCAGTTATTTTTCTGATGTACTCAATACACACTTAAGTCCTATTTACTGAAATATGAAATTTCAAACACTTTAATGTTTTTTGATTGATTGTTGAAATGTTGGAACAGATTTAGTTTATCAGAAAGGTAGAAGGTTGTGGGTGGGAGTGTCTCTGTACACAAATTAAACCCATACTCTCCATACACCTAGAGTAATGTCTTACGTGAGAAAAAAATGTGTGTTCTTCAATGTTAAAATCGTTCATAGGAGCACTAACGCAAACATCACGGTTACCATGGCTGCATGTTTACCTTCATTTGAGTTACGTGGTTGCTATCTTGAAATGCGGGTGTACATTGGCTTGTTGGAGATTACGTGGCGCTGATAAATCGGTCACTAGATGCAGATTCTTCGTTCAAGAAAAACGTTCGGTTGTGCAATTTCTCGTGTTCGGCGTACGTCGAACTCTACCAAGGACACCCAATGTAATATCATCGACTTAACAAAATAATCAAAAGTAGTAATAATATATCACCCATGGCAATACCAGTTTATGTAGCGCAGCACGGAAATCTCATCACAGGCGAATGGCAAAATGCAAGTCGGGGACAATAAAAATACCGAAATTGTTTTATTTCTCTGGCAGAATTGTTGGCAATTTTATCATCTTAACAAATGCTGGCAAATTACTGTTTCTGCTCGTAGCAAAGGCAGTGTTCCATAGGTCTATCAAGCATCTCTCAATGTGAAGGTTTTATTCAAGAAAACAACTTTTTAAAGCTCTTAGAAACCGGGTAAATTGAAAGTTTCATTTAAATAAAAGTAAAACAGACGAATGAGCTATGTGCGTTTGTCATAATGTCAATATCATGAGCGATCTCTAGGCATACACACCATTATGTTAACGTGCCTAATGGGTGTGTTGACATCGACTCCCATCTTCTCTCAATTGATAATAGTTCAAATATCTGTATTTTCATTAACCAATGGAAATGGAAGACGGCCATACAGATCCAAAGAACAGGAAATTAGAAAATGCTTTTACTAGAGCTAATATTGACTTATCGTTAACGTGAATTTTATATTCATTTCACAGAACAGATGAATATGAAACAGTAAAAAGAAGATTTCCATCTTTTTTCAGTTTGAAATCTTTTTTTTAGCAATACAACAACGAAAAAAAGTGTTCCAGCTTTTAAGCTTTTATTCCCATTGTATGAGCTAAATTGAAAAAGTGCGTCCGACGAAAATTACAAATAGAAAATCCCACATTTTACTGTCGCAGACGTTGGGATTGATCACTGATAAACTTCTTTCCTCTGGTATACCGTTTTATGACAAGTTTGATTCGATTTTATTTTTGAATTCCTTTGCCGCTAGTTTTAGCTGTTTACTTCTAACAAGAGGTTCCAGAGCGAGCCCTGGAATGCTTACATCCTAAACCGTCGTTTCGTCGTCGTCTTACTTTTACGTGCTTTTTTGTCCGGATTCTGTAATGTAGAAATAAACTATAGAAGGTCGGCACTTCACAGTTTATCGGATACAGTTAAATGACTAATTAATTGTATTTTGTTCGCTGAATATCGACCTACCACCTTTCATCCAGTCAAATCACGCTTATCTTTCAAATTAGTAGAACTGTTATGAAGATTATAAACACTATTAATCCCTTTTAGAATATTGTGTCGAATCGTAGTTTAGTTTTATAGGACATATAGTTACAAAGTTTACTTACCAATTGATTACCTTTATGTTTAAAGAGGAATTTCATTTTTAACAAGCTGCAGAGCTAACGCCAAATCAGTCAAATATACTGGTGAAAAAATCAATCCTATCCGTCATATTCGTGGCATTAAGCTATTGCGCAAGTTTGAGTATGTTCCAGTAAAAACTTCAAGATGTGCAACTTTTCAAGCTTTAACACATTACTTAGCTAATTGAGCATTTTATTAATTAGGTACATGGTCCAAAAGCAATTCTATCCATCTTCTCGTTGACTTGAAGTTATTGCCCAAGTTTTAACGTGATCCAATAAAAACTGTTAAAGATATCGCGTTCACAAGCATTTGAATATTTAACGACATTAATTAGCTAATTAAGCTCTTCATTAATTACTTAGAATATCGAAGATCAATCCGTCTATTCCAAGGTATGAAACTATTGTGCAAGTTTCAACTTGATCAGATAAAAAATTTCAAGACATAGTGTTCACCAGATGCGGAACAGACATTCGAAAGAAAGAGTGCAAACCAAATCCATATCCCCTCTGATACCATATAGATCAAGGAGTGTTCTGATGGATTGGCGTTTAACGCCACACTCAAAATCATTCCACTTGATAAACTGAGGAGGAAACCGGGCTCTTTGTCCGGATGAAACCCTCGACCTTTGGCAATTGACTCTCAATTCTTCTACATACGGCGATCGAGTGAAAAATTCTGTCTGACTATCACTCTGACCGACTAAGCCAGTGAGCGCCCCCCTCTCCTCCCCGTCGAACAAAACTGAAAGTCAACCCCAAGAAACCTGTTCATGACAGTATTTTTCAACGGTTATTCCATGATTTCTGTGTAGCTTCTCGCAGGCGGATTCGATCTCCTTATGCCTCCGCAGAAAGCAGAAACCCTTCTATATTCCAACAAAAATTTGCTGAGTTTAATATTAGCTTCGCCGAACATAGCTTCATTTACAAAGATGGATCGAAGGATGATGACCGCGGAAGTGTTTGGCACCTAATGTAGTTTCCGTTCACATTTCTTAATCCAGTTCTTCTTAACGTGGACACAATCGCTACACACGAAGTCCGTCATCTGTAACGATTCTTATTCCAACCTTCTGACTATTGAACATTTTAAAATCCACTTAGAAATCGTCTAGGGACTGCAGGGCTGAAGACCCGAAGACCAATAAAGCGTCCTACACTCCTAGTTAATAAAAAATGACTTTGCGTATGGTATGGCGTGGACAGAGACAAGTATGGGACTTGAGATCATGGAGAAGAATCCACTTGGTATTCACAGACGCTGGTTCAAGTATTCATTCTGTTTTATTTAAATTCTTTCTACTATACAGCACCTTGCAAAAGTATGATGGAAATGGAGGGTGCAACACATTTTTGTCTAGGATTATAAAAGTAGATTCCTTTTCATCTGGTAGACTGATAGCTGACCTAGTTGGTTTAGATGAATGTCTTACGCCAGTGAAACATGATACTTTATTATTTATACATAAGTGAAAACTAGGGATTTCCTTCACTCAGAAATGTTATAATTCACTGCAGTGCAATAACACTTTTTGTTATTTAATGCACGCGACGAAGCCGATGACGTCGTCGGACCTACTTCTTTCTTTTGTACTGATGTCTGCTGTACAACAACAACAGTACATAGGATTTCGATAGGCTAAATGAAGGCTTTTCAGTCATATTTAGCATTAAGATAAATAAATTACAGCTGAAAACCCTAAATTGATTCAATAGAGGATCGGCTTAACACTCTAAGTCAAAGCGATAAAACAAAACTTCATAATCGATCGTCTGTTGGCAGCGTTGTGTGACCTGCAGCATGGCTTCAGAGAATCGGACCACTGCGTGTAACGAGTAACTGTACTTGCCATTCATTGACGCGTTTAAACAATGTAAAGTAATGCTCTGCAGAGTTAAAATCCATGGAGTTCGATTTAATTTCTCTTTACGTGAAATATCGCGAAAAACTTCAGGGAGAAAATGGCCATTCAAATGACCACAAATCTGACAGTTGATAGTCACGTGAGAAGAACAGACATGCTGTTGCTTCATTGGTCAGCGATATATATTCCTACGTTTGCTGAAAACCTAATCCGTCATAAATTTGTTGATACTTTATTTTTTATATTTGATAAATTTATACTTAATAACAATCTCCAGCCTAAAACATGATAGTATAAATAATAAACAGAATATTGTACAGTTGTGCTTGAACAGCATTTATATTTTTTCTCTTGAAAAGCGTAGGGATAACCACTCTAAGTCAAAGCGATAAAACAAAACTTTATTCTCCGGCTTTCACTCGAAAAAATATAAGTGCTATTCAAATACAACTGTTAAATATCCTCTATATATTGGTAAAACTGAAGCGGGTTAAAAGAAATATACTTTATCTGTACAATCTCTTACATAAGGAGTTCCATTAGCTGGAATTATAGTGTAAAAGTGATAATTGTATGAAGTCAAGAATCGTTATTTCTCTCTGAGATGTAATGGTTTGATGAATTGACGAATGAGACTGGGGTAATCAATGGTAAATATTTACTCTGGTAAAAGCATTTTCTAATTTCCTGTTCTCTTGATCTGCATGGCCGTCTTCCATTACTATTGATTAATGAGAGCATAGATCGTCGACCAAAAACATTCTTAAGAAAGTGAATTTGGAGTTCTTTTTGATACAGTCTTAGATAAGAACACGTGTTCTGAAATCCGAACACCTTAAAATGTCCTGAAAATGTCTATAACATAATAGTTATGAATTTAACATAAACTTGTGTCTTATTTTATTATCCATTGAATAATGATTTCAACCGATGAGGGAAAATGCCTACACTTTTTTATATAAAGCATAGGATTGCACTTAATTGTAGATACATGTTATTGTGTTCTGTTTGAGCTGAATGTTTAACATTGTGAGGAAACATTCGAACGAAATATCAACAACCGAGCCAGTGCCTTTTGGGGCCGCCGTGGAGCGCAGTGGAAAAAGATTTATTTGAGTGTATGTAGCGAGAATAAGCATGACACGAAGTTATATAAGAATAGTAGCGAATTCACATGTCATCAACGTACTGCCAATGCTATTAAAGTGACACGAGCTGCCAAATTGTTGATATTTTAACGTTAAAACAGAATGTTGAAATTATTGGCTATTTTTCTCAAGACGTATAATTTAGAAGCTTTTTAGTGATTCTAGTCTCGAAAATGTACGATAAAGTATTGCTTTGAACTAACTTTGGCTTAGAATGAATGAATGGTCGTCCCGGTTATTTAAATTTTGTTTACTTTTCGAACATATTTTCTGTTCGTACAGGCCACATACTGTATGGATTTCCCTCATTCCAACACCAATCAATTTGTTGCCTCTTACTGTCGGGACGATCAGAAATTATGAAAAAAGTGTTAATTTTGGCAGCTCATGCAACTTTAAGTGTACATGTTCTATATAGATCTACCTCAGCCAGTGAACGTGATAGCGTAGCGATACTTTGGTCTGTTTTTATCAAAAAGTATGAAACAGTCCTTAAAGAGAGATCTAAGTGTTTGTTATTTGCCCCGTAGTATTGTTTAGATGTAAGAAACATGCTACTTTGTACAGAATATATCTATTTTTTTAATTTAAATGTCATTTTACGTGAAATTCTCGAGTGAGAACCATGTGGAAAGTTCGACAATTGGGTCATCTTTTTGCATACGGTTCCGGAAGTGTAAACCTCATCGGCGACGGGCGAGGCTCATATTCCCTTGGGAAAGATCATGGTTTCCGAATACATGGCGCATATGCAGGTCAATGTTCTCTCATCAGTGGGAAACTTTTAGACAGACCATGGTCATCGCCAAAACTGTACATATTTCGGTGTGTGATGCTGCTAGAACTATACTGGTTAACGTCAAACATGGCGGACAGCTCTTTTCTCTCAACTACATGTACCAAGGTCGCAGCGAGCGGTGGGTAAAAAAAGTAACCGATGCAAACCGTAGACGACTGTTCGGTAAAAAAAGTAACCGATGCAAACCGTAGACGACTGTTCGGTAAAAAAAGTAACCGGTGCAAACCGTAGACGAGTGTTCGGTAAAAAAAGAAACCGGTGCAAACCGTAGACGAGCGGTGGGTAAAGAAAGTAACCGGTGCAAACCGTAGACGAGCGGTGGGTAAAAAAAGTAACCGGCATAAACCGTAGACGAGTGTTCGGTAAAAAAAGTAACCGGTGCAAACCGTAGACGAGCGGTGGGTAAAGAAAGTAACCGGTGCAAACCGTAAACTTGTGTTCGGTAAAGAAAGTAACCGGTGCAAACCGTAGACGAGTGTTCGGTAAAAAAAGTAACCGGTGCAAACCGTAGACGAGCGGTGGGTAAAGAAAGTAACCGGTGCAAACCGTAAACGAGTGTTCGGTAAAGAAAGTAACCGGTGCAAATCGTAGACGAGTGTTTGGTAAAGAAAGTAACCGGTACGAACCGTAAACGAGTGCTTGGTAAAGAAAGTAAACACGGTACGAACCGCAGACGAGTGCTGGGTAAAGGAAGTAACTGATACGAACCGTAAACGAGTGCTTGGTAAAGAAAATAACCGGTGCGAACCGTAAACGAGTGCTTGGTAAAGAAAGTAACTGATACGAACCGTAAACAAGTGCTGGGTAAAGAAAGTAACCGGTATGAACCGTAGACGAGTGCTGGGTAAAGAAAGTAACCGTTACGAACCGTAGACGAGTGCTGGGTAAAGAAAGTAACCGGTACGAACCACAGCCGAGTGCTGGGTAAAGAAAGTAACCGGTACGAACCGAAAACGAGTGCTGGGTAAAGAAAGTAACCGGTACGAACCGTAAACGAGCGCTGGGTAAAGAAAGTAACAGACGAGTGCTGACAACGGGCAAAGTACGATAAGTACGAATACATTTTTGGGTATTTCGTTGCTTAGAAAACAACCTAAACGCACATATCCCAGATCGGTACCAGCTGAAATTTTTTATTTTTCACTTCTTGGTCAAATTCACAAACAGTTTGGGTAATTCTGTTTCGACCACTTTTTCTCTGGGTTTGGCAACTCGTGTCTCTTAGAAATCTTAGTTTCATCTGGGCAGTATGCAAGTTTGATATGAAAATAGAAATGTCATTAGTGTGATAAATTCTTAGATATGGATATTGTGTATTTTCATCGGGTTAAATATCATGACGCCATCTGGATGTGTATCTCTTATTAGCAGACTGTTTTCATGTTCATTGTGAGACGCACAAAGAGGGTGATATGGCATTTTATAACGAAAATTGGACATTGATTGATCGGATGTGCTGACTTTTAAGATCGGTACAGAAATGTAAGCAATCGATTAGATAGAAGAAATTCATAGAGTACATGTGAACGAATGAGTAATAGAAACTAAAACATAGTAAAACACCACACATTTGATCAAAACAGACCATGTTGTCTCAAGGGTTTTCGGTTATGAATCTGTGCGCTTAATAATGACATGAAAATGACCTGTGAAGAGAGGCAATTGTTTTGGGTTATGTGTATTCATATGTTATTTCTTGAAGAGGTAATACTAGATTTTGATCCATTTTCACGTCTGTTTGGCAGCGTTTTGGTTCAGTTATTATTTGAATTTCACTTAATCAATATGCCCTAAAAGATCGCTTTCCTGACAGTTCAAGATCGTAAATATGGTACCTTACAAAAAGGTTTGTCATTGATTAATGTTTGCTTGTTGACTTTAAACAACTAGATGGGAATCACACGTAATGAGAGAAAGAAGGGATATTTCGAGAGGCGAGTACATGTTTCGTCTTTGATCTCAATAGAGATGGCAATCGGTAAAAGAATATGAACCTTATGTACACGCCTTAGGCTCAATCAATTGAAGAATTTGGTTTGGAAATAACCTCCCAGAGCATTTATCACCTTTATATGAAAATGGTGTACATGAAAAGACTTCCTCGCATAACAAAACATGGGTAAATAGGCCCAGCAAAAGCTGCTTTAGGACATCATGCAAAATATGTTAGGAACAGTTCATGAAAGGCAATCCTGGTAGAGCGGCGGGACGGTAACCCTAAGTCGTTAGTTTGATTCTCACCCTGGCCCGGATTTTTGTCCAGGTCAATCAGTGTCGGTTAGGCCTACAGCTGTATTTACTTATTCAGTAATTTCCCTGATGATGATGGCAGCTTGCAATCCTTATTGTTTCTTATATTTGTGTGACCAGCACCACTATCCAATCTGTAAACAAGTGTGACCAGCACCACTATCCAATCTGTAAACAAGTGTGACCAGCACCACTATCCAATCTGTAAACAAGTGTGACCAGCACCACTATCCAATCTGTAAACAAGTGTGACCAGCACCACTATCCAATCTGTTAACAAGTGTGACCAGCACCACTATCCAATCTGTAAACAAGTGTGACCAGCACCACTATCCAATCTGTAAACAAGTGAATTGAGCGGCCAAAATGTTGATATTTACCTGTGAAAACAGAAACTGGAAACTACAGTGTACAAATTAATTTTGGCAGAAAAAACTCAAAATTTTTCCTAATTATCCTGATTTTGATAAAATTCTCGAACAGATATCTAATTTTGGTTTAACGAAAAGTATCCAACAATTTACAACTACTTTAACGATTACATTTTCCCCGATAAACAATACAGTATGACTGATACATGATTTAAAGACACCCAGTAAGTAGTTGTTGGTTGACATACAATGTACTTATTTAAGATTATATTTCATATGGTTTTAATTGATAATAATATTATTACCTGTGACATATTATGCTTTTGTTTTATCAATTTTTTCACAACTGGGCATCGCTTTTTGAACCAATGTAACTGAAATAATCTTGAGCATGGCTTTAAACTTCAAATCAACCAATAAATAAATCTCGTGTACATATAAGTGTACGTGTAGATAAACAAGCAATACAAATATTGAGAATCATTTATCAACCTCATCGGAAAGGGATGTACACTACGTCTGGTTTTGTTATCTTCAAACATTCTACATTTCCTTGTTATTGCCAGACACTTGAACATTTCGTCATGCCATGCTAAATGAAAACATTACAATGGTAATTTTATAGCCTAAAGCTTTTAAGCTATATAATTCACTTTCGCTTTACGTCCGCATCCAGAGTGAGAGTTTAAAGGAAAGAGGAAGAACCGTAGATGAGGTTGATACTTCACACACGAAACGTCTTGCCATTTTCCGAAGCAGGCTTTTAACCTAGCATTGAAACTACTACCTTATTTTACCTACATAGATTCTGGACATTATTTCGAACAATAAACACTGACCTGTGCCAAAGTAAAGTAACAATTCTGTTAATTAACCAGGTCAAATGACTCAAATGTAGCACTCCTGTTGGATCTAAGAATTGGAAAATAAGGGTGAATTTGAAGAGAAATTTATAGGACACACATAGATAAGAGTTCAATGTTATTCGGCCCTCATCTATCACTTAAAATGTACGTAGATTCGTTAAATAAAACAAATCATTTTTCTGTTTCAATACTTGAAGGTGGTAAAAATTACCGACAGATATGGATCGTTTGGACGAATTTAATTTAGATGATAAAAGAAGATCGCTGACATAGCAATTTAGTAAGATTCGAAGCCGGACAAATCTATTCTATTTGATTATCTCGATACAGAGATTGTCCATAGTTGGCGTCTATATTAACCGCTTTCCATAGATGTATGTTTGTCACTGATACTCTGTAGCGTTTCTCCGGGTACAGCCAGGTGTCAGCATATAGAACTCACTCGTCTTCATTTCATTCGTCATTCCCACGAGCCAAGCAAACAAGCCGAGTTAGTAACATTATTTCTCGTCGATCATGGCTGGCCACGTTTAACATTACATTGGGTTACAAGTTGAAGTAAGTTAGGCTTAGAAGTCTCTGTTTCACAAACTCATGTTAGATGGCTGCCCAGACGTGGTCAAGGATAGAGAACCGGTTTCCCTCTCTGCGCTGAATTTTGTCTTATTCGTCAAATATCATTGAGTGGTGCGTATGAAACATCGAGCAAAGTGTCGTCCATAGTGATACAGGCTGCAGACATTTCATTTACAAAGTTCACATAAAAATAACGTGATTTATTTTCCAATTTTTTTTTGGACTGAGTGGGAATTGAACCCGCGACCCATTGGCGAAAGGCTGTTCGGATTGAGCGTCAAACGCTCTACCTATTGATGCCACGGATGCCCCCTCTAAGATTGGAGCATCCGGTGTTGGGTTGATTTGCAGCCGGTGTTAGATTGCCTCATCAGGTGTTGTGTTGACCTGCAATCGGTGTTAGATGAGAGCATCCGGTGTTGGACTGGAACATCTGGTATAACTTACCTATAAAGCCCGGCGTACATCGGCCTAAACAACTGGAAGCAACCAGTTGTACACGGTGTTAAATCAGCGCGTACACCGGGAACAGAGACTGCGAGGAACTGAGCAGTCCCGGTTGCCTCCAGTCCCAGTTGCGCACACATCGACAGCGACTAGCAGAGACTGAATTGTAATCAATGAAGAGCACACCAGGAGGCGCTTGAAATCATGTGACCTATTCAAGATGGCTGCGCCCACAGTTAGTCGTATTCACATGCAAATCTTCCACATTTTCACACTTTATCATGTTATATATGAATGAACTGTAATAATGCGTTTGACACCGTCGTATGAAGTCGGTAATAAATACGTTCAGTGCTGCATCACACCAGCCACTTGCCATTTTTTTGTGTTCCGGTGTAAAATTGCGTCACATGACCAACATGTACCGGCTCAAAAGGTTACCACTGGTTTTAAGGGCGCGTACATCGGGGTAGGCCAATGCGACTGAGTGGAACCAGTGGCGAGAAAGTAGAACATGTGGAACTGGCAGCAACTGAGCGATCGGCTGTACACTGTCAGTGGTAAGAGGACGCACATCGGCCAGATTCGAGAACTGATCAGATCCCCCCAGTTGCTCTCAGTCGCAGGTAGCTCGCTTACGACTAGTTGCTTCCAGTTCTAAGGCCGATATACGCCAGGCTTTAGAAAAAAGGCCATAACAACACCAAACCCAAATGGATTAACATCAGACGGAGTTTATATTTAGCAATTGTCTTGTGGAAGATATTCCAGCTTTATTATGTCAATCGACTCAAACAATCAAATTCCCCACAAACAGAACACAACTTTGTTCTAGTTGGATAAGTCGGGTTCATGTCTGCCTCGCAATCCTGGTCATCTACATTGCATGAAGTAAATTGGCCACACGTACGTCTGGCTCCACAATAACCACATTCCTCTGCCACACAGGCTCTTGCGACATGACCCCACCAATAACACGTAACACACTTAAAATTGCGGATAGTCTCTGCAGATAAACACAGTCACTGTACGCTCGTTGAGCAGACAAACACACAGTCATTGTACGCTCGTTGAGCAGACAAACACACAGTCAATGTACGTATGTTGAGCAGACAAACGCACAGTCAATGTACGTATGTTGAGCAGACAAACACACAGTCAATGTACGTATGTTGAGCAGACACACACTTGGAGCACGCTTTAGATTGATTGTCTTCGATATATCCAGGCAGGTGTAGAAGAAATATCACAACAAGCTTTGTTAGAATTTCATCTCATTAATA
Organism: Lepidochitona cinerea; assembly: GCA_963971465.1. NCBI lineage: Eukaryota > Metazoa > Mollusca > Polyplacophora > Chitonida > Tonicellidae > Lepidochitona > Lepidochitona cinerea. Next base: position 8,784,623 of record OZ020554.1, read on the forward strand.
CTGTGTCCCATCAATGTCACCCCCCCCCCCCCCTCCCCGCGAGCTAGGCCAAACGATTCACTGTCAGTCATAATTATTTCATAAGAATAGGCCCCTCTCGATATACAAGCTACAATAGCATTTTCTCCCCACATCTTTAATGGCTGGTCATATCTGCAGTTATTTTTCTGATGTACTCAATACACACTTAAGTCCTATTTACTGAAATATGAAATTTCAAACACTTTAATGTTTTTTGATTGATTGTTGAAATGTTGAAACAGATTTAGTTTATCAGAAAGGCAGAAGGTTGTGGGTGGGAGTGTCTCTGTACACAAATTAAACCCATACTCTCCATACACCTAGAGTAATGTCTTACGTGAGAAAAAAATGTGTGTTCTTCAATGTTAAAATCGTTCATAGGAGCACTAACGCAAACATCACGGTTACCATGGCTGCATGTTTACCTTCATTTGAGTTACGTGGTTGCTATCTTGAAATGCGGTGCACATTGGCTTGTTCGAGATTACGTGGAGCGGATAAATCGGTCACTAGATGCAGATTCTTCGTTCAATAAAAACGTTCGGTTGTGCAATTTCTCGTGTTCGGCGTAGGTCGAACTCTACCAAGGACACCCAATGTAATAGCATCGACTTAACAAAATCATCAAAAGTAGTAATACAACGATATATCACCCATGGCAATATCAGTTTTATGTAGCGCAACACGGAAATCTCATCACAGACGAAAGGCAAAATGCAAGTCTGTGACAAAAAAATATAGAAATTGTTTTATTTCTCTGGCAGAATTGTTGGCAATTTTATCATCTTAACAAATGCTGGCAAATTACTCTTTCTGCTCGTAGCAAAAACAATGTTCTATAGGTCTATCAAGCATCTCTCAATGTGAAGGTTTTATTCAAGAAAACAACTTTGTAAAGATCTTAGGAACCGGGTAAATTGAAAGTTCTATTTAAATAAAAGTAAAACAGCTGAATGAACTATGTGAGTTTGTCATAATGTCAATATCTTTAACGATCTCTAGGCATACACAACAGTATGTTAACGTGCCTAATGGGTGTGTTGACATCAACTCCATCTTCTCTCAATTGATAATAGTTCAAATATCTGTGTTTTAATTAACCAATGGAAATGGAAGACGGCCATACAGATCCAAGGAACAGGAAATTAGAAAATGCTTTTACCAGAGCTATTATTGACTTATCGTTAACGTGAATTTTATATTCATTTCACATAACAGATAAATATGAAACAGAAAAAAAAAGATTTCCCTCTTTTTTTCAGTTTGAAATCTTTGTTTTTTTTTAGCAATACAACAACGACAAAAAGTGTTCCAGCTTTTAAGCTTTTATTCACATTGTATGAGCTAAATTGAAAAAGTGCGTCCGACGAAAATTACAAATAGAAAATCCCACATTTTACTGTCGCAGACGTACTGGGTAAATGTTGGGAATGATCACTGATTAACTTCTTTCCTCTGATATAGCGTTTTATGACAAGTTTGATTCGATTTTATTTTTGAACTCCTTTGCATCTAGTTTTAGCTGTTTACTTCTAACAAGAGGTTCCAGAGCGAGCCCTGGAATGCTTACATCCTAAACCGTCGTTTCGTCGTCGTCTTAATACTTTTATGTGCTTTTTTGTCCGGATTCTGTAATGTAGAAATAAACTATAGAAGGTCGGCACTTCACAGTTTATCGGATATAGTTAAATATTAGTTACGCTATCACGACTCAAGTTTGAGTATGATCCGGTAAAAACTTCAATATGCGCAACTTTTCAAGCTTTAACACATTACTTAGCTAATTAAGCTCTTTATTAATTTTATTAATTTATGTTCCAAAATCAATTCTATCCATCTTCTCATTGATATGAAGTTATTGCCCAAGTTTTAACGTGATCGGATAAAAACTGTTAAAGATATCGTGTTTACAAACATTTGAATATTTAACGACATTAATTAGCTAATTAAGCTCTTCATTAATTACGTAGATGATCGAAGATCAATGCGTCCATTCACAGGTATGAAACTATTGTGCAAGTTTCAACTTGATCAGATAAAAACTGTTCAAGACATAGTGTCCACTATATGAGGGACAGACAGACGAAAGTAAAGAGCGCAGACCAAATACATATCCCCTCTAAACGTTGTGGCCGGGGCAACGTAAGTAGGCGAAGACATTCTGTACGAGCTCTGCAATGCTAAACAATACGCCGTTCCTCCGGGTCATCCTAATGTCTGGCCTATGGCCAGCCTGGCCAGCCAATGGCCAGCCGGCTGATATACAGATAAATATGAAACAGAAAAAAAAAGATTTCCATCTTTTTTTCAGTTTGAAATCTTTGTTTTTTTTTAGCAATACAACAACGACAAAAAGTGTTCCAGCTTTTAAGCTTTTATTCACATTGTATGAGCTAAATTGAAAAAGTGCGTCCGACGAAAATTACAAATAGAAAATCCCACATTTTACTGTCGCAGACGTACTGGGTAAATGTTGGGAATGATCACTGATTAACTTCTTTCCTCTGATATAGCGTTTTATGACAAGTTTGATTCGATTTTATTTTTGAACTCCTTTGCATCTAGTTTTAGCTGTTTACTTCTAACAAGAGGTTCCAGAGCGAGCCCTGGAATGCTTACATCCTAAACCGTCGTTTCGTCGTCGTCTTAATACTTTTATGTGCTTTTTTGTCCGGATTCTGTAATGTAGAAATAAACTATAGAAGGTCGGCACTTCACAGTTTATCGGATATAGTTAAATATTAGTTACGCTATCACGACTCAAGTTTGAGTATGATCCGGTAAAAACTTCAATATGCGCAACTTTTCAAGCTTTAACACATTACTTAGCTAATTAAGCTCTTTATAAATTTTATTAATTTATGTTCCAAAATCAATTATATCCATCTTCTCATTGATATGAAGTTATTGCCCAAGTTTTAACGTGATCGGATAAAAACTGTTAAAGATATCGTGTTTACAAACATTTGAATATTTAACGACATTAATTAGCTAATTAAGCTCTTCATTAATTACGTAGATGATCGAAGATCAATGCGTCCATTCACAGGTATGAAACTATTGTGCAAGTTTCAACTTGATCAGATAAAAACTGTTCAAGACATAGTGTCCACTATATGAGGGACAGACAGACGAAAGTAAAGAGCGCAGACCAAATACATATCCCCTCTAAACGTTGTGGCCGGGGCAACGTAAGTAGGCGAAGACATTCTGTACGAGCTCTGCAATGCTAAACAATACGCCGTTCCTCCGGGTCATCCTAATGTCTGGCCTATGGCCAGCCTGGCCAGCCAATGGCCAGCCGGCTGATATACAACGATTACTTGTTTTATACATTAAATTACCACTATTTATGCATCTGATTACAATATTTATACTTTCTTCTTTTATTTGGTATGTATTCAGACAGATATCGGCAGTTATAAGACCCGGAATCATTGATTTACTTTTCCACACTCGAACCCTCCGACCAGCCCAATGAGGCTGTATGTAAAAACCAGATTGCTTGTGCGGAATGGGATTTCGCATTTTATTTTTCAACTAGGTTGAAATAGTGGTTTGATGAAATTTTCTTGGTTTAACAAAATCGTTTATCATCACACTCGGCCATTGGTCACTGAGTTTTGGCTTATTTCAAATAAACGAACTTGTTAAACTAAGAAGTTTTGAACTAACTTTAATAGACTGGCCATTGGCTGGCTAGGCCAGACATTAGGATGTCCCCGTTCCACCCGCAATAATGACATTTTTTAAAACTCATTTTTATCGACTGTAACTCGCCTGGGCAATGCTTGACCGCGGAAGTGTTAGGCGCTAATGCAGTTTCCGTCCACATTTCTTAATCCAGTTCTTCTCAACATGGACACAATCGCTACACACGACTTGAACAAGTCCGTCATCTGTAGCGATTCTTATTCCAACCTTCTGACTATTGAACATTTAAAAACCCACTTAGAAATCGTCTAGAGACTGCGGGGTTGAGGACCCGAAGACCAATAAAGCGTCCTACACTCAAAAATGACTATGCGTATGGTATGGCGTGGACAGAGACAGGTATGGAACTTGAGATCATGGAGAAGAATCCACTTGGTGTTCACAGACGTCTGGAATCCACTTGGTGTTCACAGACGCCTGGTTCAAATATTCATTCTTTTTTATTTAAGTTCTTTCTACTTTACAACACTTTGCAAAAGTATGGTGGGAACGGAGGGTGCAGCACATTTTTGTCTATGATTATAAAAGTATAATTCCTTTTCATCTGGTAGACTGCTAGCTGACCTAGTTGGTTTAGATGAATATCTTACAGTGGTGAAACATGATACTATATTGGTAAAACTGAAGCGAGTTAAAGGAAATATACTTTATCTGTACAATCTCTTACATAAGGAGTTCCATTAGCTGGAATTATATTGTAAAAGTGATAATTGTATGAAGTCAGGAATCGTTATTTCTCTCTGAGATTTAATGGTTTGATGAATTGACGAATGAGACTGGAGTAATCAATGGTAAATATTTACTCTGGTAAAAGCATTTTCCAATTTCCTGTTCTCTTGATCTGTATGGCCGTCTTCCATTACTATTGATTAATGAGAGCACAGATTGTCGACCAAAAACATTCTTAAGAAAGTGAATTTGGAGTTCTTTTTGATACAGTCTTAGATATGAACACATGTTCTGAAATCCGAACATGTCCAGTAACTATTTATAACATGATATTTAAGAATTTAACACAAATTTGTGTTTTATTCTATTATCCATTGAATAATAATTTCAACCGATGAGGGAAAATGCCTACACTTTTTAATATAAAACATAGGCTTGCACTTGTCTTAATTGTATATAATTGTGTTCTCTTTGAGTTGATGTTTAACACTGTGAGGAAACATTCGAAAAAAAATATCAACGACAGAGCCAGTGCCTTTTTGGAGCCGCCGTGGAGAGCAGTTGAACAAGGTTCCTTTGAGTGTATGTAGAGAGAATGATCGTGACACGAAGTTATATAAGAATAGTAGCGAATTCGTATGTCATCAACGTACTGCAAACGTCATTATGTGCAATTTTTCTTTATACCTCCGCCTGTTCCGGTCTGTTTTCATCAAAAAGTATGAAAAAGTCGTTAAAGGGAGATCTAAGCGTTTGTAATTTGTCCCGTAGTATTGCCAGCTGAAATCTTGTATTTTTTACTTCTTGATCAAATTCACAAACAGTTTAGGTAATTCTATTTCGACCATTTTTTCTCTGGGTTTGGCAACTCGTATCTCTTAGAAATCTTTGTTTCATCTAGGCAGCATGCAGGTTTGATATGAAAATAGAAATGCCATTAGTGTGATAAATTCTTAGATATGGATATTGTGTATTTTCATTAGGTTAAATATCATGACGCCATCTGGATGTGTATCTCTTATTAGCAGACTGTTTTCATGTTCATTGTGAGACGCACAAAGAGGGTGATATGGCATTTTATAACGAAAATTGGACATTGATTGATCGGATGTGCTGACTTTTAAGATCGGTACAGAAATGTAAGCAATCGATTAGATAGAAGAAATTCATAGAGTACATGTGAACGAATGAGTAATAGAAACTAAAACATAGTAAAACACCACACATTTGATCAAAACAGACCATGTTGTCTCAAGGGTTTTCGGTTATGAATCGGTGCGCTTAATAATGACATGAAAATGACCTGTGAAGAAAGGCAATTGTTTTGGGTTATGTGTATTCATATGTTATTTCTTGAAGAGGTAATACTAGATTTTGATCCATTTTCACGTCTGTTTGGCAGCGTTTTGGTTCAGTTATTATTTGAATTTCACTTAATCAATATGCCCTAAAAGATCGCTTTCCTGACAGTTCAAGATCGTAAATATGGTACCTTACAAAAAGGTTTGTCATTGATTAATGTTTGCTTGTTGACTTTAAACAACTAGATGGGAATCACACGTAATGAGAGAAAGAAGGGATATTTCGAGAGGCGAGTAGATGTTTCGTCTTTGATCTCAATAGAGATGGCAATCGGTAAAAGAATATGAACCTTATGTACACGCCTTAGGCTCAATCAATTGAAGAATTTGGTTTGGAAATAACCTCCCAGAGCATTTATCACCTTTATATGAAAATGGTGTACATGAAAAGACTTCCTCGCATAACAAAACATGGGTAAATAGGCCCAGTACAAGCTGCTTTAGGACATTATACAAATATAGGTTAGGAACAGTTCATGAAAGGCAATCCTGGTAGAGCGGCGGGACGGTAACCCTAAGTCGTTAGTTTGATTCTCACCCTGGCCCGGATTTTTGTCCAGGTCAATCAGTGTCGGTTAGGCCTACAGCTGTATTTACTTATTCAGTAATTTCCCTGATGATGATGGCAGCTTGCAATCCTTATTGTTTCTTATATTTGTGTGACGAGCACCACTATCCAATCTGTAAACAAGTGTGACCAGCACCACTATCCAATCTGTAAACAAGTGTGACCAGCACCACTATCCAATCTGTAAACAAGTGTGACCAGCACCACTATCCAATCTGTAAACAAGTGTGACCAGCACCACTATCCAATCTGTAAACAAGTGTGACCAGCACCACTATCCAATCTGTAAACAAGTGTGACCAGCACCACTATCCAATCTGTAAACAAGTGTGACCAGCACCACTAGAATAGAATAGAATATTTATTCACTGATAGAATATATATTTATACAGGTGCTGTTTTAGGTGTTTGTCAGCGGGAATAAAACCCCTAAGGGCTTGTTTTATCCCATTACTAATTGTATAGAGTGCACATTATATAGCATTTAAAGTTACTTAAGTAAAAACAAGTACATGTAATAATATCGAAAAGCAGAAAGTATAAATGGTGCATTGATATATACAGTGAGAGACAAAAAAAAGAAGACTGAACGATACAAAGAGGAAAAAAATGGTTTACCTTTACCACACACACACAATGAAAAAAAAAATTCTAACAACATTTGAATGGAGCCATGTATAATAACATAAGGATCGGAAGTGAGATTAATATAGTCGCTAATTACTCTGGGCCATAAGGCGTCGTATGGTGGATTTAAATAAGGACATTGATAGGATTAATTTTGTATGTACGGGCAAATCATTCCATACTGTTGGCCCTTTAACTCGAATTGTGTGAAGCATAAGGGAGGAATGGAAATGCGTTTTTTGCAGGTTCACTTCTAGTTGACGTGTGGGATAGGTATGTACTTCGGAGAGTTTAGTCAAGAAAAAACAGCTGTTTATTGGAAGCAGAGAGTCATGGTAAAAAAATTTCTGTATAAAAAGGAGAATAAAATAGTCGTTCAGCTTTAACAGAGGTATGATATTAAGAGATTTGAGTAGCGGGGAGGTATGAGCCAGTCTTGGTGATAGTGAAATGATTCTAATCAGTCTTTTCTGTAAAGTAACCAGAGGCTGGAAGTGGGTTGGGTATGTATTGCCCCATACGATATTGCCATAAGCAACATAAGAATAAAAAAGACTATAATATAATGCTATGCGGGATTGTTTATTTAGACAGTGCTTAATATTGTTCAGTACTCCAATATTGCGGGATAGTTTGCATCGAAGATATTCGATATGAGTTTGCCAATTTAGCTTTGAGTTTATAATAATCCCAAGAAATTTGAAGTTCTCGATACAATTTATGGGTTTCCCTGCAATGTGCAGTACTGGGGCATTATGTCTAGATGAACGCGATGGACGGATAAACATGAATTTGGTTTTAGTCAAGTTGAGAGTTAATCTGTTACAAAAGAACCATTCGTTAACCTTATCAAGTTCTGTGCATATTAAAGATTCAAGTTGCTTTGGATCAGGATCTGATAAAATTATGCTGGTGTCATCCACAAATAGAATAAGATGTAAAATGTTACTAACACTAGTTATATCGTTAATGTATAACAAGAAGAGAAGGGGCCCAAGAATGGACCCTTGGGGAACACCGCATGTTATTGGACAGTAGGAAGACAAACTGTTGTCATATTGAACTGTTTGCAGGCGATCAGAGAGATGACTCTGGAACCAGGAGTTGGCAGCGCCGCGGATGCCGTAGTGATTCAGTTTGTTGAGTAGTATAGTGTGATCCACCGTGTCAAAGGCTTTGGTAAGATCAAGAAACACAGCCACGCTGAATTTGTGAGCGTCTTTGGCACTAACTAGTTTATCATATAAATTTAGCAATGCACCAGAAGTTGAATTATTGGCTCGAAATCCATATTGATTATTGGATAGGATATTATGATTTTCAAGAAATTTTGTTAGTTTATTGCTTACCAGTTTTTCGATTATCTTGCTTAGGCTAGGTAATAAAGAGATGGGTCTGTAGTTATTGGGGTCATTTGTGTCACCTGCTTTAAATATTGGCGTAACTCTTGCTATTTTAAATTTTTGGGGAACAGTAGCTTGAGAAAATGAGGAGTTTATTATGAACGACAAAGGCAGAGAAATAAGACATGCAACAATTTTAAGCATGGCTGGCTTAATATTATCAATCCCGGCTGATGAGTTTTTGAGGGATGCTATAATCTCTTCAATGTCTTTCGGTAAAATGTCAGAGAGCTGAAATTCTTCAACATAATCAAAAAGTAAATAATTTTTAAAATTTGATGAAACTGGGATATTTTTTGCAAGCAAAGGACCAATAGAACTAAAATAGTCGTTAAAATGGTTAGCGATATCAGATGGATTAGTGACGGATCTCCTGCAACAGTTATTTCAGAAGGTAAGCTTTTTGTTTTATTTTTGCCCATTAATTCATTTATTGTTTTCCATGTGTCTCTTATATTGTTATTATACTTGTTAAATTTTTATTCGTAATAAAGAGATTTGGCTTTTTTGAGAACATGTTTGAGTTTATTTCTATATCGTTTGTATTTTGATGTAAATTCGGCGGATTTGTGTATCAAATGTTCTCTGTATAGGTTGTTTTTTTTATTGATGGAGTTTAAAAGGTTTGGAGTTATCCAGGGTTTTTTGATGGACTGTGATTTATTTGACTTCAGATGTAATAATGGAAAGCATTCTACATAGATGTCGCCAAATTTTTTAGTGAACTCGTCAGTGGCTCGATCAACGTCGTCGGTATGTTGGTACACACTGTGCCAGTCTGTGGACTGAATTTTCTCAACAAAAAGCGCCTTTTGAGTACAGTTAATCAGTCGCGATGGAGATAGCTTATGAGTTTTCTTGATTTGGATGACAGTATCTGTTATATGAAAAGTAGGGAAATGATCAGATATGTCGGAGAGTATGATGCCTGATAAGTTATTATTTTCATGGAAATTAGTAAAAATATGATCAATGAGAGTTGCTGTTCTTGATTGTACGCGGGTTGGTTTGGTGATTTTAGGGAAAAAATAGTTTGACTGCATAATTTCATAAAACAATTTGGTGAGACTGTGCTTATCTATATTTAGCAAGTCAATATTAAGGTCACCCATAAGCAGGCATTTTTTTGTTTCGGGTTTAATCTTGTCAAGAATTGATTGCATCGTCATGTTAAATTTTTCTAAACTTTTCCCCGGGGGACGGTACACTGTACCTATAATTATTTTTAGTGTGCTGCATGTAATCTCAACAAATACCGATTCACAGTCATCAGTTGTGCAAGATAAGTCTTCTCGGAGTTTGAAATTTACATCGTCTCGAACATACAATATAACGCCACCGCCAGATTTGTGTTTTCGAGAAACGGGAAGTGATACGTAACCAGGGATAGGATAGAGGTGTTCCGTAGATGTGTCAAGCCAGGTTTCAGTAACACCAATGGCTGTGAATTTCGTATTAAGACTGTTAATTAATGATATTAGTTCTGTAAAGTTGGCTTTTATGCTACGCGCATTTAAGTGAAGAACAGATAGTTGGGCATTTTGTGGGATCTGTTCAATAACATTTTTGGCCTCTGTGACTGTGTAGTAGTTGGAATGATATGAGCTTAGGGAAGACCAGTGATTCACTTCACCGTCAGTGTCGTCAGTTGGGTATTTACAATGACCTAGAGAGTTCAGCTTGAGTGGATTAAAACACATGTTTTCAAAGTCTGGTAGGTCATGATTGTCAGTGTCCGATGTGTCTGATTCAATCTCACTAGTGTCATAAAACGGGAGGTCAGATAGAAAATGCATTTAAGTGGGAGGAGGGAAATCCCGAAAATACATGCTCTCGTATTGATCAGTTTGTGTGGTGTGGTAAAGTTTTATATGAATACAGTTCAGTCTATAAAAAAGTGTGCAGAGAAAAAAATATATGATATAAAAAGTAACTGGTGTCATATTTACAAGCGAGTGTTGGCAAGAAAGAGAGAACCTTAATATGGACGTCGGCAATTCAATCTGTAAACAAGTGTGACCAGCACCACTATCCAATCTGTAAACAAGTGCGACCAGCACCACTATCCAATCTGTAAACAAGTGTGACCAGCACCACTATTCAATCTGTAAACAAGTGTGACCAGCACCACTATCCAATCTGTAAACAAGTGCGACCAGCACCACTATCCAATCTGTAAACAAGTATGACCAGCACCACTATCCAATCTGTAAACAAGTGTGGAAACACTTACATATCTCATCTTCGCCCCCTTCAACTACTTCAGAAAAGAGCTATTCGCACCATAACTCTGTCTAAACGCCTTGACCATACACAGCCTTTATTTTACAAGCTACAGATTCTGCCCCTACAGGAACTTAATATTTTTCGCACACTTCTTACAGCCCATAAATTCTTCTATCATTCTGAACTTATTCCTTTTAATTTCAAAGACTATTTACTACAACAGACTGAAATCCATGACTATGGAACCCGCACAAGACTACTCGATTTAAACAGACCAACATATAAAAGCAATCTATCTTATTATTCATTTAAAACCGCTGGACCTCGATAATGGAATAAACTACCAACAAATATTCGAGCCATTAATTCAACTTCACTTTTCAAATCAAAATTAAAAGCACATCTGCTACAACATCTACTATCAACGTAATGTTATTCATATAGGAAATGTATACGCACATGCATATTGTATATATGAGCATTAATCTTTTTCACCCTTTTTTGTATCCGCCTTTTAATTTAATTTACCTCTACTTGGGATAGATCAAGCTCCGTTCGGTGCTTTAATCCCGCCAATGCCTTACAAAATTATCATGTAAACATGTACAAATTCGTTTATTGGTGAATAAATATCAATCAATCAATCAATAAAGATCAATCAATGACAGGCTCTTCAAGTCTGAAACAACGATGGTGGCGTCACCCTATTTTGTTCGAGCGGACGATTATTTTTTTACGAAACGTCTACTGACTCTAACAAGCAACACAGTACTTCTGATGCAATTGATTCACAACACATGCGCATTGGAAACGAACAATGACTGCTTCGTAATAAAGAGGGGGGGGGGGATTTGAATTTTTATTGGCGCTTACCCATCCATAAAGAGTGATGTTTGCCTTATAAAAGGGGATCACAGCCGGTTTGTCTTAATGGAGCGCTTTAAGGATTCAGTTTGTTGGATATGTACGATTTTAAATAAACGAGTAAATAAATGCGGATTGCTTGCAATTCCAGACACAATTTGTAGATTTTTTTTAATACAATTAATATTTTTTAATACAACAAAAAAATATTTAAATTACCGTATTTTATAAAATCGCTCAGTTTAAAGAAGCCAATATAACTAGACGTGAAGATTTAAGTCAAATTTAAAACAAAGCAGACTTGTGTGTAGCGGAACAAAGACGGTTTTATCGGAAGAAAATCTGATTTATGCAAGGAAAGGGCATCTAACTTTTTGGTCAAATTAATACCTCACTTAAATGCTTTCCTTCGTTGAAATTCGTTGTACCGTAACGCCATTCAAACGAAATCATAGCGAAATGGGTAGAGTCGGTTGCAGTAAAATTGAATCCCCACTTCAAAAAGAAATATTTTATTTTTTCCACACATGATCCACTTTACAGGTATGAATGAACTGACAATCTGGCAATATTTTTGGTAACCTAATAAAATAATATTTTTGGAAAATTATTTCCCAATATTTACAGCTCAAGTCATACCATATCAGAGCTTACTTGAAGTGAACTTGGTGTAACACGACACCAGGCTCAGATTGCACCAGACGATTCTTAAAACTGAACTGTTGATTCTTGAAAAATAATCAACTGTTCTGGTCCATACAAATGTGTTGTTTAAGTCGGAGAAACAACTCGTGCCGTTGATTCTTGAAAAATAATCAACGTGCGCCGCAAGGCACAGTCACTCGTTGTTTCTCCTATACTTACCTAAACACAGATTTGACACAGTATATCAGATGTAGAAGGAATTGTCCTCGGAATATCAACGATATTATTACATTATTTATCTAACTTAAGTAATCTGTTCTAATAAGCATAAACCTTATCTTTCATTTTCCAAATGTTTTTATTCTAATATTTTACGAAGAACTATTTGACTGCCATTCATGTTTAGCCCAACAATATGGTAATTTGTCAAAAAAAAGGTGCAGACATTTTTTGACAGTCAATAAGATAGTCATAAAACATATCAATAAAAATTTGTAGCACTCTATCTACATATTTATTTATAAGGATATCCGTGTCTTTGATAGGATTCCGGTTCAAATACCTCTTCATCTGCCTGTCAAATGTAATCAACGTTAGGCACTCCTGATTCCATTCAACCCAACCAAGTATTAGATCAATCATTCTTTAGAGAAAAAATATACAGGTCGGATCCGTGTCATTGGCTTACAAATTCTCTATTAAAACATATGAAAGCATACATGAAAAAATATCAAACTCAGCTTATATTCAATTTGGATAAGAAAAAAGTGGAATTTGCTACGGAGGTACTTTTGTTAAGTTTGGGATGATCGTTGTATTGGGTTTCAGTATCATGTAAAGTACCTCGAATCCGCGTGCGAATGCGGGTGGGTCATAAAGAGATTGTTTATTCTTTTTTGTTTATTTTTTTTTAGTTTAACTTCTTTATTTTAATTTGTTTAATGTTGCTATCTTTTGACTGACGCTATCAAAACATCTTTGTACCGAAAGGGACTCGTAAGTTTTATAACTTGTACCCAATCCCTTTGACTTTATACTGTCAATAAAATAAGTTCAATACAATACAAGAGATGCCTCAAATTTTGCCCCAAATTCCCAAAATAACGGTTCCTGATTGTGTTAAATTCCGTATTAACAACAATGCCGCAATATATCAATGATGTGTAATTGTAACCTGATTGCTTACAGCCAAGTCAACAGAAACACACAAAAGTGCAACAAAATGATTCCCCACTTCAAAGGCTGTCGGTATTTTAGTTATATTTTAAAAATAAATGTACATATTTTTTGTATAACTTTGGAGCAAGCATTCCGCGAGTAACGTTCTTCCAGAGAAAAATGGATCTGTACTTTGAACTAAATTCCCATTTCCTACAGTGAAGGTAATTTGGACTAATGCATTGTGAATGATAAAGGCAGGCTGTTAATTCGACCAAATCTTCTCAGTCTAAATGTCATTCACTTAATGGTATTGTCAAGGTCAGGCCCAAACAAACAGGATAAATGTATTGTCAATGTTTGCCAAAGACTACCTAACTTCAAGTCTACGAAAATGTAATTCTTTTGAAAATAGCAGAACCAAACATCCGTTTGATAACTGAATAATCATTTATTGAATTAAAGTAACAATATATATAAAATACTGCATATTTCATTTTTGTGAAAATATCCCCCGGATTTGAAGAAAATGTTTGGTTATGTTTTGGTATTTTTCTAAAAGTTAAATATGTGTTTATTGACAGGCAAATATATTACGTCGAGTTAATGTAAATAAAATGCTCGGGTAAAGGAATAAATCTATCTCATGCTGGTAAACGAAACAGTTTTGCTTCAAATATTAATTTCTTCTGAACATTTGAAGTTTAAATTACCAAAATAACAGAATTCTGCTAAAATAGCAATATAGTATAAAATCTCAGGTTATGGATGAGCAACTGAACGCCATTATTTCATCTGATTAAATATTAAAGCTCGTGATAGAAATATGTTAAAATTATCCAAAACGCGCTTGTTAAATGTTGTTTTTGAAATGAAGTTTAATGTATTTTAGCTTAATTTTGTTGAAATACGAGGGTACATGTGTGAAAAATTGGATGCAAATGTCAAAAGACCTTCTAAAACGTCAGAAAAGCAATGACGGCTAGTGTGTCTTTCGTTTAAAATTATGGAAATGAACAAACGATTATCCACAAACAAATTTCCGAATAGATGCAGTGCGAGTCAATGATCTAACTGGACATTTTAATAGAGTGGTACAGAAAAAGCGTGAGTTACAAGAATTATAATTATTAATTTATAACTGTATAGGTCAGGGATACTCTGGGGCGAAATATATTCAAGAATGTAGATTAATAAACTAGTTTGACACCCAAGGTCGATTTTAGAGTATATCTATGCCACAACTACACGCAAAACTGTACTGTACTCGACAATGATGGGCCCTTAAGGGTTAAACTGGTGTTCGGATTAATTAAACAAGTCTTCAATGGTGTTAACCTGTTTGCAGTTGACTACAACACACATTCAGGATTGTATTCGCGCCCCAAAACAGCAGAGAAATGTCTCTCGTGGCATAGTTAAACCCTGTTTCCACGTTGGGATTTATACAATACCAAGGTATCGAAGGGTTTTGGCGCTATTAGTAAACAAAATTAAGTTAGTCATAATCAGGTATTAACGTATTTTTGATGATAAAGCTTCCCTTTGAGGGGTACCAAAAAACATACACTTTGTTTCCGATCTTATGGATTGCTCTAAATCATTGATAGGCTACGAACAATTTGTAAATATATATGATATCAATACCAACTATTTAGAGTATTATAAAGTTTGTAGTGCGATAAAAAGCTACATTGATTTATCAGTTAATTCAAAGAACGATATAAACAAAATGGACATTTACTTACCTTCAAAACTAGAAACTGTCTTAAGTGAGATGAAAGGGTGTAAAAAAATATATTGTAATCAAGTATACGAATCTATCCATCCAAAAAGTCAAGTGAAATGGAGAAATATATCAGCAAAAAATTGGCCTAACATATACATCACCCCTTTAAAATGCTGCAAAAATACTAAACTGCAATGGTTTCAATATCGAATAAACCACCGTATTCTTGCCACAAACGAATATCTTGTCAAAATTAAAATTAGAAATGATGCAAAATGTACCTTTTGTCGCACTGCAAATGAAACAATAGAGCATTTATTTGCTGACTGTGAGATAACTTCTGTTATGTGGAACTCATTAATGGATTGGATTTATCAATCAGTTGGTAAACAGTTCAATCTAGTTAGACAAGAGAAAATCCTAGGGAAATCAACAAGATCACGATTGTATACATCAATTAATTGTATTTTGTTAAGTACCCGATATTATATATATAAGAAAAGGTGCCAAGAAAAATTGCCATCCTTTCTGGAACTGAAATTCCAAGTCTGATTTTATCAAAATAGAAAAATACATCGCCATAAGAAATGAGAGATATGAACAATTTGTTCAAGACATATAGGCTTCTATTGTATGTAAATGGTCATGTTAAGGTTAAAACAAATTTAGAGTAATATTTGAATGTACCTTTCAATTGAAATACATATTGTGATATATATATATGTGGAAATAAAAAAAAAAATAAAAAATAAAAATAAAAAAGCTTCCCTTTGAAGATGAACACACCAAATAGCATTCTCATGCCCACTGAATCCTATAAACCTAATACCGGAAGTACGTCGACCTTTTGGTTCGTAAGGTTTACTCACCTTACCAGTTTTTGTTATTTTAAGGTTAATCCTTTATTTTTTAAAGGTGCCTAAAATGTTGACCTCTTGTCAATCAGAATTGATGCATATTTCCCAATTCCGGCAGCTCATGCTACTTTAAGCACCCTTTAAAACTAGCGCACACGAGAGGCGCCGGCTGAGCTAAGGCACGCGTGGCCCAGCGAGCAGCTACAGATTTCAGCGCAGACGATGGGCTCTCGGCTGAGGCAAGTTCCTGGTCACCCAAGTTTGCTAAGCTACACAAATATTACTACCTGTGTTGCGTAATATTCTAAGTGGTCACATGATTTAATAGGCACACGCGATTGGACTATCCTTCCTTTCAGCAGCTGGCAGCACACGTTCTGCGCACACGGTGAGATTCTTGCTACGAGAGGCAGAACATATCAAACATGCTAGATACTTTTCTCACCGCCTCGCTAAAATTTACCCGCACATGAGGGAAACAGCTTAGCTCTCAGCCACGCGTGGCCGGCAGCTCAGCCGGCGCCTCTCGTGTGCGCTAGGCTATAAACAGTCTTGTGCGATGTGGAAAGGTATGTTTTAACTTTTTTGGCTTCGCGATTCGGGAACATAGTATCTTTCACATCTCCCTCGATGGAATATGTATGACATTCACACCGAGACCAGTGAATATCATTTGTATATATACCATTCTGGTTACCTCTTTGTGGTATAAACGTATTCCTTCCAATTGCCACCGGTAATACGAACGTATGGAGCAGTCACAGGTGTAGTGACTGTCGTTCACAGTGTGCATTGCGGCTATGTGTGCATTGCGGCACATTCACGTGGAAGAATGCTTTTCGTTCTTCTTACTAACATTTATCTTTATTGATTGGGTTATGTTACCAGAGATATGATGAAAAAGACGACCGAACAAACATTTTACTCCAGTTGCTTTTTTCAGACCGATACAGTAAGAGGTTGGTGTTCAAACGTTAACCCAATTTGGTCCATATGGAAACGTATGTTTATTACAAACTAATCGCTTATGATCAGGTGGCAGGTCACTTCCAATACTTATTTTGTGGTCCTCTATGGTGGCCCTGAAAAATTCGCCATTTGTCTTTGTTTTATACGAGACGCATTGCTATAGGGTAGTTTGTTCCGAATGGTCAGTCAGAGTATGTTTTAGACGTTGAACTATATACGTGGAATTGTGTTCGCGTGGCGTTTGGGTAGCGAGTGCCACCATTAGAGCGAGATGATTAGGCGATTTTTATTCAAGATGACGGACGTCACGCGTGTGCCCATCTCACAGCAATGGTTGCGCTTTTAAGACCGTCAGATCCAAACCAGCCAATGAGAGTCAGACGTATGAAGTTCAATGGTTTTGGGTCTAATACAGCCTCGAGTAAGTGTGCATGCGTTACCTCATAGCCGTCCTGTGATCTGGCGATATCAGGAGTCATTGTTGTCGTTTCATTTCCCAGTTCCCCATTTGGCGTAGAACAACTACCATTATGTGAGTCATTAGTGTGGTTTGATTTCTTCTCATTGTCGTTTCCTCTTGGCAGTTTGACTATTTTAGTCATTGGTCAGACGATTATATAATATAAATAGTGCTTGGTCAGTTTATATTTATATAAAGCTTAAGTCATTCTCATTTAAAAGAAGGAACTCAAAATCAGTTGTTAATGTAGCATTAATAATGTGGGCCTACTCGTTCGATCGACAACGAAAACATGGTCCTCATGTGATATGGTATACTTCATTAAACAGAACTGTACAAATTGTGTAGAATTCTGTCTATCATGTTATCCATCGCATCTAGCTATATGGTAAAGCAGAAATCAGACAAACAAATGTTTCTACACATGTGTGAACACAAGGTACTCGGATAGAATGACAAAGCCGTGGGCAGTTAACAGGCTTTCCACATCGTCAGTCTAATGGAAGCTTCAAGAATAGAATATCTGACAGAAAAGAATGCACTCAGGAATTGAAAATATTCCATCAAATCTACTTGCTCCTAATTTTGCACAAAAAAATGAACGTTTCTTAACAACATTTTGCTAAAACGAAGCTACTATATCAAGCTCATATATACATGTAAAATATCTGACCTGTTGATTTAAAAAAAAAACATTCGTGTTACATTAAAGCACCAATTAGCGGAATCCTTTTGTGACAGTCTTCTCTATCAAACCAACCTCCTCTCCCTGTTTTGATACTGTTTTGAGTGTCCTCTAAAAGAATATTTTATGAGAATATGAGCATGAGAATATGGTAACTGTCGAGATTACCTGTTGCATGTTATTAGGCTACTTCCACATTGTCAAAGTGTTAAACCAGATTCGGCTGCTAAATATCTGTTGGATATCAACCATGATCAACTGTTTTCTTTGTTACATTTCATTTTGGTAATAGACAAGTCAATGCATAACTCGTTTTGACGAAACTTAGATATAACGTATCTTGTTCCGTGATGCCACAGAACGATTTATCAAATCATGCGACCTTGCACCATTTTAAATTTTGAAAGCGGCTCTGGAGAAAGTTGTTTGATGAAATGTTCTTTTAATGATAAATTTGTTTGACGTTCCATCCCACACGTTAAGTCGTTTTTCCCCCCACTTTTTGTGATTCCACAGTTTAACAACACAAGATTTACAGGAACGATTTGACAACAGAAAAATTTCCAAAACCTCTCTACGACCAGGTTTGATCTTCAACACAGTGAAAATAGCTGCACCAAACAAAATGGCTTCAGTTTGTCTTGAAGGATTGCCACTATATCGTATTGCAGTCTGGAAGCAACACAAGTGCTCCAATGTCGATTTGTTACTTTACAATAGTACGGAATTATAGTTTACCTCGGGCGTTTTTTACAGAATCTAATTTCTATAAATATATACACTGTACTCTTACCGTTACTAAGTGATTTACTTAGTATTTTATTTCGATAACCATCGAATTACCCTTGTACTAGTATTGAGATTAACGATCGCCATATACTCCGAACTAAATGCTATTTCTCCAACGAGAAAGTACTTATAAACATTGCCCATTTACTTTGACAAAGATTTCAAGTAACCGATTATTTACCTTACAAAACATGTATATTTTTGTTATACAGTATACTATTGTTTTCTGAATCATAAGAAAAAGAAATATGATCCCCATCCTCATGCATCATAGTATTGCTGAAATCCGATGGAAATGATGGCTGTATATAAGAGGATACCGTGTACAGGGACAGACATCCATTGAGAGATGATCTAGACTTGATGAGTAGGCTTAAGGAAGAAAATTACATTCCTTAGTCATTGTGACCTTGGGCAGTTTACAGCACGTTACTTCTTAACCAATTTCAAGATAGTAACTTGAATCACTCTACAATAAAGTAAGGATTTGGCTCCTGGGGGATTCAGATAAGCTATCACCAGTGTATCCTATGGAAGGCTCTTCAAGTCTTACCTAAACACAGATTTGACACAGTATATTAGATGTAGAAGGGGTTGTCCTCGGCATATCAACGATATTCTTACATTATTTATCTAACTTAAGTAACCTGTTGTAATAAGCCTTATTTCATTGGCCATATTTTTTATTTCTAACTGAAATGAAAAAGTTATTGAAGTAGGCCTACACTCAATAATCAATGTTATTTGAGATAATGTGTTAATCTCATCCATATGTAGGTCATCTGTCTAAACGGGGATCATTCGAACTCGCATAATCGATCGCGGAAGGAGCAAACATAAATCTTGAAAGAAGAAACTCTTCCACCGGAATTTGAAGTATGCCGATAGCGCACGTCTTTATGTCCTATCAATTATATGTAAACAGTCTGTTCTGTCAATTATATGTTGTTCTTTTGTAGATTAAATTGTTTAGTTTTTGTAACACTGTTCTTTTAATTATAATGTAAATAGGCGTTTTTCTAGGTTAAATTGTATAGTTTTTGAACTTGCCATAAGTAGGGTTTTAATCTTGTACTTGTCAAATATATAATAATATTGTACCTCAGTTGCTATGCTGCTCAGTCGGCAGAGCGATATTCTCTCTGTCCGACGCAGGCGTTCCATCAATATGATGCTGGTTCGACCTGGCAACACCGCCATATTAATTGTTACAAATATCAGTTTCAAGACGTTTTTTATCCGTATGTGGATTTTTAAAGAGGTTTACTCCGACACAGCAAACTCAGCCCAAGTCGTTAAAACACCTTAAACCTGAACTTCGCCGTGGCATAAAAGCACAGATCTCTGGTTTAGTCGCTGATCTCTAAAGACTATTGGCTGGTTAGACATCTCCAGTGGTTGTTAAACACATAATCAGATCATACTGTCGATGGATAAATATAAATAAACTGGATTTTTTTCAATGCTTTTTACTTTTACAATTGTTTTTAGAAGATATATCACTAAATGTACCTGGTAATGGCAGTAGAAATATTGTCTTGGTTGTGTTTTCATAGCGTTTGAAAAATGAAAGGGTTGAATTTAAAATGAAGTATTGGTAAAGACAGTAACCCGTACGATCCGAAAGTGTGTGCCAATAATGGACAAAATTCAAATAGATGTATGAATATATTTGTGGGACTTTTGTTGATTTTAAAACTATCTATAAAAGTACATTTCCAAGATTATTATCAGCGGAAAGCTCTGCGAAAAAATAGCTAACTATGTTTCAACGGAATTTTCCCTGTATTTGGCAGCTCTAGTCACTTAAAGTAGTACAATTCCGAATGCAATTGCAAAGGACAATAATAAATAATTATATACCTTATACACTATGTATGCTTTTATTATACATACTTATATATGATATTGTTTTCTTAACCATAAGAAAAAGAAATATGACCCCCATCCTCATGCATCGTAGTATTGCTGAAATCCGATGGAAATGATGGCTGTATATAAGAGGATACCCACTCGGAACTCCCTTCGGCTATCTTCGCTTCCTACCGGTCGGCTTTGACACGCCTCGGGCAGTCTGCGTTCTTTATACGGTAAATCACCGTATTTTTGGGCTGAATAAAAATGGCGTCGAAAGTAAATATCAAAATGTTTTACTACAGACGAAAACAGAAAATAAAAATAATTATAAATTTATTAAATGCTAATATCATTTAGAAAGATATTTGTTTATATATTTTATTTAGCCCGGTAAACCACATGTTGTAGACAGACGCAGTTTCGGTACATATCAGGAATCTTCAAATACTTCAATTATATAACTGATCGAGGCTGAAAGTTAACAAACCGAGTGTTTCAGTCCCTTACATTATCACGGGGGCACTTTTGTGGGGCCCTCAAGGGGGTTTGGGATTTGTACGCTTCACGGCTACCTATTTAGTCGCCATATTCAAAATGACCTGCAGTCTATCAGAGGGTATTTCACGCACGTAAATCCCCGAAGTTTCAGAGTGAGAGGATACCGTGTACAGGGACAGACATCCATTGAGAGATGATCTAGATTTGATGAGTAGGCTTAAGGAAGAAAATTACATTCCTTAGTCATTGTGACCTTGGGCAGTTTACAGCACGTTACTTCTTAACCAATTTCAAGATAGTAACTTGAATCACTCTACAATAAAGTAAGGATTTGGCTCTTGAGGGACTCAGATAAGCTATCGCCAGTGTATCCTATGACAGGCTCTTCAAGTCTTACCTCAACACAGATTTGACACAGTATATCAGATGTAGAAGAAATTGTCCTCGGCATATCAACGATATTCTTATATTATTTATCTAACATAAGTAATCTGTTGCAACATGCTTAAGCCTTATCTTTCATTTTCCAAATCTGTTTATTAAAATATTTCATGAAGAAATTTTTGACTGCCATTCATGGTTAGCTCAACAATAAGGTAATTTGTCAAAAAAAGGTGCAGACATTTTTTGACAGTCAATACGATAGCCATAAAACGTAGCAATAAACATTTGAAGAACTTGATCTACATAGTTATTTATAAGGATATCCGTGTCTTTGATATGATTCCGGTTCAAATCCCTCTTCATCTGCCTGTCAAATGTAATCACTCCTGATTCCATTCAACCCGACCAAGTATCATATTCAAAAATCCATTAGATCAATCATTCTTTAGAGAAAACATATACAAATATGATTCATGGTATTGGCTTACAAATTCTCTATTAAAACGTATGAAAGCATAGATGAAAACATATCAGACTGAACTTATATTAGATTTGGATGAGAAAAAAGTACCATTTGCTACGGAGGTACTTTTGTTAAGCTTGGGATGATCGTTGTATTGGGTTTCAGTATTATGTAAAGTACCTTGGTACCCTCATGCAATACGACATCAATATCTTGAATCTATTTGCTTGGTCAATGCGGGTGTGCTATAAAGAGGTCGTCTATCTTTGCCTCACGTGCCCAAAATAACGGTGGCTGTTTGTGTTAAGTTCTGTATTAACGACAGTGCCGCAATCTATCAATGTTTAAGAAATAAAGGACGCGCTGGTGAAATACCACTATTATTTGAAGACTCAAATAGTGGTATTTTCCGCAACTGACCCTTTATTCAGCAACACACAGCTCACCAGGAAGTCCTTTATTTCTATTCTAATGCATATCATATATAAATTAATTCAATTTCAGTATAGGGCCTGGGAGTCTACCGAGAGATTTCGCGATATCCGGTGACAGGTGACGTTTTTTTATGACGTTTTCAGTTCGATTGGCGTTTTTTGTTCCAAAACGTCAGAAATGAGCGTCATATTCGAACGACAAAAGGCTTCCCACATGCGTAATGACAACGCCGGTGACAGGAAATTTGTGGAATTGTCACGTGACTCCCGCTCCCTATTCCAAACGTAAGAATTTTTTCAGAAAACCAGCCTTTCCAACCTGCATAGGAACATCTAGACCCTCCCTTGGGTAACCAGGGGGCTGTTTCTCAACACAACTTACGCCCGTCGTAACTTTGCGCCTGGTCGTAACGTAATGTTGAAGGTATATGTTGCCATGACGTTACGACTAGGCGCAAAGTTACGACGGTGTCGAGAAACAGTCCCCAGAGCCAATCAGAAATGTTTTGAACCAACCCATATGTAGAACGTATAGCGGGTGAAATCAGTGCTGTCAGCTCAAACGCGATGACGTCATAATTCCAGAATGTGACGTTATCGAACACTGCTCTCTCCCCCTCAAGTAACTCTCAACGACGCAAGTAATCAAATGACGCCATGCAGTTTAAATCCTATGACGTGTTAGAACACAGCTGTCACTCAGGGCGTTCGGTCCAAGATTATTCTACACCAGCTCACCCCTAATTTATAGCACAACGTGGTTGAAACCAGCAGGAACCCTTTATTGCGTCAGATAATGGGTCCCTGGCTTCACTATCTCTGTAATGTTAAACGAGTTGGAGGTGTATTAGAATAATACATTGTGGATGATAAAGGCAGACTGTTAATTCGACCAAATCTTCTCAGTCTAAATGTCATTCACTTAATGGTATTGTCAAGGTCAGGCCCAAACAAACAGGATAAATGTATTGTCAATGTTTGCCAAAGACTACCTAACTTCAAGTCTACAAAAATGAATATAGCAGAACTAAACATCCCTTTGATAACTGAATATTCATTTATTGAATTAAAGTAACACTATATATAAAATACTGCATATTTCATTTTTGTGAAAATATCCCCCGGATTTGAAGAAAATGTTTGGTTATGTTTTGGTATTTTTCTAAAAGTTAAATATGTGTTTATTGACAGGGAAATATATTACGTCGAGTTAATGTAAATAAAATGCTCGGGTAAAGGAATAAATCTATCTTATGCTGGTAAACGAAACAGTTTTGCTTCAAATATTAATTTCTTCTGAACATTTGAAGTTTAAACTTACTACAGGCACAATTAAATTACCAAAATAACAGAATTCTGCAAAATAGCAATACAGTATCAAATCCTTATACTTCTGCAGGTTATCGATGAGCTACTGAACGTCATTATTTCATCTGATGGTAAACATTAAATATTAAAACTAAAACTCGTGATAGAAATATGTTAAGATTATCCAAAACGTGCTCGGTAAATATCGTTTTTGAAATGGAGTTTAATGTATTTTAGCTTAATTTTTCGCTTTAATAAGATGTTGAAATACGAGGGTACATGTGTGAAAGTTGACTCCATTAATTGGATGCAAATTAAACATTCATTAGAGACCTTCTAAAATGCCAGAAAAGCAATGACGGCTAGTGTGCCTTTTGTTTAAAATTATGCAAATGAAGAAACGATTATCTACAAACAAAATTTCTGAATAGATGCAGTGCGAGTCAATGATCTAACGGGATATTTTAATAGAGTGGCAAAGAAAAAGCGTGAGTTACAAGAATTATAATTATTAATTTATAACTGTATAGGCCAGGCATCCTCTGGGGCGAAATATATTCAAGAATGTAGATTAATATACCAGTTAGACACCTAAGGTCGATTTTAAAGTATATCTATGCCACAGCTACACGCAAAACTGTACTTGACAAAGATGGGCCCTTAGGGGTTAAACTGGTGTTCGGATTAATTAAACAAGTCTTCAATGATGTTAACCTGTTTGCCGTTGACTACAACACAAATTTAGGATTGTATTCGAGGCATAGAACAGCGGAGAAACGACTCTCTCGTGGCATCGTTAAACCCTGTTTCCACGGTGGGATTTACACAATACCAAGGTATCGAAGAATTTTGTTGTTATTTGTTAATAAAATTAAGTTGGTCTGGATGAGGTATTAATGTATTTTTGATGATAAAGCTTCCCTTTGAAGATGAACACACCAAATAGCATTCTCATGCCCACTGAATCCTATAAACCTAATACCGGAAGTACGTCGACCTTATGGTTCGTAAGGTTTACTCACCTTGCCAATTTTTGTTATTTCAACGTTAATCCTTTATTTTTTAAATGCTGAGCTTCTCTTGGCAATCCAAAGTTGTGCAAATTTCTGAATTCCGGCAGATGATTCCACTTTAAACACCTTTAAACAGTCTCCCCATTCGGGAACATAATATCTTTCCATTCGGGAGTCTCCCCATTCGGGAACATAATATCTTTCCATTCGGGAGTCTCCCCATTCGGGAACATAATATCTTTCCATTCGGGAGTCTCCCCATTCAGGAACATAATATCTTTCACATCTCACTCAATGGAATATGTATATTTATGAACACTTAAACACACGGGCACAGGGAAAATCTTCTTGTCTAAAATAACCACGGAGACAAGTTTCTAATTGTGTTAAAAAGAGGTATATCATTAAGACCTTTATACCCCATCATAAATAGTTGTAATACAGTAAACCTATGATATTTCATTAGGTTGACGACTGACAGAAGCTTGGCCTTAGTCAGTAGAATTTTCTGGAACACTTTGTAATGGAATATGTATGACATTCATATCGAGACCAGTGAATATCATTTGTATATATATATATCATTCTGGTTACCTCTTTGTGGTATAAACATATTCCTTCCAATTACCAGTGTTAATACGAACGTATGGAGCAGTCACAGGTGTAGTGACTGTCGTTCACAGTGTACATTGTGGCTATGTGTGCATTGCGGCAAATTCACGTCAAAGAATATTTTTCGTTCTTCTTACTAACATTTATCTTGATTGTATGGTTTATGTTACTAGAGATAGGATAGAAAAGATGACCACGAACAAACATTTTACTTCAGTTCTTGTATTCAGACCGATACAGTAAACGGTAGAAGTTCAAACGTTAACCCAATTTGGCCCATAAGGAAACGTATGTTTATTACAAACTAATCGCTTATGATCAGATGGCAAGTCACTTCTGATACTTATTTTCTGGTCCTCTATGATGGAACTGAAAAATTCGCCATTTGTCTTTGCTGTATACGAGACGCATTGTTATAGGGAAGTTTGTTCCGCATGGCCAGCCAGGATATGTTTTAGACGTTGAACTATATACGTGGAATTGTGTTCACGTGGCGTTTGGGTAGCCAGTGCCGCCATTAGAGCGAGGTAAAAAAACGATTTTTATTCAAGATGGCGGACGTCACGCGTGTGCCCATCTCGCAATGGTGGCGCTTTTTAGACCGTCAGATCCAAACCAGCCAATGAGACGTATGAAGTTCAATGGTGTAAGATCTAATACAGTTTCCAGTAAGCGTGCATGCGAGCTAGCGATAACAGGAGTCATTGTTGTTGTTTCCATTTCATTTCCAAGTTCCCCATTTGGCGTACAACAACTACCATTATGTGAGTCATTCTCATTGTCTTTTCCTCTTGGCAGTATTACTATTTTGGTTATTTTTCAGGATTGGTTGCCAAAACACTTCCAGAGCTTCAGATTCAGTTACGAGCCCTGTGATGATTGTTTTTTTAAATAGTGCTTGGTCAGTTTATATTAATATAAAGCTTCAGTCATTCTCATTTAAAAAGGAACTCAAAATCAGTTGATAATGTAGCATTAATGATGTGGGACTACTCGTTCGATTGACAACGAAAGCATGGCCCTCGTGGTATGGTATACTTCAGTAAACAGAATTGTACGAATTGTGCAGAACTCTCGCCATCATGTTATCCATTGCATCTAGCTATATGAACCCTGCAATGGTAAATCAGAAATCAGACAAACAAATGTTTCTACAGATGTGTCAACACAAGGTACTCGGATGGAATGACAGAGCCGTGGGCAGTTAACAGGCTTTCCACATCGTCAGTCTAATGGAAGCTTCAAGGATAGAATATCTCGCAGAAAAGAATGCATTCAGGAATTGAAAATATTTCATTAAATCTACTTCTTCTTGATTTTCCGATAAAATTAAACTCAGAAAAAGAAACAAAAGATCTGCTAGCCAGTCAAATAGCTTTCCTCGAAAATAACAACATTTTGAGATGGCACGTCAAACAATTCTTGTTTAAATATTAAGTCGTAAGTACGTGTAACATAAAAAAAAATGAACGTTTCTTAAAGTGGCATGAGCTGCCAAAATTTACACTTTTTTCATCATTTCTGATCGTCACGACAGTAAGAGGCTTTGAAGGCCATCGAAAAACCAAGCGATTAGCGTTGGAATGAGGAAAATCCATACAGTATGTGGCCTATACGAACCGGAATAGTGTTTGAAAAGTAAACAAAATTTAAATAACCGGGACAACCATTCATTCATTCTAAGCCAAACTTATTTCACAACAATACTTTATCGTACATTCTCGAGACTAGAAGCACTAAAAAGCTTCCGAATTACACGTCTGGAGAAAAATAACCGATAATTTCAACATTCTGTTTTTACGTTAAAATATCAACATTTTGGCAGCTCATGCCACTTTAAAAACATTTGGTTAAAACGTAGCTACTACATCAAGCTTATATATACATGTAAAATAGACCTGTTGATTAAAAAAAAAACATTCGCGTTACATTAAAGCACCAATTTGCAGAATCCTTTTCTGACAGTCTCTTCTATCAAACCAACCGCCTCTCCCTAATGCAGAGTCAATTTGCTCGCTTTTCTTTTTAAACGTACTGTCGCTACATTGTCGATTTTCAGGTGATTGTCCAGGACGTCAAAGTAGTATAGAGATAGCCTTCAGCAAATGAGATACATCTTCAAAAGAACTTACCCGTGAAACTCGTTTTGACGAAATTAAGATATAACGTATCTTGTTCTATCTATGCGTGATGCTACATAACGATTTATCAAGTCATTCGACCTTGCGCCGTTTTGAATTTTGAGAGTGGCTTTGACGAAATTTGTAGGATGAAATGTTTTTTGCACTGAAAATTTTTGTTTGGCGTTCTATCCTACGTGTTAAGTCGTTTTTTCCACTTTTTGTGATACCAGAGTTTGACAACACAAGATTTACTGGAACGATTTGACAACAGAAAAAAGTCCAAAGCCTCTCTTCGACAAGGTTTGATCTTCAACACGGTGAAAATAGCTGAACCAAACAAAATGGCTTCAGTTTGTCTTGAAGGATGGCCACTATATCGTATTGCAGTCTGGAAGCAGCACAATGGCTCCATTGTCGATTTGTTACTCAACAATAGTACGGAATTACAGTTTACCTCGGGCGTTTTTTACAGAATCTAATTTCATTAAATATATACACTGTACTTTTACCTGTATCAGCTCGTGTTATAAATTTATTTATTTTATTTTGATAAATCAACGATCGCCATAGACTCCGAACTAAATGCTATTTCTTCAACGAGAAAGTACTTGTACATATCGCCCATTTACTTTGATAACGATTTAATGTAACGGAATATTTACATTACAAAGCATGTATATTTTTATTATACATATTTATGTATACTATTGTTTTCTTAATCATAAGAAAAAGAAATATGACCCCCATCCTCATGCATCATAGTATTGCTGAAATCCGATGGAAATGATGGCTGTATATAAGAGGATACCGTGTACAGGACAGACATCCATTGAGAGATGATCTAGACTTGATGAGTAGGCTTAAGGTACGTTCACACTATACAGCGAATTCGGATCGAGGTACGAACCGGATTTCGGACAGGTCAGCGTATTCGGTGTGTTGTGTTCACACTGCAACGAATAATCGGCCGATCCTATCAAGTCAGTTCATATCCACACAACAACAACACAGCTCAACAACAGTTGAGAGCGGTTTGGAAGATGAGATTCGTTTGCTAGAATTTTTGAGGAAAAGAGACAACTGTTGTCATAATCCTTCAGAAATCATGCGAAAATGTATTTAACTCCATCTCTACACGAAACCGCTCGATAGTTTAATCTCCAAACCACTATGTAGGTCACTGTATTTTTGATTTCCAATTTTTTTCACAGGTCGATTCTGGTTGGCCAAAGAGGAAAATCGTGGACGATTTTGATCCCGGACCGAATAATATTGCTCTGTGAGCCATTTATATTCTTGCTTTCCGAATCCGGTGTCCGTAGCGAATTCGGATCAAGCTAGTGTGAACAAATGTACTGATAAACATTGAAGCCATTTTAGTACGGAAATCGTTTCGGACCCCGAACCGAATTCGGGGTATAGTGTGAACGTACCTTAAAGGAAGAAAATTACATTCCTTAGTCATTGTGACCTTGGGCAGTTTACAGCCCGTTACTTCTTAACCAATTTCAAGATAGTAACTTGAATCACTCTACAATAAAGTAAGGATTTGGTCCTGGGGGATTCAGATAAGCTATCACCAGTGTATCCTATGACAGGCTCTTCAAGTCTTACCTAAACACGGATTTGACACAGTATATCAGATGTAGAAGGGATTGTCTTCGGCATATCAACGATATTCTTACATAATCTATCTAAAGTAATCTGTAATAAGCCTTATCTTTCATTTTCCATATTTTTTATTTCTAACTGAAATGAAACAGTTATTGAAGTACACTCAATAATCAATGTTATTTGAGATAATATGTCAATCTCATCCATATGTAGGTCATTTGTCTAAACGGGGATCATTCGAACTCGCATAATCGATCGCGGAAAGAACAAATATAAATCTTGAAAGAAGAAACTATTCCACCGGAATGGAAGTATGCCGATAGCGTACGTCTTTATGTCCTACCACTTATATGTAAACAGGTCTAAATGATATACCCCTTTTTAACACAATTAGAAACTTGTCTCCGTGGTTATTTTAGACAAGAAGATTTTCCCTGTGCCCGTGTGTTTTAGTGTTCATAAAATTATATGTAAACAGTCTGTTCTTTCTATATATAATTATATGTTGTTCTTTTCTAGGTTAAATTGTGTAGTTTTTGTAACAGTCTGTTCTTTCAATTATCAGTAAAAAGTGGTTCTTTTTTATATTAAATGGTGTAGTTTTTGAACTTGCCATAAGTAGAGCATTACTTCACTATATAATAGCATCCATATAATAGTGGATTTTTCACTCGATCGCCTTATGTTGAAGAGTTGCCATGTACTCACCGAAGGTCGTGAATTTCCTTTAAACTAAACCTTGCAACGCCGCCATATTAATTGTTATAAATATCAAAAACATTGTTAAAAATATATATATAGATAACTTGCAGACAATCAACAATATATGTATTGCCGGCTAACCGTTACGGAAAGAACGAACAAGCGTACAGGAAACAAAACGAAATGACGCCAATAAGTTGTAAAAAAAGTCATGAAACTCTGATAAGTTGTTCTGAAGATATCTTAAATGACAAACAGCATTTTATTTTGTAATATTATGATATGATATGATACGATACGAAGGAAACCACTATTAAGCTATAAAATTTCGTTCATCCCTTGTAGACAAACAGCAACCAAATAAACTGTTTAAATTGGAAGCTTACGAAAGAACATACACCAAACCTTGAATAATTACAAACGATCCCACAATAAACTATAGAAAATATGTAATACAATTCGGTTCTAGGGATATCTTGCAGTCAAGTAACAGTGTAAATATACCAATTGGACGCTAACGGAACAACGGAGAGACACACGGCCACCAAAACTTGATCTAAGTACTATTGTCCCCATCAGTAAGCTCAGCAGTTTAGGAGATATCTTGCAGACAGACCGTAGCTGGCGGATGACAGACGACGGACAGCACAAACACAGTATATCCCCCGACACATTTTTGTTTTTTTTTGTTGCTTTAGCATTAAAGAACGCGGAGAACACTATTTGTATAACGGGGGCTCGAGTTGATCAGCAATTGTTGTGTATTAGCCATTACCATAGAACTAAAACACCATTACACAGGGCTGTTGTTTCTATGACTGTATAACCATGTTCATCACGCTTAATGGTTTGCCGAGGCTGACGTTTCAGAACTTCGATAAGAGAGCTTATTAGCCTAGGGACAATACTTGGCAAATATATCGGTACTTTATATGTTACTTGCAAAAACAACAAAAAATCTTATTATTCTGAAATGTTTTAAACGCCAAAGAACATGCGATAAAGCTCTGCATGCTTTCGACAGTAATCAAGAAACAAACATAAACTGAAACACAGTTTTACAATCCAGATAGACTGTGCTTTTATCGGTGGTGCATTTTCTTGTCCACTGTCATTATGTTTTAATGAAATCACAATTTCCTTCACTCATATGTGAAATGGCTTTACTGTATCAATTGACTACAAGATACACACTAGTAAGAGTATACATGTGTTGGGTTTATGCATGTACCTTTGAAGTGTCATGAAATAACAAAATTCGGGCTTTTTTCAGCGTTTGAAAAATGAAAGGATTGACTGTAGGACTATATTTGTGGGGCTTTTGCTGGTTTTAAAACTACCTGTAAACGTACATTTCCAAGATCAGCAAGGAGATATTATTTCTTGATATAGATCGAAAAATTAGCTAAGTATGCTTCAACGGAATTGTCCCTGTATTTGGCAGCTTATGCCACTTCTAATAGTCCACTTCCGAATGCATTTGCACCCAATATTGTAACTGTGCTTTTATTCATTGTTTTACTCGAATATGATTTGATTTTTCCGGATGAAAAGATGTTATTAAGATTATACAAAAGGACAACGGTTTATCTTCTTCACAATAAGTTGGTATCATAAGTGACACTCCCATCAGTCAATGTCAAATCATGATAACTAAATGATAATAATCTCTATTGTGAAAGACCAAGTCTTTATTTTATTTGTTAAGTGTATAGACGATATGAAGATGGATGTAACACGTTGGGAATGTCAAAACTGGAACTAGCTAGTGCAAAGGGTTCTCCAAAAGCAAATCTTCTTAAACACACAGTCGCCCTTACCCACATGTATATGGCATATGACATCGGTTTATGGTGACCACACTCAAACTTTCTAATCACCCTCTTCTTTCTGAAACATTATTTGATCTAGTTTCACAAACAAGTTGTCTAAATCTGCGTATGTATGTGTTCGTGTGTATGTATGAGAGAGATCGGAGTCAGATTGTTAGTCCCTCTATCGTCAATCAATACCGCAGTTGGGTTACAAAGTTCATCTTCTTCACTTTTAAGTCGGTGTCAAAAGTGACACTCCTATCCATCAATGTCGAATCTAGAAGACTAAATGATAAATATCCTCTACTGAGAATACATGTGAATGTTGTATATCTAACATTCGATTTGAAAGTGAGTGTTTTCCGGTCAGTGAATTGTAAACGTATTGAATTTTGAAAAATATCACAGTTACTTTAATTAAGTATTTGTCCAAAATTCTTAGACAAAACAAAAACGTCAAAAGATGGGAGTTTTAAAAACCAGCTATCCTTATTTTTATTGTCTTTTGCATGCTTTTACAACACAAATATGTCTATATGTAAAGTGATTTTTGATGTAGAACATCTTTAAAGTTCGGGATCCTTAATAGCATGTATTATATCTGTTTATGCATTCTACTCACTGCCTTCAACCATTTTTAATATGTTAATGTATATACCAGATTTAGAAGTAAGATTATAGTAAAACGTTATGATCTACTTGGTTGTCAACGAGAAAAAAGCACAGTATAAGACGTATAGTAAGGTGAAGAATTACTTATGGATAACAGCTTCTTGGTTTATTGGGTGACGACGTTTCGATGTAGTTCTTACATCGTTATCAAAGTCATTGACTTTGATAACGATGTAAGAACTACATTTCTTTGATGCCAATCTCGGGAAGGCAGGACAAGCACAAAAGACTAAAGCTGAATATGAATGCCGGTAAATACAACAATCTTGGTCAACATTTTAACCCTTTTTCACTTGAATGTTTTGTACAGACTGAACCTATGATATTTGCTTTCAATGCGATCTCTGTCTTGTGCTACCAATATAAACGCAAACGTTCATTTTATGTAATAGGGTTGCACGAGAATTGTCAATTCGAAAAATTATTCTTATGAAGTACAGAACAAAACGAGGAAAAGGAATTTAACCTGGAGGTTACGTTTTCCGGAGTGACACTACTCTTGCATTGCGTAAAACTGACCAGTGGAACTAATGGATCCTTTTATCTGGAACTGCTTAAATTGAAGAGTGTTGCTACATGCTATAGCTGTCATTCTCTAACATTGCCTATAGTTACATGGGAGTGAAATGTGATTTTCTCTGAAGCACGAGCTCATTATTCCACAGAATTACCGTTGTATCCGGGGATAAGCCGAGTAGATTTCCCTAGGAATTGCCATGGGACTTTGTCGTAAACAACCTGTCAGACTGGATGCCCTAGACAACGTTGAAGAAGCCCTTACATGCAAGGGTACGAGAATCCCTTTGGCAATAGTTATCTGCCGCATTTTAGATGCAGCTTTGGCTTTGAATACTTCCCAAAAAGGATATAGGGATGTAACTAAGAAACTGAAATATCTTGGGTTATTGCAGGTACAAAGCCTGCATTATGCGAGGATATTTCAGTTTCTTTATTTCTTGGTATAATGCATGTTTTTTTTTACACCTTATCAAAACAATTTAAACGAAATTGGAGCTTGTCATCTCTTATTTTAGAATAACCAAACGTAACATAAGTAGAACAAACATCGTCAGGTATGTGGGAATGAATTTAAATTAGGCTTTTTAATGAGGCTGCTTTTGATATATCTAGTCAGCAAATAAAGTATGGCCTAGTGCTTTTGTCACAAATGCCAATCCTTTGCGAATGAAGCAATCCATAAGTCATGAAGGCCATTTTCGTTCTCAAGAAACGGCTGTAAGAGATACTAACAGCTATTGTTAAAATGTTTGTCTGAACATGCCGCTACCAATTTGCCACAGCATGTCGATCGTGGAATGCGTTTATGATGCCAACATCAAGCAGCCATTTTGAAGACGCGGTTTTATCAGGAAAATTAATTTTCTCCAGAGGAAAATCTAGAAATTGTTGGCTATTTTCAGACACACAATTAGAAAGCGTGAGTATTGAACTTTGTTTAACAAACGATATGTTCGCGTTAACTTAGTCCACTTTTCTTTACAGTATCAACATTTGATATCCAATTGGTAAACGTATTTCCGCGACGGCTGTATCAAATCGACTTTGTATTCTGTCTTCTAATCCATCAATATACGCGGATGAATGAACACTCCATTAGAAATGGCCCTTGCCAAAGCAAATATTAACCATTTCGTCCAGGTCCTCGTATTAAATCTATTGGCTAAGCCATGCAATTTTGGTGGGACATTAAAGTGGTATGAACTACCAAATATCGAAAAACTTAACTTATTGTTCATAATTTTATTAAGAAGTAAAAAAAAATAAGAGCTATCTGTAAATACTAATCACGAAAATGTACGTCAAGGGAGTTTTTATTAGTGGCAAACTCCCTCAAATTTAAATTTAGTCTATTATTAACACACGTCTTTGGTTTGTACTGATTACTGGCTTCATCGATATGTTTTATTTTAAAGCAAATCCTTCATTTTCAAGGTAATTCAAAAAGTCCAAATTTTGGCAGCACTTTAAAGTGGACAGTTTACAGTTAGATTTCCCCTATATCGGTTAGTTGGTCACAAACATACATGTTAAAGTTATTGAATGGCTTCCCGAGGGTATGAGAGATATTCTGAGAGGTGTAGCCAAGTATTAACTTAACTATTACGACTTTAACGCGGCATGAGCTGCCAAAATGATGATATTTTGACGTAGAAACAGAATGTTGAAATTATCGGCTATTTTTCTCAAGACGCAGAATTCAGAAGCCTTTTAGTGCTTCTAGTCTCAAGAATGTACGATAAAGTATAGTTTTGAACTAAATTTGGCTTAAGGCCCGGTCACACAGCCCTCCGCGAGTTGATCGCGACTAAATCGCGTGGAAAAAATGGCAAACGCCAAGTAAACGCTGTAAAACGCTAATAGCAAGTGAATAAAACGCGTAGCAGTCGCGAATTACAAGTGCGCACACGCGGGGACAATTTTGCACGCGATGGGGTCGCGGAAAAAGTTTTGAACTGTTCAAAACTTTGGTGCACGGGTCACCGCGAGTGGTACAAGTGGTACAGACGTGGTTCAGACGCGGAGCAAACGCGATCACAAGTGCTACGGTAGTGGATAACAAGTGGTCAATCGCGTTAACACGCGAAAGATTTGCGTGCAATCGCGTGTAATCGCGACGGGAACACGTTCCAAGCACGTGTGTTTAGCGTTTGTACCCCGTCCCCAGCACTTGTAATAGCGTGTGGGCAGCGTCTAACATATTTCTCCGCTATTACAGCACTACTGAATCGCGTCTGAATCGCGTTTTTTCGCGTTCAATCGCGACTGAAGCACGACCCAAGAGAGTTTAGTCCACTACCCAATCACTATTGTATCACTTGTGATTTCGGCTATATAAACGCCGCGTTTTGCCGAGAATTCATCAGTTGTGATCCAGACGTCGAGGGGTAAACATGGTTATGATTCCTACAACCGGACGTCGCGGCTTTTATACACGCGGATGACTAGTGAAGGTCACGTGATTCACACGCGCTTGGCACGCGGATCAGTAGTGCTACAAACGCAGAGCACACGCGGAGCACACGCATCACACGCGGATCAGTAGTGATCGACACGAGGTCACACGCGGACGATTGAACCTATTTTCCGATCAATCGCGCTCACAAGTGCTGGACAAGTGCTACACAAGTGATTGGAACGCGGACCAAACGCGCGCGTTTGATCCGTGTTCCAATCACTTGTGTAGCGCTGGTAACCCAATTTTGCACATTTTCGACCACTAGCCACCGCGTGTAGCAAAAAATGGCAAAATATGGTCAAATTTTACACGCGATCAGGACGCGGAGGGCTGTGTGACCGGGCCTTAAGAATGAATGAATGGTCGTCCAGGTTATTTACATTTTGTTTACTTTTGTAACAATATTCCGGTTCGTATAGGCGGTCTCGAACGACTTATGTGGGATGGTTGCCAGTTACCAACGGAAGGTCGTGGGTTTCCTCCTGGCATAGAGCCCGATTTCCTCCCACAATAAAACTGGCAACGCCGCCATATAAGTGAAATAATCTTGAGC
Source organism: Lepidochitona cinerea (assembly GCA_963971465.1). Taxonomy (NCBI): domain Eukaryota; kingdom Metazoa; phylum Mollusca; class Polyplacophora; order Chitonida; family Tonicellidae; genus Lepidochitona; species Lepidochitona cinerea. The sequence continues at coordinate 8,820,392 of OZ020554.1, forward strand.
GCGGCGTAAAACACCAAACAATCAATTAATCAACGTATAGTCGGTATACTATATGGATTTTCCTCATTCCAGCGCCAATCATTTAGTTTTTCGATGTCATTCAAAACCTCTTGCTGTCGTGACGATCAGAAATCATGAAAAAAGTGTGAACTTTGGCAGCTTATGCTACTTTAAGTTGACCTTACGTGCCATTTTGACCTCTTCTAAAAAATACAGAAAAAATACTCAGTGTAAATGAAAACTAAAATCTGAATTTTGTAAATAAAAAGTTATAAATGTAGCTTCAGTGTTGCATATATACTACAAGATAACAGCAATATATATTTCCTTTTCCTGATTAGTCGATCTTTTTTTACACAACATGGCTTTACAATAGTTCAAATCATAGTCAAATAAAGTAGTCAGATGATACCTTCACATGCAGTGTTTAGACTGGAGCATATACGTTATTTCTGAGTTACATTCTGGATAGTATTTCATTCTGTAACTTTTACTTTATTAATATCCAAGTTATTTCTGAGTTTCAGCCGTTACATTCTGGATAGTAATTTTCACTTTGTTGTCACAATATCCAAATATGGGATATAAGCGAAAAGGAGGGACCTCTGACACCTAACATATTTCGCTTATCGCTGCAATGCTGTCTCAAAATTAGTGTGTTATTGGAAGCGTGTTTTTTTATCAGGGATGTGTTACACTCCACAACATCCTAAATGCCTTCGGGAATGTCATCGGAAACTGTTATCCAGGTGTGAGGTACCACCAATGAACTGTCATCTGTCGCTCCCGGCATCAGACCAAGGTTTTACCAGCACACATGTATCACTCATCTCCCCTGCAGTCACCGTGTGTGAATCCTCAAACATAGATAAGAGTTGAAATGTTAGTCGGCCATCATCGATCACTTACTTAGATTCGTTAAATAAAACAAATCATTTTTCTGTTTCAATACTTGAAGGTGGTAAAAGTCACCGACATGTATGGATCGTTTTGAGGAATTTAATTTAGATGATAAAAGAAGATCACTGACATAGCAATTTAGTAAGATTCGAAGTCGGACAAATCTATTCACCGAGTTCGCCTCAATTTGATTATCTCGATACATAGATTGTCCATAGTTGGCGTCTATATTAACCGCTTTCCATCGATGTATGTTTGTCACTGATACTTCGTAGCGTTTATCCGGATACAGCCAGGTGTCAGCATATAGAACTCACTCGACTTCATTTCATTCGTCATTCCCACGAGCCAAGCAAACAAGCCGAGTTAGATACATTATTTCTCGTCGATCATGGCTTGACGCGTTTAACATTACATTGGGTTACAAGTTGAAGTAAGTTAGGCTTAGAAGTCTCTGTTTCACAAACTCATGTTAGATGGCTGCCCAGACGAGGTTAAGGATAGAGAACCGGTTTCCCTCTCTGCGCTGAATTTTGTCTTATTCGTCAAATAGTATCGAGTGTTGCGTATAAAACACCAAGCAAAGTGTCGCCCATAGTGATACAGGCTGCAGACATTTCATTTACAGAGTTCACATAAAAATAACGTGATTTATTTTCAAAGAAATACTTTTGTTCCATTGTTTTAAACTGGGATATGGCAGATATACAAAATGTATGCTCATAATACCGCCAGTGAATCTAGATCTTAAATGTGAAATAAAAATTATTAAAGGATGTTTAAAATGAAAATTGTATATTGCTTACTTGGATCCTTGTTGAAAATAAATTGATTATTCTGATGTTATTTGGGTGGCGAATCAGAGTTGCATACGAACTGAAAAAAGACAAGAGTCCACATAAGAATTGGTAATATATTACAGATGAACTCACAAGGAATTCGTACAGGCATGAAAAAGAGGACGAGGATTACACACGATTTATACATTACTGGGACAAGACATGCAAGGAGGCAAGGGGTGACCCAATCTAAACAGAGAAGTTAATCTTCGCGTTCTGAAGCGAAGGGGAGGTAAGCAGATGGGCACGATTGGGGGTGACAAAGTTAGTGTTGGTGTTATATCTGATACCATGAAACACTATATCTGTTAGGTGCCAAATGCACAAAAACTGTGTGTGTAGTTGACTCTAGATAAAGCTGTTACGATTTGACAGCGAGACCAACAGTAACATTTCTATATTACGAAAGAAGTGTTCTTCTTGGCACCTAGTGTGATCAAGGTTGAAAATTGTTATAGTCTGTATCACATTGGAGTAGCCGGTATTGTGTTGACTTGCAGCCGGTGTTAGATTGGTTGATTGATTGATTAATTCTTTGGTGTTTTACGCCGCGCTCAGAATTATTTCACTTATCTGGCGGCGTTGTCAATTTTATTGTGGGAGGAAACCCATGACCTTCCGGTGGTAACTGGCAACCATCCCACATAGGTCGTTCGAGTGAAAATCCAGTCAGAAAATTTTTCATTTTTTTTGGACAGAGTGGGATTCGCACCCGCGACCCATTGGTGGAAGCTGTTCGGATTGAGCGTCCAACGCTCTACTTATTGAGCCACAGAGCCCCCCTGTTAGATTGGAGCATCCGGTGTTGTGTTGGCCTGCAGCCGGTGTTAGATTGGATCATCCGGTGTTGTGTTGGCCTGCAGCCGGTGTTGGATTGGAGCATCTGGTATAACTTACCTATAAGAGAGAATGCCATAACAACACCAAACCCAAATGGATTAACATCAGACGGAGTTTATATTTAGCAATTGTCTTGTGGAAGATATTCCAGCTTTATTATGTCAATCGACTCAAACAATCAAATTCCCCACAAACAGAACACAACTTTGTTCTAGTTGGATAAGTCGGGTTCATGTCTGCCTCGCAATCCTGGTCATCTACATTGCATGAAGTAAATTGGCCACACCTACGTCTGGCTCCACATAACCACATTCCTCTGCCACACAGGCTCTTGCGACATGACCCCACCAATAACACGTAACACACTTAAAATGGCGGATAGTCTCTGCAGATAAACACAGTCACTGTACGCTCGTTGAGCAGACAAACACACAGTCAATGTACGTATGTTGAGCAGACACACACTTGGAGCACGCTTTAGATTGATTGTCTTCGATATATCCAGGCAGGTGTAGAAAAAATATCACAACAAGCTTTGTCAGAATTTCATCTCATTAATACTGTGTCCCATCAATGTCACCCCCCCCCCCCCCCCCCCCGCGAGCTAGGCCAAACGATTCACTGCCAGTCATAATTGTTTCATAAGAATAGGCCCCTCTTGGTATATAGCATTTAGTCCACATATCTTCGATAATGGCTGGTCATATCTGCAGTTATTTGTCTGTTGTACTCAACACACACTTAAGTCCTATTTACTGAAACATGAAATTTCAAACACTTTAATGTTTTTTGATTGATTGATTGATTGATTGATTGTTGGATTGCTGGAATGTTGGAACAGATTTAGTTTATCGGACAGGCAGAAGGGCGTGGGTGGATGTGTCTCTGAACACAAATTAAACCCATACTCGCCATACACCTAGAGTAATGTCTTACGTGAGAAATATGTGTGTGTTCTTCAATGTTAAATTCGAACGTCTAGGCACTAACGGAATTAAGCAAACATCACGGTTACCATGGCTGCTTGTTTACCTTCATTTGAGTTACGTGGTTGCCATCTTCAAATGCGGGTGTACATTGGCTTGTTGGAGATTACGTAAATCGGTCACCAGATGCAGATTCTTCGCTCAAGAAAAACGTTCGGTTGTGCAATTTCTCGTGTTCGGCGTGCGTCGAACCCTACCAAGGAGACCCAATATAATCTCATCGACTTTTTATGTAGTTTTATGTAGCGCAGCACGGAAATCTCATCATAGACGAAAGGCAAATTTCAAGTCTGTGACATTAAAAACACAGAATTGTTGGCAATTTTATCATCTTAACAAATGCTGGCAAATTACTTTTTCTGCTCGTAGGAAAAACAATGTTCTATAGGTCTATCAAGCATCTCTCAATGTGAAGGTTTTATTCAAGTAAACAACTTTCTAAAGCTCTTAGGAACCGGGTAAATTAAAAGTTCTATTTAAATTGAAGTAAAACAGGCGAATGAGCTATGTGAGTTTGTCATAATGTCAATATCATGAAGGATCTCTAGGCATACACAACAGTATGTTAACGTGCCTAATGGGTGTGTTGACATCGACTCCATCTTCTCTCAATTGATAATAGTTCAAATATCTGTATTTTTATTAACCAATGGAAATGGAAGACGGCCATACAGATCCAAAGAACAGGAAATTAGAAAATGCTTTTACCAGAGCTAATATTGACTTATCGTTAACGTGAATTTTATATTCATTTCACAGAACAGATAAATATGAAACAGAAAAAAGAAGATTTCCATCTTTTTTTAGCAATACAACAACGACAAAAAGTGTTCCAACTTTTAAGCTTTTATTCCCATTGTATGAGCTAAATTAAAAAAGTGCGTCCGACGAAAATTACAAATAAAAAATCCCACAATTTACTGTCGCAGACGTACTGGGTAGATGTTGGGAATGAGCACTGATAAACTTCTTTCCTCTGGTATACCGTTTTACCACAAGTTTGATTCGATTTTATTTTTTAATTCCTTTGCAGCTAGTTTTAGCGAGACAGAATTATCTAACAAGAGGTTCCAGAGGGGGCCCTGGAATGCTTACATCCTGAACGGTCGTTTCGTCGTCGCCTTACTTTTATGTGCTTTTTTATCCGTATTCTGTAATGTAGAAACAAACTATAGACGGTCGGCACTTCACAGTTTATTGGATATAGTTAAATATTATTTACGCTACCACGACTTACCATAGAAGGGCTCATCCATGTTGCACCCGAAACAGCTCGCCAGGCAACAAACAAGTAAATTCCCGCTAATTGCTGATTAATTGTATTTTGTTCGCTGAACATCGACCTACCAACTTCCATACAGTCAAATTATGCCTATCTTTCAAATTAGTAGAACTGTTATTAAGAATATAAACACTAGTAAATACATGTACACCATTAGTCCCTTTTAGAATATTGTGTCGAATCGTAGTTAACTTATATAGAACAATATAGGACATATAGTCAAGAGGCTGAGAATAATTAACCACAGCTTCTTGTAGCAAAGTCATAAAAAATAAATAAAACATATTTTGGGACCAGGTAGATATTGTCTTTAAGATGAAGTATAATGTATTTTGCCTAAAGTGTTCACTTTAACAATTGATTACCTTTATGTTAAAAGAGGAATTTATTTTAAACAAGCTGCAAAGCTACCCCCCCCCCCCCACACACACACACCGCAAAGAAAATGTGTAAAAAAAGGAATGAAAGGAAAAAATCAGTCAAATAATATGCTGGTGAAAAAATCAATCCTATCCGTCATATTCATGGTATTAGGCTATTGCGCCAGTTTGAGTATGATCCGGTAAAAACTTCAAGATGCGCAAATTTTCAAGCTTTAAGACATTACTTAGCTAATTAAGCTCTTTATTAATTACCTACATGGTCCAAAAGCAACTATATCCATCTTGTCAATGACATGAAGTTATTGCCCAAGTTTAAACGTGCTCCAATAAAAACTGTTAAAGATATCGCGTTCACAAGCATTTGAATATTTAACGACATTAATTAGCTAATTAAGCTCTTCATTAATTACGTAGATGATCGAAGATCAATCCGTCCATTCCAAGGTATGAAAGCATTAGGCAAGTTTCTGATAAAAACTGTTCAAGGCATAGATTCCACAAGATGCGGAACAGACAGACGAAAGAAAGAGCGCAGACCAAATCCATATCCCCTCTAAACTTCGTGGCGACGGCAACGTAAGTAGGCGAAGACATTCTGTACGAGCTCTGCAATGCTGAACAATTCGCCGTTCTACCCGCAATTATGACGTTTTTCAAAACTCATTTTTATCGACTGTAATTCGCCTGGGCAATGCTTCAAGTCAGGGAAAATCTATGCGAATAATATACTATCCCAAAAAAGAAACGCAACATCCAATTTGTTTTTTTCAAAAATGAATTTTTCCAAAAATGTGCGTGATTGACACATGGCAACAGGATCATGTTATAATGTAAATGTCCGATAATTGAATGTAAGCCCCTGATAGTGGCTGTTGATCACAAGTGACTTTCGGGTCAGCCTTTGTGTAACGCTACACGAGGAAGGCGTAGGGAAAAACGTAGGGCAGTTGCACCTGCGAATCACGTCTTATCTTTATGCGGGTTTAATGGGTAAAAAAAGACACACAACCGTTCAATTGAATTTAGTCGTTAAATTGTTTCACGAAGTTGCTACAATATGCCAAGACTAGACGCAGCTACCCGGAACGTCGTCATTGGTCGTTTCCTGGCCTGCGAATCACAGAATGCAGTCGCTAGACTTTATAATGTTCACCGGAGCACGATTTCCAGACTGTTGCAACGGCAGCAGCAATCCGGTTCAACAGCTGATCGTCAACGTTCTGGCCGACCTAGGATCACATCAGCAGCTCACGATCGCTACATCCGGTTACTTCACCTGCGAATCCGGACCAAAACAGCAACAGAAACAGCATCAAATATCCCAGGTCTCCGTCGAATATCGGCACAGACAGTCAGAAACCGTCTCCGTCAAAACGGCTTACGCGCCAGACGTCCTTATTTTGGCGTAGTACTGAGACGCCAGCATCGACTTGCAATGGTCCGATGGTGCAACAGGTTAAGGGACTGGAATCTGCGAAACTGGAGGCGAGTCTGGTTCAGCGATGAATTAAGATTCCAGCTGCAGAGAAGAGATGGTCGTACACGAGTTTATAGACACCAGAATGAGAGGTTCGCAAGGAACTGCGTCCTTGAGGTCGACAATTTCGGCGGAGGAAGTGTGATGGTGTGGGGTGCCATATCCTGTGCCCGAGAACGTCATCCAACGCCGCAAACTCTGCAAGAACTGCAGCCGGCTCTTGAGCAAGAATGGAGGAGAATTCCGCAAAACCGTATTCGTTGATTGATTGTGTCTATGCCGAGACGGATCCGTGGTGTGTTACATGTTAATGGTGGGCACAACAGATATTGACGTTGCAGTGACGTCATCTGAGCGCTATGAACTTTAATGTGATAAATTTTTACATGTGAATGAACTTTAAAGTCTGAACAACCAGTCTGCCAAATTTCAGTGTAATGTGATGCTTATTTCTGTATTAAAAATGATGTTGAAAATTCATATTTTGAAGAACAAAAATTGGATGTTGCGTTTCTTTTTTGGGAGAGTATACCTCTGTATACACATGTATTTGTTATACGAATTTAGATAAGAAGAAGAATGCTGAGGATAATTCAATCTGGTTCTAAACGACAAACCTTTCTTTCTATATCTAAAATAAGTTTCAACTGCCAAAATATTAACCAACTGTCAACCGTCTAAACAATCAAATTTTAGATTATTACTTGCTCTTAGCGGGGATGATATATCTGATACAATATAGATCAAGAAGTGCTCTGATTGATTGGTGTTTAACGCCGCGCTCAAAATTATTTCACTTTGTAAACTTTGCAGGGAGTAAACCCTCGACTTTTGGTGAGTAACTGGCAACTCTCCTACATACTCTCCTGTATCACTCCGAGTGAGCGTCCCCCCCCCGTTCAAAACTGAAAGTCAACTCCAAGAAACCTGTTCATGACAGTATTTTTCAACCCTTATTCCATGATTTCTGTGGTAGCTTCCTTCTCCCAGGCGGATTCGATTTCGTTAGGCCTCCGCATGAAGCACGGATCCTTCTATATTCCAACAAAAATTTGCTGATTTTAAGATTAACTTCGCAGAACATAGCTTCATTTGCAAAGATGGATCGAAGGATGATGACCGCGGAAGTGTTTGGCGCTAATGTAGCTTCCGTCCACATTTCTTTATCCAGTTCTTCTTAACATGGACACAATCGCTACACACGAAGTCCGTCATCTGTAACGATTCTTATTCCAACCTTCTGACCATTGAACATTTAAAAACCCACTTAGAAATCGTCTAGAGACTGCGGGGTTGAGGACCCGAAGACCAATAAAGCGTCACAAATGACTATGCGTATGGTATGGCGCAGACAGGGACAGGTATGGAACATGAGATCATGGAGAAGAATCCACTTGGTCTTCACAGACGTCTAATTCAAATATTCATGGGGGCCTCCGTGGCTCAGTAGGTAGAGCCTTGGGCGCTCAATCCGAACCACCAATGGGTGCAAAAGTACGACGGGAGTGGAGAGTGAAGCACATTTTGTCTATGATTATAAAAGTAGATTCCTTTTCATCTGGTGGACTAGTTGGTTTAGATAAATATCTTACAGCGGTTAAACATGATACTGTATTGGCAAAACTGAAGCGGGTTACAGGAAATATAATTTATCTGTACAATCTCTTACATAAGGAGTTCCATTAGCTGGAATTATAGTGTAAAAGTGATAATTGTATGAAGTCAAGAATCGTTATTTCTCTCTGAGATTTAATGGTTTGATGAATTGACGAATGAGACTGGGGTAATCTATGGTAAATATTTACTCTGGTAAAAGCATTTTCTAATTTCCTGTTCTCTTGATCTTTATGGCCGTCTTCCATTACTATTGATTAACGAGAGCATAGAACATTCTTAAGAAAGTGAATTTGGAGTTCTTTTTGATACAGTCTTAGATAAGAACACATGTTCTGAATTCCGAACACCCGAAAATGTCTATAACATAATACATGTAGTTATGAAATTTAACCTAAACTTGTGTGTCTTATTTTATTATCCATTGAATGACAATTTCAACCGATGAGGGAAAATGCCTACACCTTTTTATATAAAGCATAGGATTGCACTTGTCTTAATTGTAGATACATGTTATTGTGTTATGTTTGAGCTGAATGTTTAACATTGTGAGGAAACATTCGAACGAAATATCAACAACCGAGCCAGTGCCTTTTGGGGCCGCCGTGGAAAAAGATTTATTTGAGTGTATGTAGCGAGAATAAGCATGACACGAAGTAATATAAGAATAGTAGCGAATTCATATGTCATCAACGTACTGCCAATGCTATTAAAGTGACACGAGCTGCCAAATTGTTGATATTTTAACGTTAAAACAGAATGTTGAAATTATTGGCTATTTTTCTCAAGACGTATAATTCAGAAGCTTTTTAGTGATTCTAGTCTCGAAAATGTACGATAAAGTATTGCTTTGAACTAACTTTGGCTTAGAATGAATGAATGGTCGTCCCGGTTATTTTAATTTTGTTTACTTTTCGAACATATTTTCTGTTCGTACAGGCCACATACTGTATGGATTTCCCTCATTCCAACACCAATCAATTTGTTGCCTCTTACTGTCGGGACGATCAGAAATTATGAAAAAAGTGTTTATTTTGGCAGCTCATGCAACTTTAAGTGTACATGTTCTATATAGATCTACCTCAGCTAGTGAACGTGATAGCGTAGCGATACTTTGGTCTGTTTTTATCAAAAAGTATGAAACAGTCCTTAAAGGGGCATGAGCTGCCAAAATGTTGATATTTTGACGTTGAAACAGAATGTTGAAATTATCGGCTATTTTTCTCAAGAGGTATAATTCGGAAGCTTTTTAGTGCTTCTAGTCTCGAGAATGTACGATAAAGTATTGTTTTGAACTAACTTTGGTTTAGAATGAATGAATGGTGTTCCCGGTTATTTAAATTTTGTTTACTTTTCGAACAAATTCCGGTTCGTATAGGCCACATACTGTATGGATTTTCCTCATTCCAACGCCAATCATTTAGTTTTCCAATGGCCTTCAAAGCCTCTTACTGTCGTGGCTATCAGAAATTATGAAAAAAGTGTGAATTTTGGCAGCTCATGCCACTTTAAAGAGAGGTCTAAGTGTTTGTTATTTGTCCCGTAGTATTGTTTGGATGTAAGAAACATGCTACTTTGTACAGAATATATCTATTTTTTAATTTAAATGTCATTTTACGTGAAATTCTCGAGTGAGAACCATGTGGAAAGTTCGACAATTTGACCATCTTTTTGCATACGGTTCCGGAAGTGTAAACCTCGTCGACGCCGGGCGAGGCTCATATTCTTTTGGGAAAGATCATGGTTTCCGAATACATGACGCATTTGCAGGTCAATGTTCTCTCATCAGTGGGAAACTTTTAGACATACCATGTTCATCGCCAAAACTGTACATATTTCGGTGTGTGATGCTGCTAGAACTATACTGGTTAACATGTACCAAGGTCGCAACGAGCGCTGGGTAAAAAAAGTAACCGGCACAAACCGAAGACCAGTGTTCGGTAAAGAAAGTAACCGGTGCAAACCGTAGACGAGTGTTTGGTAAAGAAAGCAACCAGTACGAACATTAAACGAGAGCTGATAACGGACAAAGTACTTTGAGTACGAATACATTTTTGAGGGTTTTGTTGCTTAGAAAACAACCTTAATATCCAAGATCGGTACCAGCTGAATTTTTTTATTTTTCACTTCTTGGTCAAATTCACAAACAGTTTAGGTAATTCTGTTTCGACCACTTTTTCTCTGGGTTTTTGGCAACTCGTATCTCTTAGAAATCTAACTTTCATCTAGGCAGTATGGACGTTTGATAGGAAAATAGAAATGTCATTAGTGTGATAAATTCTTAGATATGGATATTGTGTATTTTCATTAGGTTAAATATCATGACGCCATCTGGGTCTGTATCTCTTATTAGCAGACTGTTTTCATGTTTATTGTGAGACGCGCATAGAGGATAATATGGTATTTTATAACAAAAATTGGACATTGATTGATCGGATGTGCTGACTTTTAAGATCGGTACAGAAATGTAAGCAATCGATTAGATACAAGAAATTTATAGAGTACATGTTAACGAATGAGTAATAGAAACTAAAACATAGTAAGACACCACACATTTGATCAAAACAGACCATGTTGCCTAAAGAGTTTTCGGTTACTAATCTGTGCGCGTAAAAATGGCATGAAAAAAAAATGACCTGTGAAGAAAGGCAATTGTTTTGGGTTATATGTATTCATATGTTATTTCTTGAAGAGGTAATACTAGATTTTGATTGTCGCGTCTGTTTTGGAGTGTTTTGCTTCAGTTATTATTTGTATTTCACTAAATCAATATGCTCTAAAAGATCGCTTTCCTGACAGTTAAAGATCGTAAAGATGGTACTTTACAAAAATGTTTGTCATTGATAAATGTTTGCTTGTTGACTTTAAACAACTAGATGGTAATCACACGTAAGGAGGGAAAGAAGGGATATTTCGAGAGGCGAGTAGATGTTTTCGCAATAGAGATGGCAATCGGTATAAAACATGAACCTTTGTACACGCCTTAGACTCAATCAATTGAAGAACTTGGTTTGGACGCGATAACCTCCCAGAGCATTTATCACCTTTACATGAAAATGGTGTACATAAAGACTTCCTCGTATACCAAAAAAGGGTAAATAGGCCCAGTACAAGCTGCTTTAGGACATTATACAAATATAGGTTAGGAACAGTTCATGAAAAGCAGCCCTTAATGCTTTTGTATACTTTGTTTATTATATTTGTGTGACCAACACCACTATCCAATTTGTGACTTGAGCTGCCAAATGTTTTCCTGTAAAAATAGAAACTAGAAATTACAAGCTATTTTCTCTCAAACGGAGACTTTGAATGAATGAACGTTCGTCCCGGTTATTGACATTTTAATCACTCTTCGGACATTATTTCGACTTGTGTAGCACACAGACTGTATGGATTTTCCTCATTTAGTTTTAGACGACGTTTGAAGCCTGTTAGTGTCGTAACAGTCCGAATGTATGAGAAAAAAAAATTGAATTTTGGCAGGCAAAACTTTTTCCTTCTAATTTTGATAAAATTCTCGAACAGATATCTAATTCAATACGAACTTGTTGGTTGACATACTTATTTAAGATTATACATACAAATAGTTTGAGATGATAATAATATTATTACCTGTGACATATTACGCTTTTGTTGTATAATTTTTTTCACAACTGGCCATCGTTTTTTGAACCAATGTAACTGAAATAATCTTGTGCATGGCTTTAAACTTCAAACCAACCAATAAATAAATCTCATGTACATATAAGTGTACGTGTAGATAAACAAGGAATACAAATATTGAGAATCATCTATCAACCTCATCGGAAAGGGATGTACAGTACGTCTGGTTCGGTTATATTCAAACATTCTACATTTCCTTTCTATTGCCAGACACTTGAACATTTCGTCATGCCATGCCAAATGAAAACATTACAATGGTAATTTTATAGCCTAAAGCTTTTAAGCTGTATTATTCACTTTCGCTTTACTTCCGCGTTCAGAATGAGAGTTCAAAGGAAAGAGGAAGAACCGTTGATGAGATTGATACTTTACACACGAAACGTCTTGCCATTTTCCGAAGCGGGCTTTTAACCTAGCATTGAAACTACTACCTTATTTTGTCTAAATATACATAGATTCTGGACATTATTTCGGACAATAAAGACTAACCGGTGCCAAAGTAAAGCAACAATTCTGTTAATAAGCCAGCTCAAAAGACTTAAATGTAGCACTCTGGTTGGATCTAAGCATTGGAAAATAAGGGTGAATTTGAAGAGAAATTTATAGGACACTCGTCTTCGTTCGGTTCCCTTCCACCAGAGAAAGAAACCCCTTTAGCTATAATGGTAGGATTTTTGTTCAATTATTTCACTGCACGATGTTGAAAACTTAAATAATAGTTCAAAAACATATTCAAACAGTTTAAATGTAATACTGTTTAAGCTTCGATTTAATCGAAGATAACTATACAGGAAACATTTAAGAGTCGAGTGTCCGAATAGTAAACAAAATTTAAATAATCGGGAGGACCATTCATTGATTCTAAGCCTAAGTTAGTTGAAAACAGTGCTTTATCGTACATTATCGAGACTATAAGTACTAAAAATCTTCTGAATTGTAGGTCTTGAGAAAAATAGCTGATAATTTTAACATTTTGCTATAATGGCAAAATATATCAATTTTGTCAGGTCATGCCACTTTAAGTAATCAAAATACATTTTTTATGTATGTTGACTGAGTACACTTTATACGAACTTAGTAGTTACCATAAGCAATATCTCTACAGAGATAAACTTGTGACACATTACCCCAAGTTATGCCCATTGGTCTAAATGGTAGTGTAAAATGACTCAGAACTCCGACCGATGGACCAGAAAACATCACTTCTATGCTTGATTAAACTTATTTCAGTTCACTTCGTTTTCAGTTTATCATCTTGAATTTATCGACAGGCCCTTTCGTATCCTTCATACTAAATACTTCACATTCCAGATTAGGTCATTGGACTATGTCGGGCGTTTACCCGTTTAGATGTCACAAATCATCTATGGTTGTTGTGTGCGCCGTACTATTCAGATGAAATATGCAGTGAAAGCAGAGAAAGGTGGAAACGGTCAAACTAACAGGATCAAAATCATCTGGTTGTGACAAGTGAGTAGAACGTCGAATGAAAAGATCGGTTAGATGATAGGGAAATATTTCGTGTACATCGAGTAAATATTTTCTGCTTTATTATTGTTAAGCCACGTTATCTAACAGAGGGGGAAATCAGTTACATGTATAGTTTTGGCAAATTGTTTCTTCAGAGGCACCTCATTTTTGTCTGTTTCTGACCTCTGCTGTATTGTCTAGACTAAGCGTCTCTTTGAAAAAATGAACTGTTTAGAAAACCGATTAGTAGCCTAAAGTTGGCACAGGCTGCTGATATTGCCCTCCAAGTCATCCATTACCACCGGGTCTGATACAGCTTAGAATCATTATTGACTATTTCTAGTGACTTTTTCACGCTGTTCTATATTCTACATGTTGAAAACAATAATTGTAAAATTGGTTGGTTGGTTGTTTTAGCTTATTGGTGCGTCCAAATGTAACATTGTTTTTACAGATGCTCTAATGCCCTGGTCAAAACAGGACAAATCTCATTGTCAAGCTTGGAGAAAAGGAAATGTTTAGACCCTATAAAGACATATTTAAACTAAAAAAATCATGGTAATATTTGTTTCTATCATATCCATTTATTTTTATCCTTAGTCTCTCTCGTTTATTGCATGTGTACATTTCAATTGTAGTATTGATCATTGCATGGTATTATTATGTCTCCCCGAAAATATGTTTGGGGGACATACTGTGGTTGTGCTGTCCGTTGTCCGTCAACTAGGGCTTGTCTGCAAGATATCTCCTGAGTTTATCAAGATAGCCTCTGAATCGGACGTTTTCATTGGTTGATGCTTGTCTACAAGATATGTCTAAAACCACTTGGCGGAATTTGATGAAATCTTAATTACAGCTTATTGGTGAGGACGCCCAGAGTTGATCAAGTTTTGTGTGCCTGTACGCCCGTTCAATCTTCAGTTAACCTCTGAAGATATCTCCAGAACCACTAGGCGGTATTTCACGCAATTTTATTTGCAACTTTTTATGGGGACCTTGAGAGTTGATCAAGTTGTGGGGCCTGTCTTTATACTTTTCTGTTAGCCTCTGAATTGAATATTTTCATTGGTTGTCGTTTGTCAGCAAGATATCTCCAGAACCATTTGGTGGAATTTCGGGGATTTTTTTTCAATTTTAGTAGGGAGGTCAGGTTTGTACAGGAAAAATCCAATATGTCTCACAGATAACAAATAACCTACTGATATTGATTCAGAATAATAAGGTCCTTGTAAAAAATAGAGAATGTTTTGAAATATAACTAGGCTATTCCTATGATCAGTATGAACCCACAAAAGTGCATAAGCAAAACATAATGCTTAGGCACATTACAGCTTTAATATCTTGTTTTGACCTTTTTAATAACATAACAAAATTGCAATGTCATGTACTCAAAAAATTACAATATTATAAAATATAATTCTCATTGTCAATAGGTAGTAATTTAGAATACTCCTTCAAAATATTTTATAACTCCTTGAAAACTCCTGGAAAATCATCCTTCCTTGGCTGTACAAATTGATACGTGTCGCTAAGATTCCAGCAACCCGTCACTCGGTTCAAAGATGGATCTGTGAGTGTTTGTACTGTTCGTGTTTTCACTTACTAGGCTAGTTACTTTTATCAAGTTGAAATGACACCGAGTTATGCTTAGATGCATCTAGTACCTTTCACCATTAACGTAACTACAGGGAGACACATATGTTTGGATCTCGAAACCTTCTAGTATTGTAACTGTGTCAATGCATTTCTTTTTGTTAGTATTCCTTGATTATGGTGTGTTTCCACGGACTTGCGTTAACGCGTGCGTTGACGGATGCGATTGTTTAACGGATATGATGAAGTGTTTCCACGGACTTGCGTTAACGCGTGTGATCGACAGTGCGATCTGTCATAAGGTTACGGTCAAAAGTCAAGGTCATATCATTGATAACAGTTTTTTTTCGGTTTGGGAAAGAATGTGAATAAGTGGACATCTACATAGCTTTTTCATACAAAATACATTCACAGCACAAACACAAGTCAGTAAAAATGAGTCAACAAACTCACTCGGTGTTTGTGTGGATTTCTATCTGACAGCAAAAGGTCATCAGGATCGGAAAACCCCTTCAATGACGTCATGATTAGCGAAATCCCTCGTCCGTTGCGTTAAAAATGGGACGAGCTCCATTCTCCGTCCGTTAACGCGTGCGTTAAAAACTATCGGAATGACCATGGAAACACTATAGCGTATTTCTGTAGTTCCCATTCTTTGGGGAAAATCGCATCCGTCAACGCATGCGTTAACGCATGTCCGTGGAAACACACCATTACATAGGTTTGTTGTGCGTTAGTATATCGTGATCAATAAATGTCCCCATAAATGCCCAGGTTTCATGGCGGAGGAAATGTAGGTTCAGTTTTCAAGTATAAAATAACAATTACCTTGAAGTACATTTTTATGAGATGTAATAATGTTTGTCTTTTGAACCAGTTTGTGAACGAAGGCCACACTTCATCAAACCAGATGGTATTTTTGTACAGTTCTTGGATACTTTCTATTTGCAGTCTTTGGATGTACAATGTCTTTAAATTTTCTCTAACGCTTGAATGTTTGTGATGGTATTTTATCTCCACGCATTCACTTGATATTAACACCGATCGAATAAACAGTCATGAGAAAAGTATGGAAGGCTTCAAAACATCTATTTCTTGAAATCGTCTATGTCCTATCCATGCCTTCCATCGTGGGATTGCGGCTTAAGAATAATTGCTCGTTGCGCGGAAAGAATAATTGCCCATTTCCTTCCCTGGGTAGCCTTTTCAGATGTCTAGTAATTACTCAACAAAACCAATACATTTCATTTCATTCACTTTTGTATTTGATACATGTACTTTAACATACACAACAACAGTTGATTAATCATTGGATTGATGTAATTAAGCAAATTAAGTTCACATTTACTTTCCTTTCATTTCATACATTTTATATAGGTCTGACAATTTTCCAGGAAATGATGTGAGTGAATTTGTGCCACAAATCTTAAATCTTGCATCTTGACTAGAATTAAGAAGATTTTTTTAATCCATTGCTTATCGACTTTACATTACTTTCAGTCTACTAGTCTCAGGGAAATTCTTACGGAAAAACAGGACTTCACATGTATGTCAAATAAAACACAAACAGCCGAAAAACTATTATCTCTTCTGTGAGATCCTCTTAATAATGAACAGTCTACTATGAACCACGTCATTTGTCTTTGTTTGGACATTGAAATTGTTTTGGACATGGACCACTAGCATATTATTATGACTTTCAAGTAATTTCCTTTTGTGCACTCAAAAGCATATTAGAATAGGACTATTTTCACTTAGATTCTTGATGTAAAATTAATAAAGTTTCTACTAATGCATGGAATCAAGTAGGGATTATTATTAGGCCTATGGATTATGTAATACTGTTAACTTTTACCTACAGTAAAGACTTGTATTGTGAATAAAGATTTTGCGTCATGGATCTTGAAAAATTGGCGAATGAGAGTTTTATTCCATTCAAAAAAAGTATTATCTTAAAGCTAAGTTACACCTAATTACTTTTTCCAATTCATCGGCGGTTTTTTGTTTCTGATTATAGACATAAAACATAGCTGCGATACTTTTTTAGTGTCTACATTAGTTAATGGAATTTTCGGATATCTCACATGTTCCCCTTTTAAGCTTTTTCAGAGTGATCTAAAATCCTGTATGTGTGTGTTTTTAGTTAGTTTTTTTAGGGAGGGGGGGGGGGGGGCTGCAGGTTTGTGTATATAATATTATTAAACCATGTTCTTTATTTTAATTACTACTAATTATCGGGTGGGTAAAAATGAATGTTTCAATATAAATGTGTTAACGGGTCATGTGTAACGTTTAAAATCACAATTCTGATAGTGAAGCCTTAATCACATGTTGATGCATCGATAGTTTATAGCGTGGCCTTAGTACAAGAGATACCCTAATGCGATAAGTAGTTCCCCGGAAAAAGTGGTATAAAATATTGGTAGATTTTCAAATCTTTTTCTTTTAATGAAACAAAGAACTTGTGTTATCTAAAAGACTGCATGTTGATTAATTTACTTGGAAATCATATTTTAACATGATATACACGGACAGCAAATCCTGCTTCTTATGCGCAAAAGGTTATTGACCAAATTACGCTTTCAGACGAACAAAGCTTGTCTGCGCAGAGATAGATAATCTATTCTTTCGTCTTATTTATCTAAAAATCGCCGGGTTTGTTGAAGTTATTAATGTTGGGGGATAACTACTGTTCATATTCTTTCTCAATTTGTCAACAGATTTTGGAATATCAAATTTCGGAACGAAACTGCGTTTCGAAGCGTCGTTCAGAGCTCAGCGTACGGCCCACCCAACAAGGAATTTCTGCCCTGTTTCGATAAAGTGTTTTCAAACGCTAAAATGTGCAATATTTCCATTAAAATAAATCGCTTTTTACAGTGATGATGATAAAACAAACTACTAAATAGAAAATTATCTGGGGAAGAACACAAAAAAAAAACCTTGATCGGCTCACAGATCCCATGTTTGTCCCATTAGTTTGTCACAAGAGCCTTCATATTTGATAGGTGTTTAAAAATGTTTAAACTTCAGGTCTATTTGTAAACAACATTTATCGGCAGCCGTTTTGTGTCCCTCAAAACAATCCATGGTCTGTGTTTCTCGATTAAGTTTCTAAAGTAAATCTATCAAAATGTCGTTTAGAGTGCGTAAGTGTGGTTCAAATCATATAGTGCTTTGGTGCATATGTATGTCTTTTGATGACATTGCAGATAACCTTGCAAATCAAATATATCTATACCTTTTTACCTTCTTTTCATCAAGCAGTTTAGTTAAACAGTTTTCAGCATTTAAGTGGTGAGTGTTCATGCAAGGGCAACACTATCAAGTGAATAACCGATTTGGACAAACACATCGGCATATGTATGAAAAGCTCGCTTCTTCACAATGCTTACTTTACGATGTCTTAATTTCCATAATCATAATGGAATATACCTTCAAAGATAAGTCCAAAGACTTCTTACAGAAGTATACAGAGGGATATCTGTACAACACAATTGGAAAAATATACAGAAAAGTATACTATTAGTTATATGACGCCCTTGCGTGGGTATACTATGAGGTTATTATATGACTTCGCATCCAATATGGATATTTATTGTACGAGTCGCCGTTTGGTTGAAAGCCGATATTGGACGAGACACCGAAGGCGTCGAGTCCAATATCGACTTTCAACCCAACGGTGACGAGTACAATCAATATCCCTATTGGATGCGAAGTCATATAATAATCTTTTTATTATACATATGCAATCCAACGCCAACAACAATTATTTCAAGTTTAACTTTAAACAAGCACAATAATTTATTTCAATATTCAACGTATTCACAATTATTAGAACGTCGCATCTTTATAGTGTTTTCTGGTATTTGACCCTCGACAAATTTATCTATATCAGCGTCATCTAACATCTTGCAGAGATATGAGGGTTCTGACACGACAGGAGCGCAACAGACGACTCCGCGGTGACGTCAGATTCGAATGTTACACATCATCGAACTGACGTAGTCGCTCTTCTCTCTGCCGATACCCGGATGAAAATCCAATAGCACTATCCGATATCGCTTTCGGCTCCAATATCGACTGATATATGATCGACACGTGGTACAAATGCTAGTCTGTCATTGGTTAATGAATACTGGTTGTATAATAAGGGTAGATATTTGGTGTCTGACATTAATATTTTTCCGAGGCGAAGCGGAGGAAAAATATCTGTCGGACACCAAATATCTACCCGTATACCCACGCAAGGGCGTCATATAACGAATTTATCACCATCCAGAGCAGCTTGTTTACTTAAAACTGAGTTTAATCAGCTGTTCTTTATTCGATCAGTTCACAAAAATGTCATGGGTTGAGTGTATTGAGCGAGGTCTACATGACGTCGCGAAAGAAAGAAATTCTATTGTGACGTTGCAAAGTTATATCGGTTTTCACGATCTTTGAGAAGCATAGCGTTCAATGCTGACGAAACAACATTCTAAACTGACGCCACAATAGGATTTCGTCTTGACTGGAGAATGCTATGACGCATCAAGACCTTCACTCCGTGGTTATAACAGCGCGTGAGATCTTAACTCCGGGGTTATACAGAATCAAATATATACACGGAAAGCACTGGTATGCAGACTCACATTCTGGGCGTTTCGACCAATCAAATGCCAATAAATTTCTCTCAATGGTGATAAAGAGGGATATATGTACAACACAATTGGAAAAATACTAACATCTATGACACGAATGATTTCAGATTTCAACATGAAGCTGCGCTAACCAAAACCCCTCAACCATATAGCCTCTTCCCCAAAAATGGCACGTTGTGAGTAACTAGAATTTAAATCCAGCAGCATTCAATTTTAATATGCTTCCTATCAATCTAATTCAGATTATATGGTAATAAGATAGTTCAGCATTGAATGTAAGAAGGAACATACTTCCTATTTATACTTAGATAATTCAGCATTGGATGTGACACTGACTACATGCTTCATTAGTTGAAATACATGAGCATGCATATCTAGTACCTGTAGTTGAAATAAAACCAAACTAAAATGTCGCGCAAAGGCAAATAATACATAATAAAAAGGTAATAAGTCACAATAGTTGCAAAGGGGCATAACTCTATGAAATTCAATAGGCTTCCTCCTCATACTGAGTTATAACCACCTAAGCAAGTTTCATTCCGGTAGCTCAATTAGTTTTCGAGATAATTCGGTAACGGACGGACGTACGGACGTACATACGGACAATACCCTTCGACCAAAAGTTGGCCGAGGGGTAAAAACTGAAGTTACTATGGCTTCTATCTCGCTGTTTACCTTAACGGCTTCTACATGTAAAGAATGGCTTTACTCATCCATTACAAAATGCACATCCATTACAAAATTTATTCTTATCAAAGGATGGAGAAAGATTGGTGGGGTGAAAACCCCTAATGGGTTTGTCATATGACATTATGCAGGATTAACAATGAGATTTATATAAGATGGAAGTTCTCTAGAATATGATACTCTATGTATATATTTAAGGCTAAACAGACGGAATAAAATGGCAAATAACTAGATGACTCGTTTAATTCTATTTTCTTTATCTGTCACTGAGGCTTCCAACCCAATTTATTATTAAAAGAAGACGCATTTTCAGACAATTTGAAAAGGGATGTAGATAGCAGTTCTATCTTGCTAAGTGGATACATATTCTAATATCATTAACTGGATAACGTTTTTATCACCTTACTCCTCAGGTTTTGTGATAAAAGACGCCATTTTTGCAACAAAAATAAAATGGATGGGCATTACTTGTTGATGTTGGTCTTGAAATAAATTAATGTTGCGAATTGGGTTTAACATATCAGGTTTCTAAAGCTGTTTGTGATATTCTTACAAAACATCGTAGTATTGATTTTCTGTGTTTCTAACATGCAGAGATTTAGACTAGTCTAACCGTCTCAAGAAAGATGAAATGTCTAGGAAGATAATTTGTCTCAAATCCCCACAAGGTTCTTAGCCATGACCTGACAATAATCCATTAAAGAGAAGTCTGAAAGACCTCAGGAAATCCAATTTTGGCTGAAGGAATATCTTTGAAGTCGCTGCGGTTGTCTTTCCGCTCTATAATGTCACTCACTTGCTGTTTTATTAGATCATTGATAATGGTTTTAGGCGTGGACACATGGTGTGATAAAGTGCAGAATTGACTTTATTATATCGTCAGATCTCTTTCGCAACTCACAAAGAGAAAGCCAGCTGAACAAGATAGATCTCTAACAAAGCAGACATGCGGCAAAATAATCACAGTATGATAAGGAAATCAGTTCGAACATAATGAGTTCATTAAATACATGTATATAAAACGGGTCATGAATAATAAAACATATTTTAAAAAGACTTCAAATATGGAATAAGACCAATTTGTAGTTAGCTATTTGGCTGAAGAGAGACACGTGGCTGAAACTTACACGTGTATTGTCTAGCTCCTTTAGAAGGTGTCCTGAGGAAATCAACATAGATTATGTACTTTATACTCGTAATAAGGAAAAAAAACAAACAAACGACAGAACCGAGTTTTCTCCCGCACTTAATTTGGCAACTTGTACGGTATCAGAGAAATAATCTTGAGTGCATCGTAAAAAAACGTCTAAACAAAGTGGCAGAGACACAAAAAGTAAAATTGGTAAACAAAAGCGTTAATTACTTTGTGGAATATAACAAAAACATGATATATCACAATTGTCCCCAGAAAAGCAACTTATTTCCATATAAATAGGTGCAATAGATAATATATATGGATTTATATTTCAGGAAGCAAGTTCTGGTACAGTATCATAAAGTCATATATATCTATACCACATAATCTTTAATATATCAACAATTTGAATATTTGACCCAGTAGCCTTTTACAACCAAGCTTATCTCCGGAACCCACACATATTTGATTTAATAATTACAGACAACTTTTTCGGGTTTCACATAGAGGTATGACACAATCTGATGTTTTTACTCTACAAATAAACCGACAAGATATCAAAGATCAACGTCATATATTACACAAAGAATAGATTACATGAGAAACATACATAAAACATGGCCTGGTCAGATGATTTGTAATTGGACCGGTCTGAGAAGAATTGTATTAAAACTAACCATTCTCCCCATGTTTCCAAGCAATTATTGTAACTGGTATTCCCCAAACCATTAGTTTTGTCGATCTTTAACATAGCTCATGAACATAGTCCTACCTCTATTTTACCGAAAAAGTACTCTTTGTTATTTAATTCTATTGATTTTGCTGTAATATATTTTTTCATAAATTGACACCTCTTCCAAAAATCTAGGACAGTTGTATATTCCCAAAATACATGTTATACTGTATATTCGGTATTGGAACCATTACATTTTGGTTGGTTGTTTTACCTTATTGGCGCGTCCATTCGTATGAATGATGTATACGCCAGATTACATTTTGGTGTTGCCACAATAGGTTGATTGATTGATTGATTGTTTGGTGTTTTACGCCGCGCGCATGGCCACAATAGGTAAACGATAGCTTGTAAATTTTTTTTCTTTCTATATCTTGAATTCCAGTTTTATTGTATTAATTCAATTTTCAGGCTTTAGAAGGCACAACAATTGTCAAATTGCCCGAATTTGATTGTTTGATTGATATTGTACGTCGCACAAAAAATATTTCACTTATATTGCGGCTAAGCGTAAGTTTTGATTTGTTGGACCTTCACTCCTGGTGATCTGGAAACTGCTAATTTTAAAATGATGATATCACACAAGCTTACAAGATCACTTACAAGATTTAAAAAAACAGCACTGTCCACACAGCTAGTAGAGGGCAAAATGGGCATTCGAAGACACTTCAAGTGAGTCAAATGACGTCACAATACCTTTATAAAAAATTTGCCGCGAGGCATTGACCTAATTACGTATGCACCCAGTCCCCCCACATGCCTACTTGATGTAGTGCAGGTCTATTAAGGGACGTGCGCATCAGTCAATATTAAAGTACATGTGCACCTATTCTTAAAAAAATATGCTGAATAATACACTCCCACGGAAAAAATATGCTTAGTAATGCAATACTGGTCTAAAGGACCAATTAAACCGACTGACACTGGTGATAGACAATAGATAATAAACGAATGTATAGTAATATCCCAATTCCGGGTCTAAGACGTCCCGAGTGGCCGAGGTCAATAACTAGCACATCTCATTAACATCTAAGCTCCCGGCTATTGG
This sequence comes from Lepidochitona cinerea, assembly GCA_963971465.1. Classification (NCBI taxonomy): domain Eukaryota; kingdom Metazoa; phylum Mollusca; class Polyplacophora; order Chitonida; family Tonicellidae; genus Lepidochitona; species Lepidochitona cinerea. The sequence goes on from OZ020554.1 coordinate 8,843,685, forward strand.
TCGCGCTTGACTACACATCTAATTAAAATCTCCTAACAATATTGGAGGCAACAATGGCTTGAACTGTGAGGTCGAGGTCAATAACTAGCACATCTAATTAAAATCTTAGCTCCCGGTCATTGGTCACGGTTCGCCGCATGTCTAATTAACATCTAAGCTCGCGGCTATTGGTCTCGCTTGGCTACACATCTAATGCGCTCCACTGCACAGCTCATTAAAATCTTAGCTCTCGGTTATTGGTCACGGTTCGCTGCATGTCTTATTAAAATCTAAGCTCGCGGCTATCGGGTTACTACGGTACACATCTCATTAAGAGTAGAATCTAAGTTATTTATTAAATTATCTCAATGGCATTGCATATCAAAAACATACTACGTATAATACTTAAGTCTTGACCACTGGTCATCAACCCGGAAGTGACCGGAAGTGAACCGGAAGTGTACCGGAAGTGACTGGAAGTTACCGGAAGTAACCTGAAGTGAACCGGAAATAACCCGGAAGTCACCGGAAGGGGACCGGAATTAACCGGAAGTGAACCGAAAGTAACCGGAAGTGACCGGAAATAATCCGGAAATAGTCGGAAGTGAACCGGAAGTAACCGGAAGTGAAACAAAAGTCACCGGAAATAACCGGAAGTAACCTGAAATGAACCGGAAGTGACCGGAAATAATCCGGAAATAATCCGGAAATAGCCGGAAGTGAACCGGAAGTGAACCGGAAGTAACCGGAAAGTAACAGGAAGTAACCGGAAATAATCCGGAAATGGCCGGAAGTGAACCGGAAATAACCGGAAGTGACCGGAAATAATCCGGAAGTGACCAGAAGTAACCGGAAGTGACCGGAAATAACCTGAAGTGAACCGGAAATAGACCGGAAGTGACCGGAAATAGACCGGAAGTGACCAGAATTGAACCGGAAGTGACGGGAAATAATCCGGAAATGGCCGGAAGTGAACCAGAAGTAACCGGAAGTGACCGGAAATAGACCGGAAGTGACCAGAATTGAACCGGAAGTGACGGGAAATAATCCGGAAATGGCCGGAAGTGAACCAGAAGTAACCGGAAGTGACCGGAAATAATCCGGAAGCGTCCGGAAGTGACCGGAAATAACCTGAAGTGAACCGGAAGTGACCGGAAATAGACCGAAAATAGACCGGAAGTGACCGGAATTGAACCGGAAATAACAGGAAGTGAAGTAATTGAGCCAAAAATAAGTTCCAAGCCCGGAAGTAGCCAAATTCTAACCGAATTCTGTCGTGTTACATATCAAAGTAAAGGGTGTAAAGATATCTGCAAGACTTACTATAGTTCGTGGTTTTCTCAATTCTGGTTTTACACAAATCGATTGAAACGTTCAAATCTAACATTGAGTCCGAGAGCTTAGGGACTAACGCCATTCACCTTTAAACGGTCCGACTTCGAACCGGAAGGGACGTTATCGAACCGGAAGTCGTCCGTAATTTCGTTATTTTTTGTTTTAGAGCTTAGGGACTAACGCCATTCACCTTTAAACGGTCCGACCTCGAACCAGAAGTGACGTCATCGAACCGGTAGTTGTCCGTAATTTCGTTATTTTTTTTGTCTCACAGCCTAGGTACTAACGCCATTCAATCCGTTACGACATCATATCCGCTATTGTGCGGCGTAAAACACCAAACAATCAATGACTCTAAGCAGTCGTCCTACATCAGGCGTTTTTCACCCCAGAACTGTATTGTGAAAGTCTCAACCAATGCATTAACATAAAGAAACATAAGACATCGTTCGTTCTGATGAGCATTTTATTATCTTCATGGTGAACATTCTTCAAGTACATCGTTTCCGGTTTTCGTAAGGGTATTCGTCCGGTAAAACCTTATCAAATAACATATAGCGTATTTTGATCGCGTTCGCTAATGCCTCGTCAATCGGTAGGCCAATTACTCCGCGTAAAAAATCTCTAGTTTTCACAATTTCTCGGTGAAGCGGGTCTCCCATTAAATGCATCCAAATAGTGTTGTACTGTCCGTATATAGTCATCAAGGTTTTCTTTATTTCCAGCCTGCGCCGTCGGTATTCCTCCTGCAAACTGCAGCCGTCAACAGACATATGAGTTTGAATAGCTTCCTTCACAATGTCGTCCCATACGTCGGAAACTGTATCAGCCATACCGCTAGCGGACGTAATGCTCCTCGTTAGAAAAACTTTACGATCATCTTCTAAAGTATTTTCATCCGATACGCGCCCGCTGAACGCCAGAAGCGACCGTTAACGCAGCCTCACCTTTAAGCGGCCCGACCTCGACAGCAGGCTTTTCCAGTCGCTGTTAACCGATCGTCAGTCTGTATTTCTCAGATAAATAGGCCTACATAAAATTACACTGTGTCGTTAGTTCACTCACTCGACTAAAACATAAAATCGTCAATAGGGGACAGTTTGGTTTGTTTACGTTACGGGCACCTAACAATTCAAATTTTCAAATTCAAATTAAAAATACAAAGTGACGTCCAAACTTTTAAATTTTGGTAAAAATAGAAAGTTCCTAACTTATATTGTCTGGGAAAAATACAGAAAACGGACTTTCTTTTTTAATGTAAACAATATTCCTAATTTTCGCGACAAGTGTGCCTTTTAACTCTCATACCATGTTATAAGTATAGGGATCAGCCTACTGTTCTTAAACTCTCATATCATGTTATAAGTATAGGGATCAGCCTATTGTGAGAGTGAGATTGCATGCTGTCCAGTTATTCGACTGCTTTGAAACAACTACTGGACTTAAAAGGTAAGCCAGCGGAAAAACTGATGCCTACTCTCCAGCGGAAAAACTGATGCCTACTCTCCAGCGGAAAACAAATTACGTCGTTCACTATAGAAACTTGAAATTCTACTTGGCCCAGGGCATGGTATTGACGAAAATACATCGGGGAGTCGAATTTACACAATCCGCCTGGCTGAAGTTGTATATCGATTTCAACACCGAGAAACGTAAAGCGACCAGGAACGATTTCGAAAAAGATTTGTTTAAACTCATGAACAACAGCGTGTTCGGGAAAACAATGGAAAACCTCCGGAATAGAACCCGCATAGAATTAGTGCGAGATGAGGCGAAACTGGAAAAATTTGTCTATTAATATGAACTAAATCATATTATTTATATAAGGTTCGCTTAGCCCATAAATTGCTATTCAAATCAAACGGTGTTGAAATAAATCGGTTGTTCGAAAATAGTCTGACTATATCAATGCTTATCGCGATTGTGACATTTTCAATAATTACAGATACAGAATGATTTTTCAACAATTTCATAATAACTAGAACAAAGCGGTTAAAGAAACGACACCAAACTAAGCTTAGTTTAACATGGTAAATCGTTATATTTAAAATAAAATATAATAAAATAATAAAAATAAAAAAACCCGATCATCTTTACTCTATAATAACGTCCAACACAATATCCAGAATCATCGATATCTCCCTCACCGAGTCGGCATTGATGGCGTCATTCTCGGGGTCACTCATATCCGAAACGAGGATTGACCTCGCTTCATCTAACGCCCGCTCTAACATGCGACGGAGTTGTTCCCTGAATAGAAAGAAAAAAAAGTCTGAGATAGTTAAAGACTAACAGTTAAAACAGAGTTGATATATAGAATTCCTGATTGATCCATGTTTTAAACCGCGCTAAAAAATCCTTTTAACTTTATATTGACATAACAAGGTTTATTGCGAGAGGGAAACCGAACTATAAATCCACGACCTCCCTCGGGATCTAACAACCATCTCACACGACCCTCTCGAAGAAACGTAACGAACGATAAGATTAATACATCCTTACAACGGCTCAATCGCTGCTTCATACATTAATAGCGGCTTGTTTGAACAGTTTGAAAATCCGAGTTTACTATTAACCATAATGGAATTCTAGGCCTACATACCCGAAAACTAAATTCTACACTATTGAATATTAGAGTTAGCCAACATTCAGATGTCATAGTCAAAAGCCGACACCGTTTAAATTATAATATAACCGTCTACGAAAAAGAAAAAAACAAACAGTAACATACCAATCGATATTTCGACTGAGAGTTGTTGTTGATGTTGAGTCGGGAGGGGAAAAGAGTTTTTCATCACTACAACATATAGATGGGAAAATATTGCTATTTTATGTTCAAAAACCTATAGACAGTCTCTGGAGTCACATATTTGACCTATCATACCATTACATTCTATCGATCACTCGCTTTCAGAGAATAAGAGTCAGGTTGGAAAAGCGTCACAATTAGGCTACACAATCAAAGTCTAACACTTGCGAACGTTAAACAGATTGTCAAATGTAAGGTAATAAACTCACTCGAGCGATTGAGAGATTTTAATAGTATACTTCCGGAAAGTAATACAGATCTAATTGTTTAAGTATCGCATATAAGATGTATATAACGTATCGAATCTAATCCACCTCTAAAATTATAAAAAGGTACTTACGATGATTCAGTCAAATCTATGACGTCTATTTGAGACATTCTACAATCTGCAACTGAAATAGATGAGACGTGTTCAAATTAAATTCATAAAGAGAAACGTCTCGTTTTACATTTACTTATCCCAACATCAATACCTATAATACGCTTTCATTTGTAGATATTCAAACATTTTTTAAAAAATTCGCCCGTATTTATGGTTAGATATCGAAGAATTAAGCTAACGGTGTCATATACACTACGGGTAATTGACATTTTGACAATCATTAAGAATGAAGCCACGTGTGTTCAATGATGTGTAACGCCACGCGTTCCACATTAGTCGGGTTAGATAACAAACTGCCAACGGCTAAATTCTATTGAGACAAACTGATAAATTACTAATCAAACCGTCTTTAACTGTTCTATCCTATTTCAAATTATAACTATATTGTCTGAGATAAAGGTAAACTTACCAATTGCTCGTCTTTAACAAAAGGTTCGAGATGAGCGGTTTGAATCGTTGTGTTTCAAACGACGTTTTATAGTCACGAATTAGTCGCGTTTCGCTAATGTATCAGAAAACTACACAACGCAAAATTAATGAGAAAAAAATCGCTGACGCGCTAGGGAAGAAACCCCAAGGTTGAGATTAAATACCAGCCTATTATGTCGGAGAAAATATAAAGAGGGGAAAACATAGTTTCAAAATAGTGATGAATTAGATACGTTCACTGTCCCAAGGCGCTTTAGACCAGCCTGTATAATCTTACGTACTGATAGTTAATCAAAAAATAGCTACACCGGCAAATAAAAACAAAGCTCGATTTATATTGTACGTATCAATAAAGAAAGAGGGACGGTAGAAAGAAATGAATGAGCGCTTTTACCCGGTCCAAAAACATTAGTCCATAGAAATAAAATAATTACATCCATCCAATCAAAAAATGCGTTGCAAGCATTCGGTGTGAGAAGACCAACATAGTTAAAACCAACAGTAAAAATACGCAAACAAACATCACCTCTAAAACAATCCGAGAAAGCAGATTTTTTTCCCCGTTTCCATGATAGTTTCTCGGATTGTTTTAGAGGTGATGTTTGTTTGCGTATTTTTACTGTTGGTTTTAAATATGTTGGTCTTCTCACACCGAATGCTTGCAACGCATTTTTTGATTGGATGGATGTAATTATTTTATTTCTATGGACTAATGTTTTTGGACCGGGTAAAAGCGCTCATTCATTTCTTTCTACCGTCCCTCTTTCTTTATTGATACGTACAATATAAATCGAGCTTTGTTTTTATTTGCCGGTGTAGCTATTTTTTGATTAACTATCAGTACGTAAGATTATACAGGCTGGTCTAAAGCGCCTTGGGACAGTGAACGTATCTAATTCATCACTATTTTGAAACTATGTTTTCCCCTCTTTATATTTTCTCCGACATAATAGGCTGGTATTTAATCTCAACCTTGGGGTTTCTTCCCTAGCGCGTCAGCGATTTTTTTCTCATTAATTTTGCGTTGTGTAGTTTTCTGATACATTAGCGAAACGCGACTAATTCGTGACTATAAAACGTCGTTTGAAACACAACGATTCAAACCGCTCATCTCGAACCTTTTGTTAAAGACGAGCAATTGGTAAGTTTACCTTTATCTCAGACAATATAGTTATAATTTGAAATAGGATAGAACAGTTAAAGACGGTTTGATTAGTAATTTATCAGTTTGTCTCAATAGAATTTAGCCGTTGGCAGTTTGTTATCTAACCCGACTAATGTGGAACGCGTGGCGTTACACATCATTGAACACACGTGGCTTCATTCTTAATGATTGTCAAAATGTCAATTACCCGTAGTGTATATGACACCGTTAGCTTAATTCTTCGATATCTAACCATAAATACGGGCGAATTTTTTAAAAAATGTTTGAATATCTACAAATGAAAGCGTATTATAGGTATTGATGTTGGGATAAGTAAATGTAAAACGAGACGTTTCTCTTTATGAATTTAATTTGAACACGTCTCATCTATTTCAGTTGCAGATTGTAGAATGTCTCAAATAGACGTCATAGATTTGACTGAATTATCGTAAGTACCTTTTTATAATTTTAGAGGTGGATTAGATTCGATACGTTAAATACATCTTATATGCGATACTTAAACAATTAGATCTGTATTACTTTCCGGAAGTATACTATTAAAATCTCTCAATCGCTCGAGTGAGTTTATTACCTTACATTTGACAATCTGTTTAACGTTCGCAAGTGTTAGACTTTGATTGTGTAGCCTAATTGTGACGCTTTTCCAACCTGACTCTTATTCTCTTAAAGCGAGTGATCGATAGAATGTAATGGTATGATAGGTCAAATATGTGACTCCAGAGACTGTCTATAGGTTTTTGAACATAAAATAGCAATATTTTCCCATCTATATGTTGTAGTGATGAAAAACTCTTTTCCCCTCCCGACTCAACATCAACAACAACTCTCAGTCGAAATATCGATTGGTATGTTACTGTTTGTTTTTTTCTTTTTCGTAGACGGTTATATTATAATTTAAACGGTGTCGGCTTTTGACTATGACATCTGAATGTTGGCTAACTCTAATATTCAATAGTGTAGAATTTAGTTTTCGGGTATGTAGGCCTAGAATTCCATTATGGTTAATAGTAAACTCGGATTTTCAAACTGTTCAAACAAGCCGCTATTAATGTATGAAGCAGCGATTGAGCCGTTGTAAGGATGTATTAATCTTATCGTTCGTTACGTTTCTTCGAGAGGGTCGTGTGAGATGGTTGTTAGATCCCGAGGGAGGTCGTGGATTTATAGTTCGGTTTCCCTCTCGCAATAAACCTTGTTATGTCAATATAAAGTTAAAAGGATTTTTTAGCGCGGTTTAAAACATGGATCAATCAGGAATTCTATATATCAACTCTGTTTTAACTGTTAGTCTTTAACTATCTCAGACTTTTTTTTCTTTCTATTCAGGGAACAACTCCGTCGCATGTTAGAGCGGGCGTTAGATGAAGCGAGGTCAATCCTCGTTTCGGATATGAGTGACCCCGAGAATGACGCCATCAATGTCGACTCGGTGAGGGAGATATCGATGATTCTGGATATTGTGTTGGACGTTATTATAGAGTAAAGATGATCGGGTTTTTTTATTTTTATTATTTTATTATATTTTATTTTAAATATAACGATTTACCATGTTAAACTAAGCTTAGTTTGGTGTCGTTTCTTTAACCGCTTTGTTCTAGTTATTATGAAATTGTTGAAAAATCATTCTGTATCTGTAATTATTGAAAATGTCACAATCGCGATAAGCATTGATATAGTCAGACTATTTTCGAACAACCGATTTATTTCAACACCGTTTGATTTGAATAGCAATTTATGGGCTAAGCGAACCTTATATAAATAATATGATTTAGTTCATATTAATAGACAAATTTTTCCAGTTTCGCCTCATCTCGCACTAATTCTATGCGGGTTCTATTCCGGAGGTTTTCCATTGTTTTCCCGAACACGCTGTTGTTCATGAGTTTAAACAAATCTTTTTCGAAATCGTTCCTGGTCGCTTTACGTTTCTCGGTGTTGAAATCGATATACAACTTCAGCCAGGCGGATTGTGTAAATTCGACTCCCCGATGTATTTTCGTCAATACCATGCCCTGGGCCAAGTAGAATTTCAAGTTTCTATAGTGAACGACGTAATTTGTTTTCCGCTGGAGAGTAGGCATCAGTTTTTCCGCTGGAGAGTAGGCATCAGTTTTTCCGCTGGCTTACCTTTTAAGTCCAGTAGTTGTTTCAAAGCAGTCACAATAGGCTGATCCCTATACTTATAACATGATATGAGAGTTTAAGAACAGTAGGCTGATCCCTATACTTATAACATGGTATGAGAGTTAAAAGGCACACTTGTCGCGAAAATTAGGAATATTGTTTACATTAAAAAAGAAAGTCCGTTTTCTGTATTTTCCCCAGACAATATAAGTTAGGAACTTTCTATTTTTACCAAAATTTAAAAGTTTGGACGTCACTTTGTATTTTTAATTTGAATTTGAAAATTTGAATTGTTAGGTGCCCGTAACGTAAACAAACCAAACTGTCCCCTATTGACGATTTTATGTTTTAGTCGAGTGAGTGAACTAACGACACAGTGTAATTTTATGTAGGCCTATTTATCTGAGAAATACAGACTGACGATCGGTTAACAGCGACTGGAAAAGCCTGCTGTCGAGGTCGGGCCGCTTAAAGGTGAGGCTGCGTTAACGGTCGCTTCTGGCGTTCAGCGGGCGCGTATCGGATGAAAATACTTTAGAAGATGATCGTAAAGTTTTTCTAACGAGGAGCATTACGTCCGCTAGCGGTATGGCTGATACAGTTTCCGACGTATGGGACGACATTGTGAAGGAAGCTATTCAAACTCATATGTCTGTTGACGGCTGCAGTTTGCAGGAGGAATACCGACGGCGCAGGCTGGAAATAAAGAAAACCTTGATGACTATATACGGACAGTACAACACTATTTGGATGCATTTAATGGGAGACCCGCTTCACCGAGAAATTGTGAAAACTAGAGATTTTTTACGCGGAGTAATTGGCCTACCGATTGACGAGGCATTAGCGAACGCGATCAAAATACGCTATATGTTATTTGATAAGGTTTTACCGGACGAATACCCTTACGAAAACCGGAAACGATGTACTTGAAGAATGTTCACCATGAAGATAATAAAATGCTCATCAGAACGAACGATGTCTTATGTTTCTTTATGTTAATGCATTGGTTGAGACTTTCACAATACAGTTCTGGGGTGAAAAACGCCTGATGTAGGACGACTGCTTAGAGTCATTGATTGTTTGGTGTTTTACGCCGCACAATAGCGGATATGATGTCGTAACGGATTGAATGGCGTTAGTACCTAGGCTGTGAGACAAAAAAAATAACGAAATTACGGACAACTACCGGTTCGATGACGTCACTTCTGGTTCGAGGTCGGACCGTTTAAAGGTGAATGGCGTTAGTCCCTAAGCTCTAAAACAAAAAATAACGAAATTACGGACGACTTCCGGTTCGATAACGTCCCTTCCGGTTCGAAGTCGGACCGTTTAAAGGTGAATGGCGTTAGTCCCTAAGCTCTCGGACTCAATGTTAGATTTGAACGTTTCAATCGATTTGTGTAAAACCAGAATTGAGAAAACCACGAACTATAGTAAGTCTTGCAGATATCTTTACACCCTTTACTTTGATATGTAACACGACAGAATTCGGTTAGAATTTGGCTACTTCCGGGCTTGGAACTTATTTTTGGCTCAATTACTTCACTTCCTGTTATTTCCGGTTCAATTCCGGTCACTTCCGGTCTATTTTCGGTCTATTTCCGGTCACTTCCGGTTCACTTCAGGTTATTTCCGGTCACTTCCGGACGCTTCCGGATTATTTCCGGTCACTTCCGGTTACTTCTGGTTCACTTCCGGCCATTTCCGGATTATTTCCCGTCACTTCCGGTTCAATTCTGGTCACTTCCGGTCTATTTCCGGTCACTTCCGGTTACTTCTGGTTCACTTCCGGCCATTTCCGGATTATTTCCCGTCACTTCCGGTTCAATTCTGGTCACTTCCGGTCTATTTCCGGTCACTTCCGGTCTATTTCCGGTTCACTTCAGGTTATTTCCGGTCACTTCCGGTTACTTCTGGTCACTTCCGGATTATTTCCGGTCACTTCCGGTTATTTCCGGTTCACTTCCGGCCATTTCCGGATTATTTCCGGTTACTTCCTGTTACTTTCCGGTTACTTCCGGTTCACTTCCGGCTATTTCCGGATTATTTCCGGATTATTTCCGGTCACTTCCGGTTCATTTCAGGTTACTTCCGGTTATTTCCGGTGACTTTTGTTTCACTTCCGGTTACTTCCGGTTCACTTCCGACTATTTCCGGATTATTTCCGGTCACTTCCGGTTACTTTCGGTTCACTTCCGGTTAATTCCGGTCCCCTTCCGGTGACTTCCGGGTTATTTCCGGTTCACTTCAGGTTACTTCCGGTAACTTCCAGTCACTTCCGGTACACTTCCGGTTCACTTCCGGTCACTTCCGGGTTGATGACCAGTGGTCAAGACTTAAGTATTATACGTAGTATGTTTTTGATATGCAATGCCATTGAGATAATTTAATAAATAACTTAGATTCTACTCTTAATGAGATGTGTACCGTAGTAACCCGATAGCCGCGAGCTTAGATTTTAATAAGACATGCAGCGAACCGTGACCAATAACCGAGAGCTAAGATTTTAATGAGCTGTGCAGTGGAGCGCATTAGATGTGTAGCCAAGCGAGACCAATAGCCGCGAGCTTAGATGTTAATTAGACATGCGGCGAACCGTGACCAATGACCGGGAGCTAAGATTTTAATTAGATGTGCTAGTTATTGACCTCGACCTCACAGTTCAAGCCATTGTTGCCTCCAATATTGTTAGGAGATTTTAATTAGATGTGTAGTCAAGCGCGACCAATAGCCGGGAGCTTAGATGTTAATGAGATGTGCTAGTTATTGACCTCGGCCACTCGGGACGTCTTAGACCCGGAATTGGGATATTACTATACATTCGTTTATTATCTATTGTCTATCACCAGTGTCAGTCGGTTTAATTGGTCCTTTAGACCAGTATTGCATTACTAAGCATATTTTTTCCGTGGGAGTGTATTATTCAGCATATTTTTTTAAGAATACTTTAATATTGACTGATGCGCACGTCCCTTAATAGACCTGCACTACATCAAGTAGGCATGTGGGGGGACTGGGTGCATACGTAATTAGGTCAATGCCTCGCGGCAAATTTTTTATAAAGGTATTGTGACGTCATTTGACTCACTTGAAGTGTCTTCGAATGCCCATTTTGCCCTCTACTACAGCTCTTTTAAACAGGATATTATTGATGCCCATTCCTGTCATTGATGCGATCGAACATATCATTTCATATCATGTATATCATTTCTTTTTTTACTATACCGCATACGTCATACAAAGAAAGTACAGCTTAGATAGTCTACAATAATTTCGGTACGTGTACCATTTTTTTGTTAATGTGTCCATCTTGTCGCCATTATATTATCCATGTTTTTCTGCGTTGTTCCGTCGAATTAATTATGACAAACATAGGCTACTCACACTTGGCACCCAAAATATTGTTCAAGAAACCTAGCAATTCCCAGGCCAAGGACAGATAAAATGAAATTTCCAGTACAGTATTTTATTATGCGTTTATTCATATAGTAATGCTAAATATCGAGTAGATATCAATAAATGTATTGGATTGTATATATGTAGTATTTTTGGTTGTTAAAGGGGCATGAGCTGCCAAAATTCACAGTTTTTTCATAACTTCTGATCGTCACGACAGTAAGAGGCTTTGAAGGCTATCGAAAAACTAAATGATTGGCGTTGGAATGAGAAAAATCCATACAGCATGTGGCCTGTATGAACCGAAAACGTGTTCAAAAGTAAACAAAATTTAAATAACCGGGACGACCATTCATTCATTCTAAGCCAAAGTTAGTTTAAAACAGTACTTTATCGTACATTTTCGAGACTTGAAGCATTAAAAAGCTTCTGAATTCTACCTCTTGAGAAAAATAGCCAATAATTTCAGCATTCTGTTTTAACGTCAAAATATCAACATTTTGGCAGCTCATGCCCCTTTAAATTAAGCTTTTTGGTCGGTTTTGACGTCACCTTGTCCTCGAAATAAACCTCAAAAAGTAAACCACAGAAGAAACTCAATGACTTCGTTATTTCGGTTGATACATTATATAATACATGATGACTAGTACGTATCATCAACCATGGATATGTATGAAGATCGTGGGTTCAGATACAAAGACAATCTGCCTGGAGGTAATCTTTGACAAATTGTTTCAGGGTTCTTAAAACTGAACTGACAGTAATACATAACAAGTGTGGGATGTACCAGTGAAATATGACCAGAATTGATCCCGATATAAGCCACCTGGTACAAAACAATAAACTATAGTGGCTAAACGCTGTTAACAAAAAATCAGGAAGTTTGTTATCGATAAAAATGATTCAAGGCTAAAGGTTAGCAAAACCATGATTAATGTATAATTCTATTGTAAAATGTCCTGTTTAAATCTTGTAAATTTGAGATGTCATAAACTAACAAACCGTCTCCATATTACGCCGATAAGTCAGCGTTTAATTGTTTCATCTTCGTAGTGCATTGCTTCAATATGGAGTGGATGCAGCATCGAGACTTCAACTTAATGTAGCATCAAGATGCCAACCATAAACAGGAAACAAACAAGGTCTTAATTTAACACCAAGACGTCAACCTTAAACAGGAAACAGACAAGGTCTCAATGTATCATCAAGATGCCAACCTTAAACAGGAAACATACAAGGCCTTACCTTTTAGACAGGGAGCGGACAATGACTTGATGTACCATTGAGCCCCCCCCCCCCCCTCCATTTTAGATCGGGATCGGTCACGGTGTTGATGTACCATTGACCCGCCTATTTTAGATAGGGATCGGACAGGGCTTTGGTGTACCATTGACACCCCCAATTTTAGATAGGGATCGGACAGGGTTTTGATGTACCATTGACCCCCCCCCCCCAACTTTTTTAGATAGGGACGGACAGTGTTTTGATGTACCATCGCCCCCCCCCCCCAATTTTAGATAGGGATCGGAAAGGGCTTTGATGTACCATTGACCCCCCCCCCCCCAACTTTTTTAGATAGGGACGGACAGTGTTTTGATGTACCATCGCCCCCCCCCCCAATTTTAGATAGGGATCGGAAAGGGCTTTGATGTACCATTGACACCCCCAATTTTAGATAGGGATCGGACAGGGCTTTGATGTACCATTGACACCCCCAATTTTAGATAGGGAGCGGACAGGGCTTTGATGTACCATTGACACCCCCAATTTTAGATAGGGATCGGACAGTGTTTTTATGTACCATCACCCCCCCCCCCCCCAAGTTTAGATAGGGATCGGACAGTGTTTTGATGTACCATCACCCCCCCCCCCCCCCCCAATTTTAGATAGGGACGGACAGTGTTTTGATGTACCATCACCCCCCCCCCCCCAATTTTAGATAGGGACGGACAGTGTTTTGATGTACCGTCACCCCCCCCCCCCCCCCCAATTTTAGATAGGGACGGACAGGGCTTTGGCGTACCATCAACCCGCCAATTTTAGATAGGGATCGGACAAGGCTTTGATGTACCGTCGACTCGCCAATTTTAGATAGGGACGGACAGGGCTTTGGCGTACCATCAACCCGCCTATTTTAGATAGGGACGGACAAGGCTTTGGCGTACCATCAACCCTTCAACTTTAGATAGGGACGGGCAGGGCTTTGGCGTACCATCAACCCGCCTATTTTAGATAGGGACGGACAGGGCTTTGGCGTACCATCAACCCGCCAATTTTAGATAGGGACGGACAGGGCTTTGGCGTACCATCAACCCGCCAGTTTTAGATAGGGACGGACAGGGCTTTGGCGTACCATCAACCCGCTAATTTTAGATAGGGACGGACAGGGCTTTGGCGCACCATCAACCCGCCTATTTTAGATAAGGACGGACAGGGCTTTGGCGTACCATTAACCCGCCTATTTTAGATAGGGATCGGACCGGGTGTTGATGTACCATCGACCCGCCAATTTTAGATAGGGATCGGACAGGGCTTTGATGTACTATCGCCCCGCCAATTTTGGATAGGAACGGACAGGGCTTTGGCGTACCATCAACCCGCCAATTTTGGATAGGGATCGGACAGAGTGTTGATGTACCATCGACCCGCCAATTTTAGATAGGGATCTGGCAGGGTTTTGTTGTACCGTCGACTCGCCAATTTTAGATAGGGATCGGACAGGGATTTGTTGTACCATCGACTCGCCAATTTTAGATAGGGATCGGACAGGGTTTTGATGTATCATCGACCCGCCAATTTTAGATAGGGATCGGACAGGGTTTTGATGTATCATAGACCCGCCCATTTTAGAAAGGGGTCAAACAGGGTTTTGTTGTACCGTCGACTCGCCAATTTTAGATAGGGATCGGACAGGGTGTTGATGTACCGTCGACTCGCCAATTTTAGATATGGATCGGACAGGGTGTTGATGTACCATAGATATGCTAATTTTAGATAGGGATCGGATAGGGATTTGATGTACCATAGATCCGCTTATTTTAGATAGGGGTCGGACAGGGCTTGGATGTACCATAGGCCCTCCAATTTTAGATAGGGATCGGACAGGGCTTTGATGTACCATCGACCCGCCAATTTTAGATAGGGATCTGACAGGGTGTTGATATACCATCGACCCACCAATTTTGGATAGGGACGGACAGTGTTTTGATGTACCAACGACCCGCCAATTTTAGATAGGGATCTGACAGGGTGTTGATGTACCATCGATCCGCCAATTTTAGATAGGGAGCGGACAGGGTTTTGATGTACCATCGACCCGCCAATTTTAGATAGGGAGCGGACAGGGTTTTGATGTACCATCGACCCGCCAATTTTAGATAGGGATGGACAAAGGCTTTGATGTACCATCGACCCGCCAATTTTAGATAGGGATGGGACAGGGCTATGATGTACCATCGACCCGCCAATTTTAGATAGGGAGCGGACAGGGTTTTGATGTACCATCGACCCGCCAATTTTAGATAGGGATGGACAAAGGCTTTGATGTACCATCGACCCTCCAATTTTAGACTGGCATCGGTCAGGGTGTTGATGTACCATCGGCCCGCCAATTTAAGACAGGGATCGGTCAGGGTGTTGATGTACCATCGGCCCGCCAATTTTAGATAGGGATGGGACAGGGCTATGATGTACCATCGACCCGCCAATTTTAGATAGGGATCGAACAGGGTGTTGATGTACCATCGGCCCGCCAATTTAAGACAGGGATCGGTCAGGGTGTTGATGTACCATCGGCCCGCCAATTTAAGACAGGGATCGGTCAGGGTGTTGATGTACCATCGGCCCGCCAATTTAAGACAGGGATCGGTCAGGGTGTTGATGTACCATCGGCCCGCCAATTTTAGATAGGGATGGGACAGGGCTATGATGTACTATCGACTCGCCAATTTTAGATAGGAATCGGACAGGGCTTGGATGTACCATCGCCCCGCCAATTTTAGATAGGGATTAGACAGGGTGTTGATGTACCATCGACCCTCCAATTTTAGACTGGCATCGGTCAGGGTGTTGATGTACCATCGGCCCGCCAATTTAAGACTCGGATCGGTCACGGTGTTGATGTACCATCGGCCCGCCAATTTTAGATAGGGATCGGACAGGGCTTTGGTGTACCATTGACCCGCCTATTTTAGATAGGGATCAAACAGGGTTTTGATGTACCATCGACCCGCCATTTTGAGATCGGGATCGGACAGGGTTTTGATAGACCATCGACCCGCCAATTTTAGATAGGTATGTGGCAGGGTTTTGATTAACCATCAACACAACATGAGATGAGGCGACAAGGTCTCGATATACCAAGGGATGATAACCCAGGTTTTAAAACCTTTCAAGAATATTCGACACCGAATACATCGTTGTTAAGCCGAACCAGTGTTCCAAAAAACTAATTTAACAAAAATACGACCAAGTCATTTGTTATCACCCCAGAAATCATTCGGGAATCATTGTTTTGATGATTTTGGTCCCAATGTGTAAGGCCGTTATTTTCTTTTCTCATTTTAAGGATTATATAGCATGTTGCTGTAATAGCACCCTTAAATTATTGGTCGCTGGGGTTGTTATTAGGTTTTACGGTATAGAGAATGTAATACAATACGGTTGGAAGTAATAAGTTTAGCGACCTTTTTTATACCGTTGGCTCTGGTTACATTAATAAATAGTTTGGTTTCTGATAAACACCAGCTGATACCTAAACTAATAGTTTCATACTTGAAGGTCGTTTCAAATTTAACGATGGTTTCATAATACAAATATGTCTTTAGGGGGGGGGGGGGGGGGTCCTATCTATTTTTCAAACTTAAGTAATACAAAGGGGGAAAATAAACTTAAGAGCAGAGGAGTAATTGGATGGGCTGATTCATAATATTCACATAACCTGAACACTACTGACGATTCAAAGTGGATTTTGCGGAGCTTTACACTTTAGGACACTAAACGGCGATGATATATTTAATGTTTTATTACGTTATCGATCGAAGCGAAGGCGACAGAAGGCACTGCAGAAGCACAAGCACGAAGCCCTTGTACATGCATGTAAAGCAAAGTGTATAGATAAGCATACGTTATTTAAATTTGGCAAACAGAAGCACTTGAAAATGTTCCTTACTCAATTAAGTTGCTATGCGTGATGTCATATCTTTGTGTTGAGTTTTCAGGGATATAGTTCTATAGTCTCGGTCGTATTATTTTTTCTTTGTGATATGAGAAAAGGCAGTTTCGTTTAACGTTTTTGTCCTTTCCTCTCTGAAGTTGTTTGAGTGACATAGAATGGATTAAATAGAAACAAAGTCTGTTATCGTTTACAACTTCTGCAATAATAAGCAAACACACCAAATACATGTAAATTAAAACGTTACTAAATTCGTTATCTAACTAACTTAACGTGTACATAGATTGAAACGCTGTTGTACTTTGGCTATGTTTTTCTATAGTAGCTTACCTATTTTAGAAATTTATTAAATAACTTTTCAACAATTTAAAAATAATGCACTGTCATTTTACCTAAATTTATCCTGAGATCTACAAAAGTATAATGATGAGCTTTAAAATCGAACATGACCGAGGCAAGCCCATTGATGTTCAAAAACAAAAAAGTAATAATTTGAGTGGGACGAATATTCTCGACTCGGGACTTTGTTATATACCCAGGTCAAACAATCTTTTTTAGGGTTATAAGTACAGTTCGACGGACCTCGGTATGAAGAGCATTCACACCCAGACTCCGGGTACCTGGCAACTCCCTCATGTGTTGCAATGCATTTCACTCTGAATGTGGAGTTAATTATGCTCAGACATTCCCCATGATAGCAATTTGTTAATTGTGAAACGATTTTAAATTAAAACGGTAAATAATATGCACCTCATGTGGTTTGGGAGACAATGTTATATCAGAATTTAAATAGGACCACTTCATTTATCCGTGAACAAATGACAGTTTATACAATCTGATTTGCTACTTTAACCCAACAAGTTGTTTTTTTATTCGTTTGATACTGAGCAACCAGTTGATGAACATCTTCCTCCCTCCTATATTGATCACCGATCTTGTAATGCCATCCAAAGGTTTTGGGGTGTATTTCCATCTACTCTGAAGCTTTTTGGTCAACTGAAGTCTGAACGTATACACAGTCTTCGACTCATTGGTGTGCAGAATGTTAAGTCATTGTGGGAACCCGGGTACCTGGGATATATCCCACGGTCCAGAAATTCACTCCTCTCCTTTTCTTTTCGCACCGCAAGTGTATACCTCACATTCTTCCCCAACAGCCTCTTACGTCCCATTTATCCCGATGATGGTGTTCCCCTCCTCTTTCAACTATTGCTTTAATGCATTGTATGTTCGCCAAGTGCTCCACAGTTAACTTAATTAAAAATAATTCGTTCTTTCTTGCTTTCTGTTGTAGGATGGTTGTCCTGAAATTTGTTTGATGTTTTAAAACCATAGTTTTTAAGTTTTGCTGGGATATTTCGTCAGCTTCTTGTCACTTCCGTCTGACAAAGACAATGTACGACAGTGTTTTTGTGTTTGAGATTCTTTTCTCTGTAACAAATGTTTCCTGTTGTTTCTCTCTTTGTTTTGAATCATTTATTTTTCTCCGTCTTTCTTAAAAAAAACACGCACAGTAATTTTGAACACAGCTGCCTGTAACAGCACACCAGTCATCTGTTGCTCATCTAGATTGTCCAACCAGTCCCCCACTGACTAATATAGCACTCTAAAGTAAATTGTGATGCTGACGGCTTTTTGTTCGGCTCATAACCCAGACGCCTGAATACAGCTTAAGGTATTTTATTATGGTTTAACGTGGAACTGCATTCGGGGTTTGCCGCCACATCTAAATGGGCATTCGTGCTTCCAGGCAATTGGTCTTTGAGAAGAAGCTCCCACAGATAGGGAATGTCAGTCAATCAAACATCTAAAATCGTATTTGTTAAAATGTTATTTTCATCGGGTTTAATAAGCGAAGTAGATGCCCGGAAACAATAATACCTCGGCTTGGGATGACCGTCGAGTTGCTGCTACGACAATGTCTAGCCCTAATGTGGCTTCCATTCAGTTTTGAGGCTCGAACAATTCTTCTCTTCATGGACATAATCGCTACGATGACTTGGACACGTCTGTCATCTGTAGCGACATAGAAAATTTAAAACCCCTTAATATTTTACACATACACGACTTGCTAACATCTACGAGTAAGGAAGTTATGTTCTGCTGGGTAACCAGCCATTGTCGCCGACAGCGAATCTGCTTAGATCAAGCCAGTATCGTCGGTCGAAGTGCCACATTCCGACTTCAGACCGGATGTAATCAATTCCATATATGTGGTAAACTTCATGGAATACACAAACATGTGAAAATAATAAACTGGCACAACTCTAGGTAGAAATCAGTTCTAGTATAGCTGAAAAATTGGTCTCTATGGTGTTGACAATCTAACCGTCACTCCCTGACGTTTGCGCCCTAGAGCCCGAATCACACCATCTTTGAATATGAGTGAACTGACATTTTGTTTTACTTTAACGAGACGCCTGCGCTCTCTCGGCTAATTTTGAATGTGATGAAATGTCTTGAATACCATATATGGGAATCATGCTCCAAAAACTTGTTAGAAGATGTGTCATCATCAACCAAAGAATTTCCAGTGGCTTATATAGAAAGACCAAAGACTTGTTCTAGGCCAACTCCACGAAAGAGTTATTCACTAGAGTGATAAGCGCAATAGTTTGCACATTTTAAAAACAAAGTGCGATCTATACCAATAAATAGAGGATATTGAACAGTTGTGTTAGAATAGCACTTATATTTTTTTGAGTGAAACGCGGAGAATAACCCATGAGACGCGAAGCGTCGAGTGGGTTATCCCTCCGCCTCTCAAGAGAAAAATATAAATGCTATCCAAACACAACTGTACAATATTCTGTTTATTATTTATACTATCATGTTTTAGGCTTGGGATTGTTTGTTAAGTAAACATTTATCAATTATAAAAAAGAAAATATGAACAAACTTATGACGGATTAGGTTTTCAGCAAACGTAGAAACAACAGCATGTCTGTTCTTCTAACGTTTGTGGTCATTTGAATGGCCATTTTCTCTCTGAAGTTTTTCGCGATATTTCATGTAAAAAGAAATTAAATCGATCTCCATGGATTTTAACTCTGCAGTACCCCAGTCACCAGGATAAAAAGTGATCTATGAAACTACTTTAGTTTGTTTTACCGCGTCATTGAATGGCAATTACAGTTATTCGTTACACGCAGTGGTCCGATTCTCCGAAGCCATGATACAGGTCACACAATGCTGCCAACAGACGATCGATAATGAAGTTTTGTTTAATCGCTTTGATTTAATGTGGTAAGCCGATCCTCTAGTCTATTGAATCAAACTAGTGTTTTCAGTAGAAAAATATTTATCTTAATTCAAAAAAAAGACTGAAAATGCTTCATATTCCTATCGAAATCCTATGTACTGTTGTTATTGTACAACGGACGTCAGTACACAAGAAAGAAGTAGGTCCAACGACGCCATCGGCTTCGTCGGTGCGACAAATAACAAAAGTGTTATTGCACTGCAGTGAATTATGACATTTCTGAGTGAAGGAAAGCCCTAGTTTTCACTTATGTATAAATAATAAATATGATTTATTTATTGTAATATACGTTTCTTATAAAAGATAATTTTAACATTGCATGTCTTTTTAACCTCCAAAATAGTAATTTACATTCTTCCTCTCAGGCAAGCTTGGTCGTAAGAGGTGACAAACCTGTGGCAAATTTTTAACCTGTTAAATTCACTTTTGTTTTACCAGTTTTTACTATTTTGTTTTTCGGTCAATTTTTGATGTCTTGTAAAGCCCTCTTTTCTATCCTCATATAAGTGAAATAATCTTAAAAACTCAGATCGATCCATCAAAGGAGAAGCTTATTTGATCTGATGCTATTCTTTTAATGATTTTACCAAATGTAGATAGGACAGAGCTGCACTCAGTAAACCTTCTTGGATCCTGTTTAACTTGTTTATTATTAAAGTTTAATGTTAGTAATTCGTCAGCACTCTGTAATGGATTTAGCCCTGAAGTAAAATAGATCTCGAAATGACAAAAAATGTCTGTCAATTTTTGTGTTCGTGAAAATAAAATTTTACCACAAGTTTTTTAACATATATAGATATATTTTAGGTTGGTTTTCCGTAACACAACCAAAAGCGTAACTGTACAATTCTAATGAGTAAGAACAACACACTAAACATGATTTTCCTTAAATGTATTTCAAGCTCTGATACATTACATTATTGTAAGGCCTGAGACTGTAAGTTGGATGAACTGTAGCGCTGAGTCGCCGGTTATGACTTCTGTCATTTATTATAGGACCGACCACCGCTTATCTTTGTAATTCGCGACGATATGGAAGCTAATTAATCAAGCAATGTCCCACTTTTTGTTGATCGAAGAAAACTAGAATCCTGCAGTAAGAAGCAGTGCTGGTGATCACACAACTAAACTACGGAATTCAAATGTACTAAATTAGGTCTGTATACTCGTTATTAACAATGTTTCTTTTATCGTTTAGGAATTCCTGGAAACGGTAAACTTCAATATTATAAATTGATGCCAAAGTGGAATTTACAATGATTGATTGATGTTTTACGCCCCACCCAAGCTTATTCCACTTATATGGCGGTGTTACCAGCCTTAGTGAGGGAGAACACTATGACCTTCGGCGAATATATGACAACTCTTCCAAATACGGCCATCTAGTGAAAAATCCGCTCAGAAATTTTTAATTGTATTTGGCCTGAGTGGGATTCGATCCATATTGGTATGATCCAACTTGACATGTATGACGACAGTATTTTTTATATCTGGGGACATACAGTTCAAGTGCTGTACGTCAACTAGGGCTTGTCTGCAAGCTATCTCAAGAAACGATGGTCGAAATTTTATGAGCTTATGGACTATTTTATAGTTTATTGTATAGCTTAGTTGGTCGTTTTGGTATCTGTATGTTTGTCCGTTCTTCATTTAGACTTCAATTTGTATATTTTCATTGGGTGTTGACTGTTGCTTGTCTGCAAGATATGTCCTGGTGGAAGTTTATGAAATGTTATTTATAGCCTATTTGTGGGAACCTTTGCAATTGATCAAGTTTTAATTGCTGTGTCTCCGTTCTTCCGTTAGCTCCCGATTTGGATATTTTCATTGGCTGTTGCTTTTCTGCAAAATATCCCTTATACTGTGTGGCGATTTTTTTTGAAGATTTTATTTATAGCTTATTTGTGGAGACATTGCAGTTGATCAAGTTTTGTTCACTTCGTGTCTGTCCGTTCTTTGGTTAGCCTCCTTTTCGGATGTTTTCATTGGTTGATATTGTTGATATTGAACCACTGTGAGGAATTTTATGAAACTATATTCATAGCTTATTGGTGGAGACATCTGTAGGGAATCAGCATACGATGGCTGTGCGTTTGTTCCGTGTGCCTCCAGTTCGAATATTTTTGATTGGCTGTTGTCTGTTAGACTGCAAGCCATCTCAAGAACTGCTAGGCGAAATGTTATGATTTTTTTTGTCATGTTCTATTGCTGTTTATTTAACCTATGTCTATAACGACATTGAGCTACTGTCTTTATTGTTGGGGAGACATAGGCCTATGTGTTGGTACCCAAAACCTTCTACTTTCTTCACAGAGTATAACGCCATCTCTGTTCAATACAAGAAAGAACCTGTACGAGTAAAATGTTACCTTGATCAAAGAGAGTAGATTGACAAGAGTGGTCATTTCGTTCGCGCCATGTTGAATTTGAACAGACACGATTCGATTAGGAACCTCATTCCTGTAGGGGGCGCCCTAATGGAATCATGTACAGTCGGAACACCCTTCCGCTAGGGGGTTGATAGATGAAATTGTGAAATTTCTTAAATAAACTAAACATACAGGTTTCCTGTTACACTCTATTCATTCCAAGAGAAACAAGAATATCAATTCAATGTCCAGTATAATTTCATAACACTATGTATCTCCTACCCCTCACAAGCCGTCTGAATTTTTTCGTGTAGTACATGTTCAGTTATCAACCAGGAAAGCAAGTTTTAACGCTGACAAGAACGTCTTCTTTAACATTTACAACATCAATTGTCATTCTCTGGTTCCTTCACTAGGTGAAATCAATCAGTCAGGTGTATTACTTTATCTTGCCTAGAGATTTGTTCAGTGGGTTTCATCAAATTGTCCTCCCTCGTACTCCGGGGCTAAATTTGATTAACCAAAAACTTCTCCACGATTTCGATTATTTGCACATAGCTTCTGACAAGAAATACAAACTCGCTGATACGCTTGTGACATAAAGGCTACATTGATAGTCTTTCGTGGCGGTCTCAAACAGCGGCCATTTGACCTTACATCGACACCGGATATTTGCTATTCGCTGACAGGTCCGAGGTCAGGCGTATTGGACCCTATACCAATACCAATAGGGAATGTCCTGATTAATAATAATGTTATAAATTGAGTATCGATATTACTTTTCATAAAATAATTATATTCTTTAAAGGTCCACCTGGCGCGTAGCCTGTTGGACATTTGTTAAGAAAACCAATTTACACGAGCTAACCGCTAGAATTAAAGATAGGACACACAACACATGATGCATAAAAACGTCAAACTACAAACTAGTTCAAATCCAAGCAGAGATCAGTCCCAACACTTTCCCTTCTCCTCTTTCTAGGAAAGAGAAGATAGTTTTGTCCAGATGTTGAATCGGCCTTTAATTTTCATCACATCGACATTTACTCACGGGGGATCCCCATCCGTGGTGTATCCCTTGTGATAGCCGATTCGACGTCAAACACAATACACATATTTTGATTATTTTCATGTACTATTTTTGGAGATCATTTTAAAATTGCATGCCCTTTTAACCCCCTCTTTTTAACATGTTTTATATTTTTTTCCCGTTCTTTTTATTTTATTGTAATTTTGATGTAAACAGGCCTCTCTGAAAAAAAATCATTTTTGCCGCCAAATAAGTGAAATAATCTTGTGTGCGGCGTAAAACTCCAATCAATCAATCTGTCTGGGAAAAATACAGAAAAATGCCTACTGTTTTCTACGTAAACAGTATTCTGGATTTTCGAAGCGAGTGTGCTTTTAAACAAGTTTTTTTTTAAATAGCCAGGCCTGCATTCTTATTTATTCCATTTTGGTTATTATAGGCCTACATGTATGTCTCTTTTTTCCACGACGAAAACGATAACATCCCAAGATACTTAATTCAATTCTAAAATCCAAATGATATGTAAAACTTAGTCTGTACACAGTATGTCCAACCTCATACATTAAAACAAATATTTGCTGTTTCTCTTCAAATAGGCTTGCAGTCAGCCACGAACTTCATTTTGACATCAAACCAGTAATGGGTTGGACACACTAGACGAAATCATTCGCCGGTAAATTCACCTTGTTTGCCTTGGTCTGCAACGTTCGAACGAGGTCCCACCCTCTATCTTGGCGAATTCGGTTGTGATCTTTCGCGGTGAATCGCCGGCAAGTAAAATTCAAATAGTGTGTCAATCCCATTAAGTAATTTCCATTTGGAGATCTGAATCACATTTTCAAAATTCTTACAAACCGAGTCATAATCCCCAATTTAAAAGATTACGCAATTACAGCCATGAACAAACTAAAGAAGTTACGAAACTTAGATATGTGATGTTGCGTAAAGTTATTTTCAGAAAACTCTTACTCAAGCAATAGTGGTTTGAGTAAAGTGCCTATTCGACCCATTATGAGCCATTACATAATATCCACAGAAGGTTGGAAATCGTATCAGTTACACTTACTATTGGTATTGCAATTTACTACTGTTCATGGTCTTAATTTGCTGTTAGGTAATGACTTAACAGGCGATGAATGTCGTAAAATCCAGTTTATCTAACAGATCGTGTAAAGTGTTAGTGCTTGTAAACATACACTAAGCTACTCTAAAGCACAGAGAATGTCAAATCGAATTTTACTTTCGCCTTATATCTGTTGTGCAACAACTATGAAAATAAATTCTTTCGTTGTATCAATGTCCCTTCAGAGCTGGCCATTCAACTCTTATCTTCAACTGCGTTTCTTTACAACAAGTTATATGTAATTCTCCACCATAGCTTTTTCGTGTTGTTTAGCTTCACTTATGCTTTTAGAAAGTGTTTCAATAAGTTCGCGGAAGATAACCGGAAGTGCAAGTTAAATGAAATTGTGGAATTCGATTCCGATATAATCAACTTTAAAGTTGAAAGAAAAAATACCACAGCAGATAATTCCAATTTCTATTCAATTGACTGTCCAAATAAGGAGTGCCGGGAACTCTATGTCCATTATCATTGAAAGATTTAATTCCAAGTCGCACAGAGAAAGCCAACAATACCTCAAGGATTACAAATGCCTAATACTATTTCCCGTCAGCTTTTTTAGTTTTAGTTTAGCCATATATTAACATCATGTATGATTCTCTACAGAACTTAAACAATGTATTTTCAGGAGGCGGAAAGGCTTTATTCGCTGTTTATAAACTATCTCCAAATGTGTATATGGATGTAAGTCTGTCAACAAATATTTGTGGATTTTCAGACACTGTGGAGTTGAAATTACTCAGTTCTGACAAAATCGTATGTTCAGCGTTTTCCTGTGAAACGATAGTGTGATATAGTCAATAAAATCTCAAAAGAAATAAAGCCATTGCAGAAAGTTTTTAAGTTAAAAGGAAACAACATCAGATGATTCTGATCAAAATGATATATGATAATCACTCCGTAACGATTAAGTAACTTACTGGGCATTGTGGCACTGAAGATATTTAAAACAATATCGGTGTAATGAACTTTTCAGCCTCAAAATAGAAATCTTGGATTTAACGTTAAACATCCCCAGCATCTATCGGCTCTCACTGGAGGAAATCAATCAGTCGGGTCTATTACCTTACCTTCCCTCGAGATTTCTTCAGTAAGTTCCATGAGATTGTCAACACCGATAGCAAATTTGATTTACCTAGAACTTGCGCAGGGTTTTGATTACTTGCATAGAGCTAGTGACTAGAAATCAGGTTGCTTGAAATTATTTCGTAAAAAAATCAAATACGGACCGGAAAGCGAAATTTCGAAACTCGCGTGTCTTATACACACGACAGCTATGACCATTCGTTGGTCAATAATAAAGAAAAATCCGCTTGGGATGGCTTTCAGTCCTGGATTTGTAGCTACTGATTATAGTGGACCAATGTAATATCAAGTGGAAATAACTGATAACTAAATACTGGGAGATTTCGATTCAGGCGTTTGGAAATATAAGGTATCGTTAACATTCACGGATGAAAATGTCTTTATTTCTTCACTCGGATTATATCGGTTATCGAACTATATCAAACTATCAACTTCACAAAGTGCATGATTGTGAATTTCGAGTGACATGCCTTCTGAAAGAATTTAATTTCGACTGAGAAAACCTTCTTAGATTGTTTTCGTTCTTAATCGAATAGTTCATGTTTTATAACACACTCAAGATTTTTCCTCATGTAAAATATGTTTATCTGGGGATAGAACTGTCCTAGTTGTTTTGACTGGTACTCGAAGGCCTCCCCTCCCCCTCTTCCCCCACCACACGTATTTGATTAAACGACGACCACTGCGTATTGGTTCTTATTTTCAAGTTTCTATTTGTATAAAAACATATTTGGTTTACGATGGTTTTGCTATTAACAGAGTTAGTGCCCTTTCCCGACTGTACAGGCAGACATAAACAATAGGTGCTTGTTTCTGATGACACAGTGTTTCAGGGCATCCTCTATGGAAATGAGATTTTGTCTGTTCTTAGTATGTTTCCACTTCCACAATCTTATGTCGGGCCGGGGTTCATTATGCGAGTAATCTGGGCTCTGAGAAATTCGGACAAAACAAAAATTGACAGAGCCCAGATTTCTCGGCTAGGTTCTACCACTTTGCCTTCTTTTTCTCAAGGTGTTTTCTTATCACGCCGACATGTATTGATAGGGGATCCACATCGGTGGTGTATCCCTTGTGACAGCTAGTTCACATCCTGCTTGAGTGCGTGGAGTTTGCCTTGTTAAGATTGTATTAAGATGTAAACTAGTTATTTGTATATATTGTTTAGATTTCTATTATAATTCTGAACACTCAAACACACAGGGAAAATCTTCTTGTCTAAAATAACCACGGAAACAAGTTTCTAATTGTGTTAAAAAGAGGTAAATCATTTAGACCTTTATACCCCATCATAAATTGTTGTAATAAAAAAAAACTATGATATTTCATTAGGTTGACGACTGACAGGAGATTGGCCTTAGTCAGTAGAATTTTCGGGAATATTTTGTATTACATTGACAATGCTTACGCATCTTAAGCTATGGTAAGAATATCGTCAGACTATATATTATAGGGTTATGGGAAAAGAAAAGAAAAAATTTTTACCCCCCACCCCTTTCCCAGAAAAACCTAGGTAGAAGGCAGACGGGGGAGCCCTGACCAGTATGTGTTTAAGCAATGACTGGCCTTTGGGTCAGAGGTCGAGCAAGTTTACTTTGAAGTAGTTTGTATTCTTCTACTATAATCTTGGCCATAGCGATGCTAGCTTTGTTATACTGAAACACAAATGGTATTATAGTTTTTTCACGACATCTTCCCGGGTCCAAGTTCAAACCCAAAGGATAAATAGTTTGTAATGTTTGAATCCAAAAACTTCCCCTTTCCAAACGTTTGTGCTTGGTATCTGCAGCGGAAGTGAGAATATGGATTTTCTCAATAGGCATGATTTCAAAATTGTATTATTGAAATGTTGTGCCACGGGTAAAAGGTTCCACGGTCTGGTACGTATATATCGAGTTTGCATCGCGTCATAAGGCATTTCATTGATGCACCTGAGAGAAATGTTGGTCGGTAATGGTACACTCGTGAAGGGGAGGATAAGCGTATCGGGGGCTGAAGGGGGAACATGATTTGTCTTACTGTTTTAGATTTGATACTTCGGAGTAATCTAATAGAATACGCCCTAGGGAGGAGAGCTTTAAAAAGAACAGAACAAGCCTGGTTAAAGAAATCTAAAGACCTACAGTTTCTATAGAATCTAAAAATCTGAGACTTAATGACTCCCTTGAAAGTGTGAGGAGGATGGTATGACCCAGCATGTAGCAGCTGATGTGTGTCAGTAGGTTTGAAGAATACTTTGTAATCTAGATACCCAGTAGTATGATATGTATGACCCTTGTAAATAGTGACATCCAAAAAATCCACAGAAGTGTGATCAATAATAGGCTGTAACTTAATGCTTGAGTCGTGAGAATTAAGAGTATCAATGAAAATGTGAAGGTCTTGCAACGTATGCGGCCAAATGATAAAAATGTCATCCAGATACCGAAGGTAAATAAAAGGTTGTTTGTGACATTTGTGAAGAATATCACTCTCCCACTCAGCCATAAAATTAGAGGCAAAGTTAGAACTAAAACGTTTCCCCATAGTACACCCTTTATTTTGCTGAAAGATCTCCCCATTGAATTCAAAATCGTTACCTTTTAAGCTAAGTTCCAGCAATTCTAAAATGTCTTTATCCGGACGACGGTGGTCAGAATATCTTTGGAATGCTGCTTTTATGGATTAAAGACCCAAATCTATGTCAATGTTTGTATACATAGACTCCACATCCAGAGTAACCAAAATCACATCTTGTGGGATGGATTTCTCAGACAATTTGGCCAATAAATCATCCGTATTTTTTATAAAGCTAGGATGCCGATTCGCTATAGGTTTTAGATAGTAATCAATTAGCTCTGATATTCTATAACTTTCACTGCCACAATCTGAGATAATAGGACGCCCAGGGGGCATTGTAGGCTTGGGCCATTTTTCAATGGGTTTGTGAATTTTCGGAAGAATATAGAAGACTCTGTTTTTAGAGTTATGATCAGATTCCAAATAGCGATACTGTTTTTTATTAAGTAAGCCTTTATCTTGAAGAGAAACAAAAAAATTATTAAACTGCCTAACATTTTTAGGCCAAATTTCCTCATTAAGTTTTTTGTAATGAAGAGGGTTGCTAAGCTGCCGCTCTACCTCTTCAATATAATCCTGTTTAGACATAATAACTGTTGCCGAACCGTTATCAGCAGGTTTAATAACTATGTTTTGATTTCTCCTTAGCTTACTTAAGGCAAGACATTCTGAATGAGTAAGGTTATGTTGGTTTCTAGGATTAGTTAAAACATAAAACTTCCTTGATACAGAGTCACAGCTTAGATTTCTATTATATATATGTATATAAATACTGGTGCCGAAATTTGGAGCTTATTGTAATATAACATGTTTTTATACTCCCAAAAAAATTATACACTTGTGTCTTACCAGTTTTTACTATTTTGTTGTTCGTTCCAAATTCGTAACGTTACTGACAAGTATTCTTTGAACTGTTTTGGTCTTTTCAACCGTAAAGGAAAATTGTTGATAGATGAAATTGTGAAATTTCTTAAAGAAACTAAACATACAGATTTCTTGTTACACTCTATTCGTTCCAAGAGAAACAAGAATATCAACTGAATGTCCTGTATAATGTCATAACACTATGTATCTCCTACCCCTCACAAGCCGTCTGAATTGTTTCATGTAGTACATGTTCAGTTATCAACCAGGAAAGCCAGATTTAACGCTGACAAGAACGTCTTCTTCAACATTTACAACATCAATTGACATTCTCTGGTTCCTTCACAGGGTGAAATCAATCAGTCAGGTGTATTACTTTATCTTCCCTAGAGATTTGTTCAGTGGGTTTCATCAAATTGTCCTCCCTCGTACTCCGGGGCTAAATTTGATTAACCAAAAACTTCTCCACGAATTCGATTATTTGCACATAGCTTCTGACAAGAAATACAAACTCGCTGATACGCTTGTGACATACATGCTGTATTGGTAGTCTTTCTTAGCGGTCTCAAACAGCGGCCATTTGACCTTACATCGACACCGGATATTCGTTTTTGTATGCGCTTTGTACATTCTGTAATAGTACGGAAGACGAGAAGAACCAGTTTCTGGATTGCTGCGAAGGGGCGCCTCTTGTGGCCAAAATGTACCAGAGCCCCAAAATACAGGATAATAGATCGTATCACTTGTCCTTGTTCAGAGGTTTTACACTTTTAATCGAAGCCGAAATCCTTGGTTAGTACAAGACAAATAGAAAATGGATAAAGAAAATAAAATGTGGAAATTACTAAATGAAAATGTACGACAATAAAAACAACGACACGTTAAAGGATTGCAATAAGAAAACGAAACGACACAAACACTAAATTCTAAAACAAAACAGAAACGGAGATCGGAGAGAAAGAACAAGAAAATGAAGAGAGTACTTGCAATTTGAGTGAGGGAAATACGATAGTAAAATGTTAAATTCATTTAATTGTATTGTGTGACGTAAGTTAGATACTTACATAATTGGGGATCAACCAAGATGTATTTAAAAAAAAAATCCTTTGGGGGCTGAATTTCTATTTCCTTGATTTTTATAAATAAACGTCATTCTATTTCGAATGACCTATATTCAGCCCCCCAAAAACTAAGTTGATATTATCCTGATTACTGCAAAAGAGCTGGTGATGGTTTACTTTAACATGGACAGAATTTTATAACCAAGAATTGCAAACGAATGAAAGGCAGCTTGGAAATGATAGGATAAGGAAAATAGTTCTGAAAATTAAAAAAACACTCAGAAATTAAATAAACAGACGAAAGGGATTTTGAATTTGATTTAGCCAAAACATTCCGTTCCAAAAAAATTATAGCTTATTGCCATTAACGGTGATTTCTTATCGTTAGAATGTTGCCCTTTATGATCACAATCGTTTATGTAACATCAGTTTGCCAACAATGTCCCTACACCAATGATTTTATCGGTCGGTGTAGACTTTCCAGGGTGGTGCTTAACTTTTTTCTTTGGTATAGTTTACACTTTTGTTTGTAATACAAGTTTTTACTGATTTTTGTTTCAGTCATTTTTTCGCTTCATTGAATTTTTGATGTCGAAAACATTGTATGATTTACCTTCTTTTCGTGACCATATAAGTGAAATAATATTGAGCGCGGCGTTAAACTCTAATCGATCAATTCAATCAATCAACTCATTAAACAATTTGTATTTGAATCCTATTTGTAGAATTCTTACAAACCGAGTAATAAACCTCAATTTAAAAAATACACAATTACAGCCACGAGCAAACTAAATAAGATACGAAACTTAGATCTGCAGGCGCATCTAAATATGTTATGTTGCGTAAAATTATTTGCAGAAAACTCAAGCAATAGTGGTTTAAGTAAAGGTGCCGATTCGACCCATTATGAGCCATTACATAATATCTACAGAGGGTTGGAAATCGTATCAGTTACACTTACTATTGGTATTGCAATTTACGACTGTTAATGGTCTTAATTTGCTGTTAAGTAATGACTTAACAGGCGATGAATGTCGTAAAATCCAGTGTATCTAAGAGATGGTGTAAAGTGTTAGTGCTGACAAACCTAACTTGTACATTAAGGTACTCTAAATCAGGGAAAATGTCAAATCGACTTTTACTTTCGCCTTATATCTGTTGTGCAACACCTATAAAACACTTGTCTAACACAATTAGAAACTTGTCTCCATGGTTCTGTTAGACAAGAAGATTGTGCCTGTGTCCGTGTGTTTTAGTGTTCATGAATATATAAATAAATTCTGTCTTTGTATCGATGGCCCTTCAGAACTGGCCATTCAACTCTGGCATCTTCAACAGCATATGTAATTCTGCACCATAGCTTTTTTCGTTTTGTTTAGCTTCACTTATGCTTTAAGAAAGTGTTTCAATAAGTTCGCGGAAGAGTACCGGAAGTGCAAGTTAAATGAAATTGTGGAATTCGATTCCGATGTAATCAACTTCAAAGTTGAAAGAAGAAAAATACCGGACAAGCTGCTTTGCCACAGCAGATAAATCCAATTTCTATTCAATTAACTGTCCAAATAAGGAGTGCCCGGGAACTCTATCTCCATTGTCATTGAAAGATTTAATTCCAAGTCGCACAGAGAAAGCCAACGATACCTCAAGGATTACAAATGTCTAATACTATTTCCCATCAGCTTTTTTAGTTTTAGTTTATGCATATATTAACATCATGTATGATTCTCTACAGAACTTAAACAATGTATCTTCAAGAGGCGGAAAGGCTTTATTCGCTGTTTATAAACTATCTCCAAATGTGTATATGGATGTAAGTCTGTCAACAAATATTTGTTGAATTACAGACACCGTGGAGTTGAAATTACTCAGTTCTGACAAAATCGTTCAGCGTTTTCCTTTGAAATGATAGTGTGGTTTAATCAATTAAATCTTAAAAGAATAAAGCAATTGCAGAAAGTTTTTAAGTTAAAAGGAAACAACATCAGATGATTCTGATTAAAATGATATATGATAATCATCCCGTGACGATTAAGTAACTTACTGGGTATTGTGGCAATGAAGATATTTAAAACAATATCGGTGGAATGAATTTTTCAGCCTCAAAATAGAAATCTTGGA
This sequence comes from Lepidochitona cinerea, assembly GCA_963971465.1. NCBI lineage: Eukaryota > Metazoa > Mollusca > Polyplacophora > Chitonida > Tonicellidae > Lepidochitona > Lepidochitona cinerea. The sequence goes on from OZ020554.1 coordinate 8,875,949, forward strand.
TTTAACGTTAAACATTTCCAGCATCTATCGGCTCTCACTGGACGAAATCAATCAGTCGGGTCTATTACCTTACCTTCCCTCGAGATTTCTTCAGTAAGTTTCATGAGATTGTCAACACCGATAGCAAATTTGATTTACCTAGAACTTGCGCAGGGTTTTGATTACTTGCATAGAGATGGCGACTAGAAATCTGATTGCTTGAAATTATTTCGTAAAAAAATCAAATGCGGACCGGAAAGCGAAATTTCGAAACTCGCGTGTCTTATAAACACGACAGCTATAACCTTTCGTCGGCGAATAATAAAAAAAATCCGCTTTCAGTCCTGGATTTGTAGCTACTGATTATAGTGGACCAATGAAATATCAAGTGGAAATAACTGATAACTAAATACTGGGGGATTTCGATTCAGGCGTTTGGAAATATAAGGTATCGTTAACATTCATGGATGAAAATGTCTGTATTCTTCACTCGGATTATATCGGTTATCGAACTATCAGCTTCACAAATTGCATGAGAATTTCGAGTGACATGCCTCCTGAAAGAATTTGATTTCGACTGAGAAAAGCTTCTCAGATTATTTTCGTTTTTAATCAAATAGTTCTTGTTTAATGCCACACTTAAGATTCTTTCTCATATGAAATATGATTATCTGGGGATAAATCTGTCCCATTTGTTTTGGCTGGTACTCCGAAGGCCTCCCCTCCCCCTCTTCCCCCACCGCACGCATTTGATTGAAGGACGACCACTGCGTATTAGCTCTTATTTACACGTTTCTATTTGTATAAAAAAAACTATTTTAGTTTAAATATGAATTATGTATAAAAGTCAATATATTCTACCCAAACAAATGGATGATCCGTGGAACACTGTTATATGAACTATAAATCTATGCGGTATTAATTGTGGTAAAAGAATGATAATGCGAGCTGTGGCCGTTGTAGACGAAATCCAATCCAAAACTTGCCATGGACCGGCGTAAAATCCGTATCGCTGATTTTCACTGACTTATACGACATATGGCATATACATGTATTTTCACCTGAATATCTTCTCTGTTCTCGTTGTCACTTTCTCCGCAAACAGACAATCTGTATGTATATATGTCTAAAAATGGAGGTAAAATAATAATTTGTCTATAGCCCGTGTTATAACTATATAAGTGTTAGTACCAAGATGGCGTGTTGGCGTGGGATAAATCGTGCTTCCGTTGACGGCGTCTTCATGGAGGGTAATTTTCGCAAAGTATGAATAAATTCACGTGACACTGACCTTGCAAATATGCCTTAAATCTTAGGTTACATTAGATACATTAACCAGCATAGTTGTATTAACGAAGAATTACCCTCAGTCGTGATAACAAAACACCGGTGGATTTACTCGCGGGTAAGTTAGTTAATAATTCACAAACCCACTGTATTTCACAGCATCAGTAGGTCTTCTGATGAACCTGTTTCAATATATTTATATTTACGCCACACTAACGAAGAAGTGCTTCATTCCATATTGATTTATTTCTTTAGGGATTGTGCGCACCATTATCATCCATAAATCTATAAGAACTTAGTTCAGGATGTACGTCAGCCATAAATGATAAGTTAATGTTTACGCACTCAAGATTATTTCACTTACATGGCACTGTTCAGTGTGCGGGGTAGGGTTGGGGGGGGGGGGGGGAGTACCTCAGTTTTCGTTGCAGCATAACTTTTGCGTCGGATTATATTTGATAATGTATCTCCTTTATTTGCAACTTGATCGACTTCCATGTACTTTGAAAAGGTTTTGTTTCTCGTTACCACAACGAAAATTCTATTTTTTTGTTTCAATTTCGTTTCTCATTTTGTTTTCGTATGCCGATTTCTAAATCCCAAATTATATCTTTCCAATTTTTCTGGAGGTAAGATGAATTCGCCGACTATCTTTATGCGACACTTACTAAGAAACCCTTCATTTCACGTTGATTTATTATTGATGAATCCCAGATGTATTGCGTGCAAAATTATCACCTTGGGAATCCTTTGGGTAATTGAACTAAAAAAAAACAGCACCATGGGAGTTTGCCGGGAAAATGACAATTACGCCTAGAATGGAACCTATTTTGAAAGAAGATACGGTATAAAGAAATGAGTTAAGCAGAACAGATGGTCAGTTTAAAATTGTGGATGCCATCTCTCTTTACTTTGAAAGCAAACAAAGAGTATTCCATGAGATGTTTTGACAAAGATTCCTGGAAGTGAAAGATATAGTAAATGAGAAAGAACACCCTTGAACTGATATAACTTAAATATATCTTTAGCACGGATGAATGAAGCAGGAACTCTGTTCATCATTCAAATCTTTACCAACCATTTTATATTTGTAAGGAGAATAAGTTTTATGAATGATTCAATGATTCAATACCAAATCGTACACTGATTAAATTTTGAGCCGAAAGCAGGTCTTCGAGAGAAATCATTTCCGTCCTATTAATTCAAATGTCATTTTAACTTCGACATTTAAGCCGTTCGTCCATATGATTTCAAAAGTTAAAAATATCCCACCGTGTGTTTACAGGGAAAGTTAGTTAACATAGGGTAAACATAATTCTGTTAGGATAACCAGCTCTTCAATAACACTGCGTTCTTTGCTTATATGACTTCATCGATTAAATCAATTAGCTTTTGGTATTGGAAAATAGCGGCAGTTAGAAACAGTATAACCTCATTTAAAGTTATATTAGCTGCCAGATGTAACAAAAATTTCATTGAACCAGAAAATTGTTCATAAGCACAAAAGAAGACCTTCCATTTGTTACCAATCACGGGGACGTATATTTAAACACCCACTTGCCGCCGTGGCCTGTTGAACATTTGTTAAGAAAACCTATGTGAATGAGCTTACTACAATTAAAACTACTAAAATTAAACATAGGACACATAAAACATGTCCAGATAGGTTCAGAATGTAGAAAAACAAACGAAGAATCGAAGCCTGAATACAACAACAACGATGAGTGTCGGTTAACTTACAGTGTTGGATTAACATCATTTCAGGCCTTTTTATTTGTGGTTTACACTCAAAAAATGATCGACAGGCTTTTCGGAACCCGATCGTCAGTCTTTATTTGTGCTTTAGCATCAATAAAACAATAAGGACAGATTTAGTTGACTAAGGCCACAAAGTGACTTTTTAATTAAATATTGTCCAGTAAAACGTGAAAGCGAAAGGTAACGTTAAATGTAAAATAAAATACCCAATAAAATAAATAATTTCCAATTAGACATTAAATAAAGGAATTTTCAAATAAATTTACTGGCTAGTGTAAATGAAGTGGGGCTGAACCGCCCCACTAAACAATTTAATTTATGACAATAAATTGACCAAGAAGAAGGTGGAGAAGGGGTTGGAGGAGGGCAAAACTAACGCTCGCGAATAGAAAATGGCTGCGAAGTTGACCGGACAAGGATGGAAGTGCAGACGACACCCACGTGACGGACTATAGTGAGATGATTGGATAAGAATTACATAAAATGCAAAAGACCCGCGAAGAGCAATACGTGATGGGATTTCGCCTAGAGGGGGGTAAGCGCAATTGAAGCACACCACAAAATCAATTGCATACTGCAACTGTTAATTTGTGCTTTAGCATCAATAAAACAATAAGGACAGATTGAGTTGACTAAGGCCACAAAGTGACTTTTTAATTAAATATTGTCCAGTAAAACGTGAAAGCGAAAGGTAACGTTAAATGTAAAATAAAATACCCAATAAAATAAATAATTTCCAATTAGACATTAAATAAAGGAATTTTCAAATAAATTTACTGGCTAGTGTAAATGAAGTGGGGCTGAACCGCCACAACCACTGATGCCCATGCCCATTTGGATGGGCATAAGTGGCAGCCCCACCCAAATGGCCTTAGTCACTCGATTTTGAAGACGGGCGGACGCGTAAAACCTCCTGTAACCCAACTCCTTGTTCCATACCGCCTACATGCATTAAAAAACCAGACCTCTGTTAGTAGGGGTTAAACTGGAAAAAGCGTAGTAGGCAATATGGATTGAAAAAAAAAAAATAATAAATTTGTATTAATGCACGGTATTTATCCACTAGAGTTTGATTGCGAAATTTTGCAACACTGGAACTGGAAACTTTTATACACGAACTATGTGCAAAATATACAAGTATGTGCAAAATATACAACTCTCATTGCATGATCAGTGAAGGCAACCCGCACTTCACTCATTATTAACAAATAGCACTAAAAATCAAGCCAGTGAAGGCAACCCGCACTCCAGTGACGTAGCATTGTGTATTAAATTGAAACTGTTAATGGGCGATGGGAATATTTTAAAATCAAGGCAGTGAAGGCAACCCGCACTTCACCATGATGAAGTCTGAAAGTTAATGTTCTAGGGAAACGAAACAAGTCCTCATTATATCCGAGAGTACAGAAACACACAAATAATTCTGTATGATGGATGTAAAAAGTTCAAGACAGGCGACCCTCACAGCATCCGACGAAAGGAGGGGAATGAAGGGGGGACTTCTCAAAAGATCACTAGTGGGTCAGAGTCCGAACGCCAAATAATCAAAACATCAAGGGCCAAGACAAGGAAATCCAGCGGAGTAGCAGCGTAGATAGTCCCCAGGAAAAGCGAGTAGGCATAACAGAAACTGCCGACAGGAATTATGCTGACAGGGATACTAGGCAGGCCGATATCAGAATCCTCTGAGCGATGCACAAACCCTGGTACTACACAATCTGCAAATATAACTCAAAGAAAACATTTAAGTCAAGCGTCCAGTAAATAGACAAAATGAGTCGACACTCGGTTAGGTACAGTCCTAAAGGCTTGAAGACTGGTCAAATAGTACTCAATGAGTCAAAGGTGTTTGTATTCTAATATACCTGCGAAGACTGTCCGTTTTCCAACGACCCACGTGTCTAATTTGAGCATCGGAAAAAATCCCTGAGCTGCTGCCTCAGTAGCAGCTTCAATTCTAAAACTAATGACCTTAACTTGGGCGGCCTGCATATATTAGGGCTGAGTTAAGCCCTGATGCAAAATCACAAAATTAAACGAGACTTACCTGTAAGGTGAAGTTTGATTGTGATTCTGCGAGTCATTGTCAGGAACGGAGGGATCACGTGAGATAACCCGTACTAACCAAGCTTCACTCTTTAAAGAGGAATGGTAAGACTTGCATGTTTGATGGGAGGGAGAAAAACAATTCTATAAATTAAAGCAAAGAGGTGGGCACGTGATCCCTCCGTTCCTGACAATGACTCGCAGAATCACAATCAAACTTCACCTTACAGTTAAGTCTCGTTTAATTTTGTGATTCTACTTCGTCATTGTCTACGTCACTTCGGGACCCTGTGAGATTTTAAAGCGCAAGTGTTGCCATTCAAGAAAGGTTAATTACATTTAATATAGATGCAACAAAGACGGAGGTAGGTAATGATCAGTTTATAAACCGGCAATACATTACAAAGATTATCAACAATTTACAGTTTTTTACAACTTTCCAGTAATTCCTCTCCAAAGTTTTTATGCTCTAGAATTGGTTTGTCGTAATGCTTAGCAAAAGTTCTGTCAGATGCCCAATCTGCTGAATGTAAAATAATATCGATAGGAACGCCTAAAGTTTTTGCAGATGAGGTTGAAGCCCCTCTAACACTGTGTGCTTTAAACTTGGTTGTATCGATACCCGACCTGAACATAACTTCCTTTAACCAGCGGGCAATAGTGTCCGTTGAAACAGCACTATGAGGTTTTTGAAAACTAATAAAGAATTGGGTAGTCTCCCCTCGAAGCCCGGCAGTTCTTGTCACATATTCATGGAGATAGTTTACAACACAAATGGATTTTTCTGCAGGGTACGTTTTGAACTCAATAGAACTTAAATGCCTACCTGGCTTAGATGATTTCAAAAGTGTATTAATTTTAAAGACACACCTGTCTTCAGTAAGATTCATATGTCCAATGTTTAGTGCTTTAATCGTTTGACATCGTTGTCCACTTAGTAGGGCCACAAGCATAGCCGATCTCTGCGTTAATTCCTTTAAACTTAATAACTCGATATTACCTGTACTTTTAATATAATTAAAGACATCTTTCACGTTCCATAGCTCATGGTAACGCGGCAAAGTTGGTTTTTGTTCAAAAACTCCCTTTAAAAGTCTCCGCACGAAGGGATGATTTCCCACAGGTACTCCATCCAGTACGATAACGCTAGACAAAGCACTCCGAGCAGTGTTCACGGCACTATAACCACTGGTTTCGGCCAAAAAAGCCAAGAAATTGACCACTTGATTTAAAAATGGTGAAAGGGTATTGAAATCCCATTCTTCACAAAAACGTTGCCATTTCTGTAGGTAGACGTCATACTGTTTACCGGTACCCCCCCTCCAGGCCTTAAGTAAGAGTTCTGTAGCCGGTTGTGAAAATCCTTCACGACTGTATCTTTCCCGGACAAGGCACAGATTAGTAGCCGGGGAGTTTTGTGAAGTGGATGGTAGCTCTGCTCCTGAGGTAGTGTAAGTAGGTGTTTGAATGTTTGGTGGTTTACTAGCACTGGTGCATCTGTCAGCATGCTGGTTAGTCGCGGAAACCATACCTGAGTTGGCCAATATGGAACTACTAAGACCCCCCGTGCTTCCTCTGTCTGGATTTTCTGCAGAGTGCTGGATATCACACTGAAAGGTGGAAAGGCATAGAAAATAAAATTCTTCCAATTTAAGGTAAAAGCATCAATTGCATAAGCCTCGGGGTCAGGCCTGTAAGAAACAAACGGTTTAAGTTTGTAATTGAGTCTTGAGGCAAACAAATCAAGGTTCGGTGTTATTTGTAACAAATTTAATGACTGGTTATAGACATCTGTATCTAACATCCATTCCGTCTCACGCCTCTGGGCTCTACTTTCAGTGTCGGCAATAGTATTGAGATGCCCAGGTACATGACTGGAACTCAGCCATATATTATGGTTGATTGCCCAAATCCAAATTTCCTTAGTTAGTTCATTTATTTTGTCAGAATGACAAGTTCCCATACGTTGAATGGCAGATACTGCAGTTGTATTGTCTATCATAAGACGAACATGTTTTCCAATCAGATAATCTTTGAAAGATTTCAAAACTAAGAAAGTCGCCAAAAGTTCTAAAAAGTTAATATGGTTGGCAGCCTCCATTTTTGTCCAAGAGCCCCCACATTTGTGGGTATTCATAACCCCTCCCCAGCCTCGATTGGAGGCATCTGAGTTAATGGTACAATCAGGTTGGCCATGATTAATATGGTTAGAGGTTGATTCAATATTATCAATCCACCGATGTAAGTCTTTTTTAGAGGCGGCTGATATAACCATATTGCTGTCAAAATTACCCTTATTAGCTTTAAGCGCTTTTGTTTTATCTATCTCTAGCTGTCTGTAGTAAAGAGGACCCAGCATGACGCCAGGAAAACTCGAGGTAAGTGAACCGACAACACTGGCCACCGATCTTATCAGGGGGAGATTACTCCTAAGTAAATTTTCACAAGCAGTTTTAATTTTAAGTGCTTTGATTTGAGTTAAGGAAACTGTCATGCTTGAGGAGTCTAAATCGAATCCTAGGTAGGTTATTTTTTGTCTAGGGTTGAAGCAAGATTTTTTGGGATGTATAAGAAAGCCCAACTTGTCCAGCAAGGTAATTGTAGCAACGACATTATCCTTACACTCTTGGTAGGTATCCCCTTGAAGGAAGCAGTCATCAATATAGTTCGAGGAAAGGTGACCCTCACAACGTAGCTTGTTAAATACAGGCTTCATAAGTTTGGTAAATTTTCGGGGACAAAAAGCTAAACCATTCGGAAAGCATGTATATTGATAGAGTTGTCCCCTCCAAGAAAATTTTAGATATTTCCTGCTCTGTTGAGCAATGTTTACTGAGTAATATGCATCTTTGATATCTAAAACAGCCTTAAAACAGTTTTTCTTCATAAGTTTAATAGCTGACCAAACGGTGTCCATTTTAAAATGTTGGTATTCAACATTTTCGTTAATTTTTTTCAGATTAAGGATAAACCTGTGACTTCCATCTTTTTTCCTCTTTACGAAAAATGGAGAAGTAAATTGCCCCGGTTCACAAACGGTTTTCTCTATTACCTTTTTAGCCAATAAAGTTTTAATTTCGCTATCAATGATGGGTTTATCTTCCAGGCTAATTTGATTTTTCCTAGGTAATATTTGTTTAAACGGTTTCTGGGAGTTAAACTCAATAGATGGTCTACACCGTTTCCATAACTGATTTGTCAGATGTCAAGGTATTCCAATGGGACACATTTTTAGATATACACCCAGCTTGGAAATTAGCAACTTTATATTGGAGATATGACAAAATATGATTTAAATAGCCTTCAAAATCACTTACTGTTTGAGACAAGGCCGTTGGAAAAATATTCTTATCAGCTTCTATTTCTTGTTGCTGTAGTTGGACTTCTTTTCGCCCTTCCAAGTTCTTTTGTTCGACCTGCCTCTCCACAAAAAAGACTGCCTTCTCCCACCGTCAGATTTTCTCTGAGGCTGGTAGTATGTTCTCTTGTGTTTTGAAGAGCTCTGTTGAGAGGAACTTTGGAGGCTGGTCATTATTTTATTAGAATTTTTGATTTTCTTGAGTTGTCCCTCAATATCGTCCCCAAATAAATATTCAGTAATTGGGACATTGGGCAGACATAGAGATTGGCTTTCATTGTTCATATGAGGCCGAAGAGCATATCTGCGACGTTGAGACAACTCAGTATTAACATGCCCCAACAATGCCAAACAATCAACCTGTTGTTTGATAAGAGCTTCTAAATTTGGGGTTTTGCCCTCAGCTCGGCATTTGAGGAGATCGGTGGTGACAGAAGCCATGGACGACCCGACAGCAACAAGTGCTTGTTGGATGTGGACTTGTTTCAAGGCCAGAGATCGGGCTGTACGATTAGTTTTAGACCAAATCTCTTCGTTTACTCTGGGGGCCAATAGATAATCACAGTTTTCGGGCCTCATGTATTTTTCCATTTTTTCTTTAATAATTTTGACAGAAAGCCTGTTCTCGGGGCAGTTAGACCATCTTTTATTAATAATCTTAGCCAAACCGCTGTCAACTGGAGGCCCTGTTTGGTTGTTAGAATTAAGGTCATTTTCTATGCCCTCTAAAAATTTTCCCTCAGACTCTAGTCCTTCAGTGGAAACTGTCGGGGCAGGTTTACCTGAGAGTAAAAGTTCGCTATTTTCGACTTCTGTCGTAATTTCATCGCTCTCGTTTTCGCTCCCTGACAATTCTTCAACTTTCCGTTTGTTTTCAGTTTTACCCGTGTCGGGCTGCCTGTTTTCATGTTGCGCCGCTAATTTCAGCATAGTCTCTGACATGACTGAAAGCGTGCGCTCAAGAGAGCTCAGGGTACTAGAAATACCAGTTTGACCAGGAGAGGTCAGCTTTGCCTGCTCAGCAGGGGACCCCTGCTTTTCAGTTGGCTCCATTTCACAACTGTCCAATTCCAGCATATTCTCCCAATATTAAATATGGGATTTTTAAATGAATATAAGAATAGCTTAGACTAGATATAGAACAGTAGGGTCTACTGTATGGAAGGACTTCCAATCAAACAGTGTCTGTTTGATGATAGCGTGAACTGGATATCAGCGTCTGATATCTTTTTCACGTCCTTACTGTTGGTTAGCTAGCGGATCAAGTGAAGCTTGGTTAGTACGGGTTATCTCACGGGGTCCCGAAGTGACGTAGACAATGACGAAGTAGAATCAGAATTTGACACGGGTAGGTTGGGTGGGTAAGCAAAAAGAGGTCCTGGATGCCTGCCCCTTAGCTTAAGATATTCAAACATGGCTGTAGCTGTACAGTAATTATCAAATGGCCTGGGTATCAATAACCTAAATGACCTACCAGCTGAATGTCGGCGGAACTCTGCTACCTGTAAACAAACACTCAGCCAGAATATTTTCCTTACCAGGGATATGGGTTGCATAGAATTGAATAATATTGTGAAAGCAACACAGCAAAAGTGTTCGTATTAAGCACATGACTTGTTTATCTTTGCTACTTTGCTTGTTAATTATAGCCATGAGAGCCATGATGTCAGTATAAAACTCAATTCTATGATCCTTCAAAAGATAACCCCAAATTTCAACTACTAAGACAATACTGAATAGGGTAAAGTTCAAGAATTGTTATGTTCAGGTAACGCCATTGGGTATTCCACTCACCATAAAACAAACGTTTACCTAGCACAGCCCCAAACCCAAGTGACTCGGAGGCATCGGTGTATAACGACATTGAATTTGATGTAGTCCAGTCCTTATGTAAAACATGTGACTTACCAATGAAACTAGAGATAAAACTTAACCAAAGCTCCTCTTTTGCGGCTGTAGTGACGCGTATGTGATGGTTAGGACCTGAGACGCCTGTCGTCAAATCCTGTAGTCGATTGAGGAAAGCCCGCCGTAGAACTATCACACTACAGGCAAAATTAAGGGTACCTAGAACTTGTTTGTCAAAGATCTGACATGACGATAAACAACCCCTAGCCTAGGTAAAGGTAAGCAGCGATCAACATAAAATTCATCTCGCCACATGAAACCAAGTAACCACTATTGACTGGGAGAAATTGGAAAAAGACGAAAAGCTGATTCTATATAGCGGAGAAGGAATTCCTCGAAATCTTCAAGAATCGTGCACTTTGTGACCAGTTTTAGAAATTTTGTATGTTGGTAGAGGTGGGTACAACGTTTACAAAAAGCATCGCAAACAAGTTGAGGTCGCCCCTAGTGGTCAGTAAGCACATAATCCAATATGGCCGCCACAAATAAAGCTTAATGGTCTATTGTGGTCGTTTATTTGCAGTAAAGCTTTATGTAATACCTCGATTCCCCATGTTTTAAGGGACAGCGGTTTTGCGTTAAATGTTTGTTTCTTTTTTAAGGTCATTCCAAGGTCAAATGACCGGTTATAAGACATTTTAAACAAAAACAACATTATGATGATACATTTTACTTTTATCTTTCTTATCCAAGTGCATACTTACAGACAGACAAAACCCCGATGGCTTAACCTTAAATTTTATTTTTTCAAAATAAATGCCATAATTTGGCAGATAGTAATGTGTAATGTGTACATAACTGAAAAGTATTAAAGTTAAATGTCTCAATAACACGTGCAAATGTGTACAATAGCACTGATCGCACTGATCAAATTGTGATGTTATTTGTACAGCCCTCTTCACACTTACACAACGGTCCACAGCGAATTCCAGCTCTGTGGCACTTACAGTTGCCCGTGCATGCAACTGTGCATCCACAGTGGAAAAGCAGCGAGCAACCATGACTGGCATCCGGTAGGTTGGTCCAATATGGCATCCACGCATTTGTTCTGGCATTCCATTCCCATCCCCAATCACTAGCATCTGGAATATTGGGTTCTGTGACAAGAGACTGCTTCCAAATAAAGGCGGAAACTAGTAGCGAACGTTTTATATGCTGAGATAGAGCATGCTGGGTTGGTGGGATACATTCAAGAGATTTGAGGCCACGAGTAAACATAAGTTTTCTCGCATCATTAACGGAGTGTGCACTACACATTGTACTGTACATTAAGACCGTCAAACGTTCCAGCTGGCGCATATGCCGCGAATCAAACTTATAACTGAATGGATCTTGGGTAATAGCAACAAAGGTATCGGTTACCTCAGGAAAATTGGCCCATGCTTTCCAGGCCGTCTTTTCGCTTACTCCGAACATGGCGGATGTCACGTCACATCCGGTGTATGCGTGGAAGAAAAGCATTGCTTTGCATCGTTGAGATCCTAGTTGTTGACAAATGAGGTGAATTGGAATTTCTTTAAATGTCTTTCCTGATCCAAATCCAACCCATAGCTCTGTCATCCCTAGCTGAGGAAAGTGATAGATAGCTAGGATGACCACATCGGTATCCACTGTCCTCAAGTAGGCCTTTGTGTGCCCATGCTTAGCAGCATGATACAAATGGAGCATCATTCGTGTGTCAGCTTCCTCCTGAAGACACGGCGATATACCTGATAAATCAGTTGGCTGGTTGCTGAGTACAAGTTCAGCCTTTGTAGTGATGAGATGATACCTTGCCTCCGTGGTATCACGGGCGAGCTCTTCACTAAGAAACTGAAACAAAGCAGCTTTGTTTTGCGAGTCCTTCAGCAACTTTTGCCATTCAACTCCCTTCGGTATCGGAATATTGGGTGATACTCTTGTTCGTTGGCCTAAGTTATCTCCTCGTCTAGCTCGAGTCTGCGATTTGAGACTTGAATCTTGATATGTATCCCATACAGCATCTAATCTGGTAGTGTTGTCGGTCATCTGGCTCTCGAGATATGGTAGCAAATGCATCTTTGTGTACTCTCCAAACACAGTTGCCCGGTAGGGTTTCACCATGTGGATGACAGCTGACATATCAAACACAGCAACAGATGCCTCTTTTGCTGCTGGACAAGATCCAGGATCCGGCATGCCTGGCAGACAACTAAGAAGAGATGATTTCATACCAGATAACAATTTTCCCTGATCACACAAAGCCGGAGGTTCGCTTAAATTTTCAAGTTTAAAGAAGTCATCTATATCAGCATCAGGTCTGGCCTGTAAGGACAAGAAAAGTTTGGTAACAAGGGCTGTATTTGCTCTTGCCGATCCTAACTTGTTTTGGCGTTTTTTCAGATCCACCGGTGGTCGATTGTTGAATGTATATAATCTAGTTCTTGGAATGACATCAGATAACGGCTTTGAAGCATTTTCAAGTCTTTCTTGCACAAAAGCTGAATACATTTCTTTGCCAACGGTTGGAGCGGACTTAAGACTGCTTACAACCACAGGGTCCATGATTTCACCAGTGCTCAATGTAACCAGTTCTTGGCCTGTCTCTTTGAAAGGATTAATAACTGTCCCTCCAGTAACTAGGCTAAGCAGGGCTTTCAGGTCTTGAAGAAACTTTTTCTGTTCAGCGATGGAGGACTCCGGGTGTTCCAAACTGACTCCATTGTCTAGTGGAGAAACAATTGTATTTTCAAATTCCCTCATTAATCTCAGCACTTCTGGTTTGGAAAGTTCAATAATCTCCTTTTCGTCTTGTTGTCCATATAGACCCTTAGTCCCGCTATCCTCCTTTAAGAATTGTATGCTGTGTTCATGGCTCTGATCAAGCGCCATTAACGAAAATTTGTTGTCGCTGCGTTGCACGACAAAACTCCCCTCCAGAAATGCTTCATGGACGCTTGGGTGGATGCCTGGTAAGGAGGCCATATCTTTTAAGAAGACAGCCATCCAACGGGCATAATTTGTGTGACCAAAAGCAAAGAACCACGGACACAAGTCAGTGCAGGCATTTAGAGTTAGTGGCCAGTCACCCAAACGTTGACCTCGAATTAAGCGGCATATGATTAGAAAATAATCTTGAACCGTTCTCCAGTAACAAATGGTGGGAGCTTTGTCGCTCAGGTTTCTCTCCCACATGCCCATGGATTCATGAGGTCCATACGTCCCACTGCAATACTCATCATACGCTTGCACCTTAAGAATATGGAGCCAGGCAAGCGTCAACTGATAAGAGTACCTGGTACGCTTGACATGTTTGCCACCCAGAAGAGATGTGGCAACACCTGGTGTAAAGATTTTCGCCAGAGAGAACATCTGCTCCCATCCAGATCCAGCCAATAGCTTACCTCCACATTCTTGGGACGTCATTTCAATGTGGAGGAAACCCATAACACACACCATCTTGGATTCACCAACTTCGTCTGGGTACTTGACACTTTTTCTGCTGAACATAGAGTGGGCAATCTCCGACAATGACCGGAACCTGGCCAGGATTTATAAAGTCTGTTGCTTTCTTACTTACAAGCATTGCATGTTTCTGCATGGCCATAGATGATGCTTTTTCGTAAAATATCGGGAACATCCCAATATTGGCCCTTGGTCTGATATCCTTTATACTTTGGAGATATGAGAAGAACCCTGAGTAAGTCACAGGGTTTTTGTCCAACTTTCCATCCTTGCTAATTGATACGGTATACACATGATCTAACCATGCTTCTTCGGGTACACTTTTCTGGGGCCTTCCGTCAAATGATGGCATGGACAATTTTTGTTTTACTTGAGGAAGTTTGATCTCACCAGCATATTCATCTACATAAGGCACATTAGCAAAATCATCGGGGAGCTGAGCGGGGTGTCTCTCAGTGAGATCCAGAATAAGAGGAGGAGAATTTTCTCCCATGTTATCAAAAGTGGGATGAGTCGTAAGTGTCAAAGCAGTGCCATGGAATTCAAATCGACCTGACTCATCCAGGTTGTCTACTGCACTTGTCACAAAGACCTTCTTTTTCATATTGGTAGGCACTACAACCCCGTCCTCTACCCAGCGCTTTGAGACTGCTTTAGCAAGGCTCTTTCTCACATCCATGACTCTGTCATAAGAAACTGCCATGCCTAAAGAATGGAAAGTGTTGATGATTTTTTTCTGTCTATTATTGACATGAAGTTTAAGTCCCATATAAAGAAGAAAAGGCGTTTCTCTTTCTTTCCGTTGATATAGAGCTGGAGTTCTACTGGAGTGTTTTGAAGCATTGCTGCTTATCATCTGGGAAATCGTACAGGCCACTCTGATCTTTGAATTGCTGCTTGTTTGGTCGTCTTCTATCTGTTTTGCTATTGAGTTTGAGCCTTCAAGTAAGATATCTATGAGGGTCAATAGAGGTTGAGCAACCGGCTCGGATAAGCATTGTTGACCAAATGATCCATTGAAAGGCATTTGTTGCAGCAGAACGTATTTTCGCAGCATGAGGCCAACGTCGACAATTTTCTCCGCTTCTTCAGTTACATGAAGTCGAACTGTCTCTGCCAAAGCTGCGCCAACTGTGTTTTTGTGAGAGATAAACACTTCTTTCCCACCAATGAAAGCGTACCAATCAGGCCCCAGTTTCTTTAGTAGATGTTCCTTGAATCTTGTAGGGTGAACATTTAGACCAGTCCATTCAGAGTTAAGTATTTGAATTCGGGTGTCATAAAGTCTTCTTAATGCTGACAGCTTGTGCGGAGAAAGATCGAACTTTAGAAATGCCACCAGCTCAGCAACTACCAAAGGGTCGTATGATTGTTTTGTTTCATTTTTATACTTAAAATTGGCAGCTCTGGCTGCATTCTTGAGTTTTGTATAGCAGGAATGGTGATAATGAATATCTGCGGCTTCGGCATCTTCAGCATTAATTGCAGTATTCAGACGTGCGTGTACCACCCAGTTTTGGGAATCTGTTGCCCACTTGAACAGATTTTTCCCACAGTTTGAACTCCTTGCACGGTATATTGGTTCATCTCCATCCTCTTCAAATTTTTCACAGCAGACGCATTGAGGATTCTCTCGATCTAGTGTTGCCTGAAAACTTGAACGAGTTTTTTTAGGACTGACGCTCTTTTCTCTCTCAGGTTGTTTTCTCTTTTTCAGTTCTCGATTCACGATGTAATGTCGAAAAAGTGACCGATATCTATTGTGATATTTTGCGTTATTTGTGAGCAAAGTCATTGCAATGCCGGAACCATCATCAAGGCACAATAAGTTCACTCCGAGAGGAAAAGGTATATCATTTTTAACGAAGTGTTCTAAATCGTTTTCTAATGTAGCGTATGCCTTATGATGACACTTTTTGGTATACGGACATCTCAAGTCTTTTGTGGACTCATCTTGACACAAACAGCATAGGTTCCAGTCGGTTGTTTGCCTTGTTAGCAATAGATTTCCACCACTCATGTTGAAACGTTTTTTTTTTCAATGACGAGAAAATATTCGGTGATCCGTTTTATGTGTGGAATTGCACAGTGTGATTCTGGTGATACTGATGTCCAAACAGAATAAACTGTTCAAAAACAACGCACGGTCATATCTGTAAGCAAGTGAAGCATATCAGCCATTATTGAACTCACAGGTCCAAGACATATGTCAACAAACTCACTACAATCATAGTCCACTTGCCAGCTATTTGGTTATGACGTAATTTAGCGACGTCACAATTCTGTGGCAAGGTAGCTGATTGGGGAAAGTGATACACAATATTTCATCATTCTTGGGGGGTTAAGACGGCAGAAAAAACGGTGTAAGCACAACCTTTAATACTATAAAAACAATGTGCGTTTTTCAGTGCTTTGACGTCACGGCACTGCTTAAATTTCCCAAAATCCATCTAAAATCCATCTTGAAATCGATCTTGAGATACAAATTGGTTTTAAAAATACTTCTGCCCCCTTAAACACATATAAAAGTGGGATTAGACAACAATTTATTACACAGAGGGACGGCAAGATACCATTTAGTTTCACATGTGGCGGCCATCTCGATTATGCCTCCACAGGCCGCTACGGGGCGACCTCAACTTGTTTGCGATGGTTTCTGAAAACCTAAGACCGATACTTATCAGTGTGCAAAATTTCAAAAACTGGTCACAAAGTGCACGATTATCTCAAATTCCTTCCCAGCTAATATCAGACTTGGCTAGGAAGCAACCCCTACCCGACAAAAAGAATGAGATCAACTGCATCATCAACAGTAGCATAGCAGACAGTCGACGCAGCTGCAGGGATGCAGTCGTTAACTGATGACCCATGAGGAAAAGACAGATGGTGAATTAAACGATATTTACCAGGTTGTTTCTAAGGGACCACACCTAAAGGAGAAACATGTAATTTATTTGGAGGAGAGGTATAGGAGCCTGCCACACGCCCTAGCCTTATCTCCTTTGATAGCTTATCGTCCACCACCCAGGAAATTCAGTGGATTTAAGGGGATTGGGCTTAATTGGTGTGGGGAGCTGTGCCCAACTGTTGGCCGGAAACTATCCTAGATGACATGGACTCGCTATTGGGAGTGTTTTTCCAAAAGGGGTGGGTGTGCGGGCGGATACACGAAAGGATTGAGTGTTTTGCTGGTGACAAAGCTAAGCGCAGGGTGATGGGACTGGTTTTTGTGAGTCACCCCAGTGGGCTGGAAGTTGTGGGCTTTCCTTTAACTTGGCAGCTCGGACCCACTGGACGCCTTACAGCGTGGCTGTTTCGGCATACCTGAAAAAGACTGAGGACAAGGCTGTTAATAAAAAATATCAAAGCAAAAAAATAAATAAAATAAATAAATAAAAATAAAGTCTGCCATTTTTATGGCTAAATAAATAAAGGCACAAGCGATAAAAGTCACTTCGCACAGGCTACAAAATAAAGTCAGCCATTTTAATGGCTAAATAAATAAAGGCAGGCGGTAAAAGTCGCATCGCACAGGCTACAAAATAGAGTCGGCCATTTTAATGGCTAAATAAATAAACGCACAGGCGGTAAAAGTCACATCGCACAGGCTACAAAATAAAGTCAGGCATTTTAATGGCTAAATAAATAAAGGCACAGGCGGTAAAAGTCACATCGCACAGGCTACAAAATAAAGTCGGCCATTTTAATGGCTAAATAAATAAAGGCACTGGCGGTAAGTCACATCGCACAGGCTACAAAAGTAAAGTCTGCCATTTTAATGGCTAAATAAATAAATAAAGGCACAGGCGGTAAAAGTCACTTCGCACAGGCTACAACATAAAGTCGGCCATTTTAATGGCTAAATAAATAAAGGCACTGGCGCCAAATATCACATCGCACAGGCTAAATAAATAAAGTCTGCCATTTTAATGGCTAAATAAATAAAGGCACTGGCGGCAAATATCACATCGCACAGGCTAAATAAATAAAGTCTGCCATTTTAATGGCTAAATAAATAAAGGCACAGGCGGTAAAAGTCACTTCGCACAGGCTACAAAATAAAGTCGGCCATTTTAATGGCTAAATAAATAAAGGCACTGGCGGCAAATATCACATCGCACAGGATAAATAAATAAAGTCTGCCATTTTAATGGCTAAATAAATAAAGGCACAGGCGGTAAAAGTCACTTCGCACAGGCTACAAAATAAAGTCGGCCATTTTAATGGCTAAATAAATAAAGGCACTGGCGGCAAATATCACATCGCACAGGCTAAATAAATAAAGTCTGCCATTTTAATGGCTAAATAAATAAAGGCACTGGCGGCAAATATCACATCGCACAGGCTAAATAAATAAAGTCTGCCATTTTAATGGCTAAATAAATAAAGGCACTGGCGGCAAATATCACATCGCACAGGCTAAATAAATAAAGTCTGCCATTTTAATGGCTAAATAAATAAAGGCACAGGCGGTAAAAGTCACTTCGCACAGGCTACAAAATAAAGTCGGCCATTTTAATGGCTAAATAAATAAAGGCACTGGCGGTAAGTCACATCGCACAGGCTACAAAAGTAAAGTCTGCCATTTTAATGGCTAAATAAATAAATAAAGGCACAGGCGGTAAAAGTCACTTCGCACAGGCTACAACATAAAGTCGGCCATTTTAATGGCTAAATAAATAAAGGCACTGGCGCCAAATATCACATCGCACAGGCTAAATAAATAAAGTCTGCCATTTTAATGGCTAAATAAATAAAGGCACTGGCGGCAAATATCACATCGCACAGGCTAAATAAATAAAGTCTGCCATTTTAATGGCTAAATAAATAAAGGCACAGGCGGTAAAAGTCACTTCGCACAGGCAAAAAAATAAAGTCTGCCATTTTAATGGCTAAATAAATAAAGGCACAGGCGGTTTAAAGTCACTTCGCACAGGCTACAAAATAAAGTCGGCCATTTTAATGGCTAAATAAATAAAGGCACTGGCGGCAAATATCACATCGCACAGGCTAAATAAATAAAGTCTGCCATTTTAATGGCTAAATAAATAAAGGCACTGGCGGCAAATATCACATCGCACAGGCTAAATAAATAAAGTCTGCCATTTTAATGGCTAAATAAATAAAGGCACAGGCGGTAAAAGTCACTTCGTACAGGCTATAAAATAAAGTCGGCCAATTTAATGACTAAATAAATAAAGGCACAGGCGACAAATATCACATCGCACAGGCTAAATAAATAAAGTCCTATTAATTCAAATGTCATTTTACCTTCGACATTTAAGCGGTTCGTCCATATGATTTCAAAAGTTAAAAATATCCCATCGTGTGTTTACAGGGAAAGTTAGTTAACATAGGGTAAACATAATTCTGTTAAGATAACCAGCTCTTCAATAACACTGCGTTCTTTGCTTATATGACTTCATCGATTAAATCAATTAGCTTTTGGTATTTGAAAATAGCGGCAGTTAGAAACAGTATAACCTCATTTAAAGTTATATTAGCTGCCAGATGTAACAAAAATTTCATTGAACCAGAAAATTGTTCATAAGCACAAAAGAAGACCTTCCATTTGTTACCAATCACGGGGACGTATATTTAAACACCCACTTGCCGCCGTGGCCTGTTGAACATTTGTTAAGAAAACCTATGTAAATGAGCTTACTACAATTAAAACTACTAAAATTAAACATAGGACACATAAAACATGTCCAGATAGGTTCAGAATGTAGAAAAACAAACGAAGAATCGAAGCCTGAATACAACAACAACGATGAGTGTCGGTTAACTTACAGTGTTGGATTAACATCATTTCAGGCCTTTTTATTTGTGGTTTACACTAAAAAAATGATCGACAGGCTTTTCGGAACCCGATCGTCAGTCTTTATTTCTCAGAAAAAAAGTACGTAAAATTATACTGTGTCGTTTGATCACTCACACGACTCAAAACGTTAGGGCGCTTGTGCACATGTTCAGGTTCGGGGTTTGTTTACATTGCGAGTACTTGATAAATCTAATTTTCAATTTCAAAATATAAATACTAAATGATGTCAAAACTTTATGGTAAAAATAGAAAGTTCCTTACTTCTACTGTCTGGGAAAAATTCAGAAAACCGCCCATTGTTTTTTTTATATGTTAACAGTATTCTGGATTTTTGCAACGAGTAAGCATTTAACTGATTTTATAAGCAACACAAATCCCAAAATGCACTCGTACACTGGTCTATTGTTTGTCCGTTATTATCACACATCTTCGGTTAGTACGGGTTACTGGGCTTACCAATATTTCAACGTCAATCCTAACGCTTCTCGTGGCAATCTAAATTTATGAATGTTTTACAGGTCATGCCCCTTTAACGTACTGTTCGTGCAGATCAGTAAACTGAATCATCGTCTTTGAATAGAGTGAATCTAATGAAGACGGATGGAGGGCGAGATTGATAAAAACGAATAGCTTTACGAACGGCTACAAAGAATCTTTAAATACAACGAAAGTCTAAAATCGATCAATGGAAGTCATCCTGTGTTAGTCTCCGGTCTATATCGCACCCTATAACGTGAATAAAAAGGATGACGATTGATTTTGACATCTTCTAATACAAATAAAAAAGGATGGATAAAGTTCGCTATAATCAAATTGTTCTGTCAAAAATGTTTCCTTCACGTTGGTGTATAAGACTTAGTTATTTCGACCAAGAGAGGGTTTAGATAAACGTTGTAACACCTTCATATGTATTTGTACTGATCTGGCTATTTTAAACAAGTATTGATCTGGTCCATAAACTGTTTGAGACGTTATATTGTGTTGAAGCTAGTGGTATCTAATGAGGCAAAGATGAATAAAAAAGATTCCTCCCACGATACCTCTTCTAAATATCTATTCAAATTAATTTGATTTGTTTTATATAAATCCCATAAGAATGCTATCCGCTATCTGGATATTGAATTTATCCGATTAGAACTTTTTTCTAATACACCTTCAACTCGATTAATACTATTATAGAAAATGGAAAACAGAGACTTATTATCTGAGGCAATGTAACAAGCTCTGTATGTGTAAAAATAATCTACAGATGATAATGTGTTTGTGGTAACACTTTGAGCAGCTATGTTCGATCGCGCCACAACATTAAACATTACTGATCCCCAGCGATAGCGACCATTACAATGATATGTCCATTGAAAATCAAACCTGGCATAGCACTCTCACCATCACGCTAAAATGGCGGCGATTTTAGAACATCAAATCCAAGCTAGCTAATATGGTTACACGATGCCGAAACTACGCCCGGTGTTATGTGTTTCCATAGTCTATTCGATAATATAAAATTTAACAGCTCGTTTTACTTTAAGACGTAGACTTTTCAGTAAACTCAATATTTTCCGTTTACATTGATTGCCTCGCAGATTTTTTGGTGAAATTTTACCGTTGAGCACAAATGGCTGTTGTGTCACTTTTCTCCTGGCAGAAAAGTCATAAAAACATTGGCGTTTGCATAAGTTGTGGGCTTTTTTTTATCTTTGGGTGGTTTTTGTTACGGAAAATGGGAAAAAAGGAACCAGACACGCGACGAAGGTTCCAAATATTATTCCATAAGCGCATTATAACCTTTCAAAGAGATTTGTCCATAGCACAAAATTTGCATGAATGTGTATTGTAAAGATCCTTTTTTCTATATACTTCTGATAAAAACTAAACATATCACATTTCCTGTCTGTTATCCTGCTTTTTAACCTTAAGTCATATTAAGTTACGCCAAAAAAGGGTTCCCCCGTGTTGGTTCCGGGGGATAAGAATTAGCCCACAGGAAAGCGTGATCGTAGTAGGGTATTAAACATGGGGAATTTTGTTAAAAAGATTTTAATTTTGTGGTAAAGACCTAATATTAATGATAAAAAAATGAAGACATAACCACGTCCTCAGGTGTTTTGTTTTTTTGTTTTTTTTTATCATTAGTTTGGAACCCACGTTTAAAGAGAGTTTCAAACATTTCTTAAGACCTAATATGTTTTTAAAAACGCTCTAAACAATATTTTTATTTATAAATTGTTTTGATAAGTTGTATATTTGAAAAAGTTAGTGAAAATGAAATATCCTGTTTTATACTCCAAAATAATTTACACTAATTTTTATTAATTTTTGTTTCAGTGATTTTTTTATAACAATGTTTCTTTATGCATAAAGCATCTTAATAGGGAAACTCCAATGAATCAATCAACAGGGGTATTTCAAAATACTCATTTAACCTGCTTAGAGCACGTTTAGTCCGCCAGGCAAGTTTAGTTGCCAAAACTCTGATAGTTAAAAATGTCTTTCATATGGAAATTTGTCCATTCTGTGAATTATATATTAACTGGGTTCCATCGCATAATTGCACAGGTAAACATGGTATGACCCTGTACAGATATATATGAATATAGTCAAATAATTTTCTAAACGAAGTTTTAACTACGGATCCGGGCTAAAGACTTGAAAATCTTAAAGAGGCATGAGCTGCCAAAATTCACACTTTTTTCATAAATTTTGATCGTCACGATAGTAAGAGGCTTTGAAGGCCATCGAAAAACTAAATGATTGGCGTTGGAATGAGGAAAATGCATACAGTATGTGGCCTGTACGAACCCAAAACGTGTTCGAAAAGTAAAAAAAAAATAACCGGGACGACCATTCATTCATTCTAATCCAAAGTTAGTTCAAAACAACACTTTATCGTACATTTTCGAGACTAGAAGCACTAAAAAGCTTCTGTATACGTCTTGAGAAAAATAGCCAATAATTTCAACATTCTGTTTTAACGTCAAAATATCAATATTTCGGCGGCTCATGCCACTTTAACTAGAAGGATTGATTGATTGCTTGGTGTTTTACGCCGCGCTCAAGATTATTTCACTTACATGACGGCGTTGCCAGTTTTATTGTGGGAGGAAACCGGGCTCTATGCCCGGAAGAAACCCACGACCTTCCGTTGGTAACTGGCAACCATCCCACATAGGTCGTTTGAGTGAAAACCCAGTCAGAAAATTTTCCATTTTTTTTGGACTGAGTGGGATTCGAACCCGCGACCCATTGGTGGAAGGGCTTTTTGGATTGAGCGTCCAACGCTCTACCTACTAAGCCACGGAGGCCCCTTAACTAGAAGGAAACGTGAAAACAAACTCCAAAGCCCTTACTTGATAGAGACATTTGAAGGAGACATGAAAACAAATCCCAATTGTGATGACGCGGCTTTCTATGCATATCAAGACTAGTCAGTACTTGGGTCCACATAGATAGGTTTGTCATCACGATTGAACAAAACCCACACTTAAGTTTTCCGGCACTTTTATGACGTCAGGAAAAAGGCGTCTCGTTGTATCGGCTGTTTCGTGCTCATTAACAATGATATCGATCATGACTGTCAGCAGAGCAAATCATGAACCTCGGAGGAGTTCTCTAATACCGACAGTGTGACGCCGTGGACAAGTCATTTGCACTTCTTTTTTTGCAGTTAGATTGTAAGCTTCATTGAAAGCCATACCTTCCGAAGCTTTGGCCTGGCAAAACCCTTTTTTTTTTTAGAAAAAAATGTTGAGAACCTTTCAGGAAAGTTTTTAGATCTATTTTGTAACAAAATATGTATTGTTGAGGAACAATAAACGTCCTTCCAGCTGCCGCGATGCATAAGACACTGAAATGTAGCTAAAGTAAAGTTTGTAATTGTACTGAATCTCAAAGAATCATCACGATGGAAGTGTTATGAGATTGAAAAGGGAACTTAGTAAAGGGAACGTATGGAAGACGGATGAGGACACTCGCGCCGCGTTTTGGCGACCTGTAATAACGCGCGGCACGAGAAAACGCCAAAACGGCGAATTCTCTAGAGATATTGCCGTTTTGGCGTTTTCTCGCGCCGCGTTTTCTCGACCTATTAAAAAATAAGAACACGCTAAATTGAAATGTTTCGAGATTTTTAAAAATCTGCTCTTATTGTTTTCTCGCATAACTTTTTTATCCAGGGCGAGAAAACGCGGCGCGAGAAAACGCCAAAACGGCAATATCTCTAGAGAAATTGCCGTTTTGGCGATTTCTCGTGCCGCGCGTTTCTTAAGTCGCCAAAACGCGGAGCGAGAAAACGCCAAAACGGCAATATCTCTAGAGAATTCGCCGTTTTGGCGTTTTCTCGCGCCGCATTTTCTCGCCCCGGATAAAAAATTATGCGCCAAAACGGTTCTCGCTCCGCGTTTTGGCGACTTAAGAAACGCGCGGCACGAGAAAACGAGAAATCGCCAAAACGGCAATTTCTCTAGAGATATTGCCGTTTTGGCGTTTTCTTGCGCCGCGTTTTCTCGCCCTGGATAAAAAAGTTATGCGAGGAAACAAAAAGAGCAGATTTTTAAAAATCTCGAAACATTTCAATTTAGCGTGTTATTATTTTTAAATAGGTCGAGAAAACGCGGAGCGAGAAAACGCCAAAACGGTAATATCTCTAGAGAATTCGCCGTTTTGGCGATTTCTCGTTTTCTCGTGCCGCGTGTGTCCTCATCCGTCTTCCATAGGAACGCTTCCCGAATAAAATATCTTAATAAAGTTAATAGTTAAATGGTTACAGTGACCTGAGCCGCCAAATGTAGGAAATTTCGCTGAAACTGAATTAGCTAATCGTTCAGTAAATGTATCAAGACGCACTTTCGGTTAATACTAAAACTTGGAGATGTCAATTAAGGTACTTTTTATAAGCAGCAAATCTTCAGTTCGTACTGGCTTTAGCGATATTTATAATTTCAATGTCAATTCGTTAATTTTCTAATCGCTCAACTTCGCTTGACAATCGAATTTTATTAAACCAGTTTGAATCTATGCAGATTCTGCCACTTTAAAGAGTAGCCAAAAACTCAATATATCAGCGATTTTTAACACATGTACACAAACTATACACACATTATTGGTAGTTGGTATAGCTTGGCCACAAAACATTTAAAAGATTTAGCAATGAGTTTTATGATCCCAGGTTGAATGATAAACGGGACTGATATTCGGTATTCTGTGAAAATCTTCACGACCATCGCTGCTATTTATTTGGAATTTAGAATCTATCATTATATAATAAAATAGTTTGTGCCATAGGCTTCTTATTTGATCATATTTTATTTTATTTCAAAATCTTATTTCTTTCGATAAATTCGTTTTGTGCCATAGTCATATTTATCGATTCCCTTTAATTTGACGAAAAATAGGGGATGATGTAATGACAGTTAACGACCACCGCCACAAATATATCGTCTTTTTTATTATCTACACATACATCGTGAACTACGTAAGTTTGCTGTTAGGTAAACACATACAAATCTATTTAAGAATAGATAATATGTAAAAGCAATCAATCATACTCACTGCTAAACGGGCACCGTCTGTCTGTGGACAATTTCAAGTTAAAAATATTATGTTTTGCCAGAAATAACATTTACTTCAGGTTTTTCACATAAATGATCCCAGAGTCTTTGTCATTGTTCGATTCAATGTATTTCTGAGGTAATGATTTAACCTATGATTTATCCTCTTTTCTCCGCCGTATAAGTGAAATAATCTTGAGCGCGGCTTTAATCACCATCTAATCAATCAATCCAATCAATCAATCAATCAACCGAAGTAAACTTACTGTTTGTTTTTCTATTAAGCAGAAGTTCTGCGAACAATGTAAACACTACTGGAAAACCAATATCTTTTGATTGATTGATTGTTTGGTGTTTTACAGTTTTATTGTGGGAGGAAACTGGTCTCTATGCCCGGAGGAAACCGTCCGTTGGTAACTGGTAACCATTCCACATAGGTCATTCGAGTGAAAACCCAGACAGAAAATTTTCCATTTTTTTGGGGACTGAGTGTGATTCGAACCCCCGATCCATTGATTGAGCGTCCAACGCTCTACCTACTGAGCCAAATCTCTATTGAAGGTGAATCTACTGCTAAAAGAGAAAATAATATATTTTATTCCCAACTGATCGTAATGTTGGGGAATGACAGATATAATGATCTCCACATCTGAAAAGAACAAATTTGCGTCACAGAAGCTGCAAGGTATCCATAGCCATAATTAAACGTCTCCTGTGACGTCACCCTATTGTTCGAGCGGACGATTCAAAGAACGATTCAGACCTTCAGACCTTCAAATGTAAATCATTTACCACACATGCGCATTGGAAACGAACAATAGCTGCTTCATAGTGCGGAGTGATGTTTGCCTTATAAAGGGGATCACAGCCGGTTTGTCTTAATGGATCGCTTTAAGGATTCAGTTTGTTGGATATGTACGATTTTAAATAAACGAGTAAATAAATGCAGATTGTTTGCAATTGGAGACACGATTTGTAGATTTTTTTAATACAATAAAT
This sequence comes from Lepidochitona cinerea, assembly GCA_963971465.1. Classification (NCBI taxonomy): domain Eukaryota; kingdom Metazoa; phylum Mollusca; class Polyplacophora; order Chitonida; family Tonicellidae; genus Lepidochitona; species Lepidochitona cinerea. The sequence goes on from OZ020554.1 coordinate 8,902,077, forward strand.
ATTTTTTAATACAATAAAAAAATATTTAAATTACCGTATTTTATCAAATCGCTCAGTTAAGAGAAGCCAATATAACTAGACGTGAAGATTTAAGTCAAATTTAAAACAAAGCAGACTTGTTTTATATGGTGTGTAGGGGAACAAAGACTGTTTTATCGGAAAAAAATCTGATTTATGCAGGCAAAGGGCATCTAACTTTTTAGTCAAATTAATACCTCATTTAAATGCTTTCCTTCGTTAAAAAAAATCGTTGTACCGTGACGCCATTCAAACGAAATCATAGCGAAATGGGTAGAGTAGGTTGCAGTAAAATTGAATCCCCACTCTAAAATATTCAGAAAAAATATTTTATTTTTTCCCACATCTGATAAACTTTACAAGTATAAATGAACTGACAATCTGGCAATATTTTTGGACATTTTTGGAAAATTATTTCCCAATATTTACAGCTCAAGTCATACCATATCAGACCTTACTTGAAGTGAACTTCGTGTAACACGGCACCTGGCTCAGATTGCACCAGACGATTCTTAAAAAATAATCGGCAGGGGCAAAACAAAGAGACCGACGTTTAAGCCGGATAAACGCCTCGCCACTGCCGATTCTTAAAAAATAATCGGCTCGGCTCTGAAACGGGAACTGTTCACAAAATAATAACTCCAACTGACATCACTTCTCTGGTTGCCACCCCTCCACCTGGAGAGTAATTCACTGGTTAAAGACGATCCAACTGGATAGATCTACCCACTGCTGCTAATTAATCACAAAAAATCCAACAACAAACATCAACTAACTATTACTATATAGACATATCTCATTATTGCCGAAGTAATTTTTCCATCCGTTATTTAATACTGTCCCTGTTACACCACTCCCCCATTCTGGGGGTAATCAAAATTTTCTCTCTTTTAGATCTTTATAGGAATACAACTTGCATTTCAGTCTGATACAACACAAGTTCACTAATTTATGTACAAAGTCATCTGAACTTGCACAAATCGTAATTACTAGGCCTATAAATATGTATGTGTCCTCTGTGCTTATACAGATTCGTCTTACCTCGCCCAAGGAATATATACATCATACCATACTTCCCATTTCCATCTGCAATTGTAAGTATCGTGGAAAAAAATTGAAATCACTAACTCGTAAACCTATTGCTTCGCAGTAACCTATATGCATGCCTGTCCTTTTGTTGTTGACTACCAGCCTGTAGCCTTTATAATCGCATGTGTTGAAGGTTTAAATACGTGCATGCGAACCAACTCATATCTATATACCTTGTTTTCATGCCATTTAATAACCACTGTTTCCTTTTTGTTGATTTGTTTTTAACAAATTTCATTGCTCTGCATGCCTTTCTAAATTTCTGCGATTCCCTAGAGCAAACCTCCTCCCTCATATGCTGGTCCTCATACTAAGGAAATATAATGTCTTTCTTCGTAATGTTTTATTTTTGTTTTTTTGTTTTTTGTTTTGTTTGTACATTGTAAAAATAATAATACTACAAGTTCTCAGTATGATTCAAGTTCTCGTTCTCATATTATTATGTATACCAAGTATACATGTCAGTATGTTTGTATATATCAGTATCTCTGTATGTGTGTATATATGTATTGTGTATATATATTTGTGAACACCAAGGCACACGGGCGCAGGGAAATCTTCATGTCTGAGATAACCACATTGTGTATATATGTGTATATATGTATGTTTATGTTTCTTTATGCTATCCCTGTACCGGTGCTGTTTTACTTTACAAAATGTATATGTATGTGTATATATTTGAGTACAGGCTGATTTTCTCTTGAAATTTAATTAATGAACGAGTTTTTTTTTTTTTTTTTTTTGTTGTAAATCTATTGCTTTGCAGTAACCTATATGCATGCCTGTCCTTTTGTTGTTGACCACCAGTCTGTATTATATATCATCGCATGTGTTGAAGGTTTAAATACGTGCATGCGAACAAACTCATATCTATATATACATGTACCTTGTTTTCACGCCATTTAATAACCACTGCTAAACCTCTGCGATTCCCTAGAGCAAACCTCCTTCCTGATAGGCTGGTCCTCATACTAAGGCAATACATTTTTTTTCTTCTTTTTTTGCTTCGCTAGCTCGTTCACATTATAAAAAACATTACTACGAGTTCTCAGTATGATTCAAATTCTCATTCTCATATTATTATGTATACCAAGTATGCATATCAGTATGTATGTATGTATGTATGTGCGTATATATGTACGTACCTGTGTGCATGTATATATATGTGTGCATGTGGGTATATATATTATGGATATGTATATGGGTATGTATGTATGCATATATAAGTGTATATATCGGTATCTAAGTATTTATATGTATATATATATATATGTAAATGTTTCCTGATGCTATCCCTGTAATGTTGCTGTTTTTACTTTACAAGATGTATATGTCAGTATGTTTGTATATATCAGTATCTCTGTACGTGTGTATATATGTATTGTGTATATATATTTGTGAACACCAAGGCACACGGGTGCAAGGAAATCTTCATGTCTGAAATAACCACATTGTGTATATATGTGTATATATATTTATGTGTATATATATGTATGTATATGTTTCTTTATGCTATCCCTGTACCGGTGCTGTTTTACTTTACAAAATGTATATGTATGTGTATATATTTGAGTACAGGCTGATTTTCTCTTGAAATTTAATTAATGAACGAGTTCGTTTTTTTTTTGTTTTTTTTTTGTAAATCTATTGCTTTGCAGTAACCTATATGCATGCCTGTCCTTTTGTTGTTGACCACCAGTCTGTATCATATATCATCGCATATGTTGAAGGTTTAAATACGTGCATGCGAACAAACTCATATCTATATACATGTACCTTGTTTTCACGCCATTTAATAACCACTGCTAAACCTCTGCGATTCCCTAGAGCAAACCTCCTTCCTGATAGGCTGGTCCTCATACTAAGGCAATACATTTTTTTTCTTCTTTTTTTGCTTCGCTAGCTCGTTCACATTATAAAAACATTACTACGAGTTCTCAGTATGATTCAAATTCTCATTCTCATATTATTATGTATACCAAGTATGCATATCAGTATATATGTATGTGTGTGCGTATATATATATGTACGTACCTGTGTGCATGTATATATATGTGTGCATGTGGGTATATATATTATGGATATGTATATGGGTATGTATGTATGCATATATATGTGTATATATCGGTATCTCTGTATTTATATGTATATATATGTAAATGTTTCCTGATGCTATCCCTGTAATGTTGCTATTTTTACTTTACAAGATGTATATGTATGTGTGTGTGTGTGTGTGTATATATGTGTATATATTTGAGTACAGGCAGATTTTCTCTTGAAACTTAATTAATGAACGGTGATCTTTACAAAAAATTATCCAAGTAAGCCCAAGAAAACAGCTCCCACCCCTACTCCCTCCCCCATGTATATCTATTTGTTTTTTGTTTCATGTCTTTTGTTTTTCAATTCATATTATAGACACAAATCCGTTGCTCATGCTATTATTATAAACTTTGCTTTGTATTCTCGTGAGTTCTGGGTAAACAGTTTGTGGATTGGAGCTGAAAGTCGTGCCGCACACTACCTAAATATATAAAATATGAAAATGGCTAATTATTCTATGGTGTATTGTGCGACATTAGGTCTCTCCGGGAATTATTTTGGCAGGGGGTTCAATGTACTTTGTTTTATTTTTTTTCGATACTTGACTTTTTTTACAGTAGTGGGAAACAACAAAAATATTTTCACGATACTGATTATAATTATTTTACTGATTTTGCAATCTGGTGATGTAGAAACCAACCTAGGTCCGGCAAATTCTAACACACTTTCAGTCGTACACAACAATGTCTGTGGCCTTCCATCAAAGTTCGACCTAATAAAAACAAATTTTCATTCTTTCGATATTATCGCTCTAACAGAAAGCCATCTGACACCAGGCATCGCCAAAGAGAAAATATTGATACCAGGATACCAGGATCCATTTCGACGGGATCGCCAACAGGCTTGGGGTGGGGTATGCGTCTATGTATCACAAACAGTTGCTGCAATCCGTAGAATCGACTATGAAAATATCGATCTTGAAATGATTTGGGTAGAAATACTGGATAGTCCACGCACATTAATTTGCACCGTCTATCGACCACCAAATACAGCCATTGACAAATGGGAAACTCTCTCTGAAAATATCCAGAACGTGAGAGACCTGAACCCTGGAAAGCACATTCTGATCCTCGGAGACCTTAATGATGACCTCCTAAACCCTACTAAGTTTCATTTGAAAGATCTGATAACTTATCTGGGCTTTGACCAATTAATTAATGAACCAACTCGACCAGTCTCCAACTCGTTACTGGATCCAATTATGACCAACATGTCTCAACTTGTATCAGACAGCGGAACCCTCTCACCATTCTGTAGTGACCACTCACCAACATTCGTATTCTTGAAATCCCGTATTCCCCGCCAAAAATCCTATAGACGACTAATATGGAACTACGAAAACGCTGACTGGGACAAGTTCAGACATGCTCTGCTTAATTGTGACTGGGATACCTTACATGATAGGAACAGTGTAGATGAATGGTGTGAATGTATTACAACTAATATTAATAATGCGGCCACAGTGTCAATTCCAAACAAATACGTTTATATCAAGTACCAAAACATGGGTCACTAATAAAATAAAACACGAAATGAGGATACGAGAAAAACTATACAAAAAGTCTAAAACCACTGAAACAGAATATGATATTTTACAGTTCAAAAAAACAGAGAAACCTTGTAAATTCACTTGTTCGTTCAGCTAAAATCGATCTACAGACAAAAACAGCCGAAAAAATTGAGACTGGTCGGGTTGGTTCAAAATCTTGGTGGAAGTTAAGCAAGACTTTTTTAAAAAACACTAATTCAAATCTTAATCCCATTCCGCCACTTAAAAATCCAGACAACTCGATGTCTTACGACTGTACTGATAAAGCAAACACACTAAACAACTTCTTCTCAAATATATGTAACATTGATGATAGTAATGTCCCTCTACCACAGCTAACACCCTACACAGAGCAAACCCTAAACGAAATTACTATCACTGAAACCGATGTCGATGACGTACTTTCAAGCCTTGATGCCAGTAAAGCCTAGCGCACACGAGAGGCGCCGGCTGAGCTGCCGGCTACGCGTGGCTGAGAGCTAAGCTGTTTCCCCCGTGTGCGCGTAAATTTTGGTGAGATTTTTGCCTCTCGAGGCGGTGAGGAAAGTATTTAGCATGTTTGATATTTTCTGCCTCTCGTGGCAAGAATCTCACCGTGTGCGCACAACGTAAGCTGCCGGCTGAGCTGAAAGGAGGGATAGTCCAATCGCGTGTGCCTATTCAATCATGTGACCACTTAGAATATTACGTAACACGGGTAGTGACACTTGTGTAGATCAGTGAACTTGGGTGACAAGGAACTGGCCTCAGCCGAGAGCTCATCGTCTGCGCTGAAATCTGTAGCTGCTCCCTTGGCCACGCGTGCCTTGTAGCTCAGCCGGCGCCTGTCGTCTGCGCTAGGCTTCAAGCTTTGGGCCCCGATAAAATAAGTCCTAGATGTTTAATCCAAGGCAAAACCATTTTATCTCCAATTCTTTCTCGTTTTTTCAACCACTCCTTAAAAAATTCTATATTTCCGGATGGCTGGAAGATTGCTAATGTAACTCCCCTATATAAGAAAGGAGACCGGAGCACCCCGTCTAATTATCGCCCAATATCTCTCTTAAGTTGTCTCAGTAAAGTCATGGAAAGGGCCGTCTTTAAGCATACTTATAACTACATAAGACAATTCATTACCCCAAATCAATCTGGTTTTCTCCCCTCAAATTCAACAGTAACTCAGCTTCTAGACATTTATTACCAGATAGTAAAAGCATTGGATGACCAAAAAGAAGTTTTATTTTTATTTTTTGATATCTCCAAAGCTTTTGATCGTGTCTGGCACCGTGGCCTTTTACATAAACTGAGACAATTTGGAATCACTGGTAAACTATTATTATGGTTTGAAAGTTATATTACCAATCGAAGTCAACGCGTCGTCATTGATGGTACACAGTCTATTTTACAGAATTTGAAAGCAGGAGTGCCCCAAGGCTCAGTCCTTGGTCCACTCTTGTTTTTACTATACATTAACGACCTTCCTGTACATATAATCAACAACATGCGTATGCTTGCAGACGATACATGTCTTTATGTTATATCTGAAAATTTACAACACAATATCGCAAGTGTTAATCAAGATATGATTGCTCTATCTGACTGGGCCCAAAAATGGCTAGTCAACTTCAACACCGACAAAACCATTGCTATTACAATATCTTTACGCACAAATCCCACAACATTCCCTCTCTCTTTCCAGGGTTCAGATCTCGAGCGTTCTTCAAGACACAAGCATCTCGGTGTAATACTGAATACAATGTAGTAAAGCCAATTGGCACGATCATATTGACAATTTAATTCAAAACACTCTTAAAAAAATATCTCTATTTAAAGGCCTGAAATTTATACTAAATAGAAAATGTTTGGAATTAATGTACAAAAGTTTTATTAGACCAAGTTTGGAATACGCCGACATTGTTTGGGATAACCTCGACCAAGTATCTATTAATAGACTCGAAAATTTACAGAAAGATGCCCTTAGAGTCATTACAGGTCTCACTTGTAGTGCCTCTCTGGACAAATTATATGCTGAATCAGGTTTTACCAAATTATCTAAACGGCGCGAAACCCATAGACTGTGTATGTTTTACAAAATCATAAATGGAATATCACCCCAATCTCTGTCCGAGCATCTTCCTCCTTTAACAGGTATGCGTAATCCATACAATGTTCGCAATGCCGAGTCCTACACACCTTACCAGTGTAGAACCGAACTATTTCGTCGGTCTTTTTTCCCCCAAACCCTGGGCGATTGGAATGCCCTCCCCACTTTTGTAAAAAATCAGCCATGTTTTTTATCTTTTAAGAAGCAGCTGAATTCATTAGACGATACCCCCACCCCACCCGCATGGTATTATGTTAGTCAACGTTTCACTAATATTATACTTTGTCGCCTGCGTAATCGCTGTAGTTCCCTAAATAAAGATCTTTTCGATAATTTCATCTCTACATCACCAGACTGCAAATGCGGTTACCACGAAGAGACTGTCGAGCATTTTTTCTTCAATTGCCCAAATTACTTTAACCAAAGAACAGTTCTAAAAACAGAACTAAGTAATATATACACTGTTTGGGTAGTTGTAGACATTAATCATCTATTACTAGGTGACCTTAGCAAAACAATTTTTCAAAACATTGAGATACAAAAAGCCTTAGCCAATTACATAGTTGCTTCAAATCGTTTTAAATTTTTTCTTCCAATCTGTATAAATCCGTTGACCCTTGTTCGATCTCTAAGATTAATACAATTTACAATCCCCACCTGTTAAGGTTCTAACCTGGGGAGACCTAAAGACTTCAGCTCCAACGATCTGCCGTCATAGATTTGAAAAACTAACCCAGTATTCACGTCATTAACAACTCTTATTTATGTAAATTTACGCATGTCTATATATATGTTCTGTTTTTACTACTTGCTTTTTCCTTCTATAAGATCTCTGTTTATTTTAATTGCAAAATAATTCCATCTATGTAAGGAGACGCACTTACAAGCTTCGGCTTATAGCGCTCCTATTAAAAATAAAATATATTTAAACAAGAATCGGCAGTAGCTCGGCATTTATCCTATACAGAGACGCTCGTAACGTTATTCTGACATTCTTTGTATGTCGTATGCTCTTTACAACTGCGTTGTTTCGTGCAGAACAAAATAACATTTTATAGCCTTCCAAAGAATTCTCTCCGACCATCGGGGATCTGTTTTCCAGCTTGGTGATATATCGTGTTAGCGTTCATATTTTTCATCACGCTTCTTCTCTCAATATCGTAAACACGCTAATCCTTTGAGAAAACAAATTAACGGACCATCTGGTAAAAAGTGTTACATGTATTTCTGGAAAATTCGTTTTTAGAAATTTCTTTTTCTGAAACTCTTTGAGGGTTATACTCGAATATCATTAATCATAAATAGGCCTATGCCCATCCATAAATACAGGTATAGTCATAACTTTATATAATATAACTTAAAAAAAATAATCAAAAGCTTTATTCATATAAGGGAGATTTTGTCTCTATAAGGGAATGTGATGGAGGCCTAATTTATCTAAAGGCTCTGATTGGTCCAATTGTTTTTCGTACCAAATAAGTGAAATAAGCATGATGTAAAACTGCAAACAACCTTTTTGGTGCCGAGTTTTGAATTATCAAGCGGCAAGACGGAAATTAGAAATGGCATACTCGAATAATGGGGAGGGGGATTTGAGAAATTGTGTATTCACTTATACAAATATGCTTGATATCTGGTTCATTCAGATTTTCAGCAACTCCACTGCCTTTGACAAGCCGTCTCGGTTATATAGTGATGAGTAAATCTGTTGGGGATTGTGTTAACATTTGATATTTTAGAGTTTCTCTAGACCAGTATTACTGAATAGGCAGAGTATATCTTCTTTATTAACATACTGTTCCTCTGAGAATATGGAACTAACGGACCCGTCAATCACTGGTAACTATTTTTGAAGATGATCACGCATCGCAGATCCTGTCTCTGTTTTCTCAGTTCCCAAATGGGGCATCCACCAGTACTATTTCTGAAGCCATTCTAACTTGATAACAGTGTTTTTTTCCTCAATAATTGATATGTTCCTTTTCACAGCAAGCTAGTCTATTGGTACGCGTGGTAATGTGGCTCCAAAGACATACGTTTCAGAAGAGACATTATCCAGTATTTTTCATTTGGTTTATTATTACATACAGTGGAGGAAAGCATCTGAAGATGTACTTATTTCCAAGCAATTAATATACTACAACTCCTCCCACCCCGTCATTCCTCTGTTAACTTGGGCACAGGCAGAATATTTTAGTTGTAACTTCATGCCTCAGATCTTTCCATTTTTACAACATGTGGTTTTAATAATAAAGTTTATGAATTGGATATATTGGTCGAGTTTTGTTTGGCACTCAACATTATTTCATGTATTTTGCGTTTTTCGCCGCTATCAATATTATTTCACTCACGCTTTGCCAGGTTAAGGGGAGACGAACGTCTGGTTCTGTAGAAAAAAGCAACCTTCGACGATTTCCTGGTAACTTTGCCGCATCAGGAGACCGAGTGAAAAACTCGCAGAAATGTTTCAATTTTTCATGGACTGATTGGGGTTCAACCCAGTGACCCATTGGTGAGCTACAGCTGATGTTAAAAGTTTAAAGGTTGTGGATACCGCAAATCAAGCTAACGTGCCGGATAAAGGCAAAACAGCATTTTCCGAGCTTTAAATGATATAAGGGAATTCAACAACAGTTGGTCTGGCAAAGCCACACTGGATATACTGGGGTACATGTATGTTATTTATACCATCCATGCAAGGTCCTCATTTAAACCAAATAGTTAATGCTGCCAGATTGAGAAGGTTTCTGTCTTATATCACCTCAGGACATTATCTCGAGAACTTGGAGTGAAGTTACACCATAAAGATCCACATTGATTTACCATAAACCAATGCTAATATAATTGGACTGAATTATGGAGTGAGATGTATTGTTAATCTGCCTTTGATACTATAAACGATTCACCGAAACAGACGTTTATTATAGTTGTTAAATGTACTCATAGACATTAAAACACACAAGCATAGGACACAAAATTCTAGTTGCGTTAAAGGAGGGTATGTCATTTATACCTTTATACGCCTGTAACCTTTAAGTTAAAATACACATTCACCGAAGGTGCCAGCTCGTTTGCAGTAATCAAGACAAATTCAATTGAGTTTTTTTGGGCTGAATAGGCCATTCAAAATAGAATGACATGTATTTATAAAAACAAGGAAAACGAAATTCAGCCCCCAAAGGATATTTACAAAAACGTATTAAAAACAATGGTTTATCTGGCTCGGATTTGTTAAAAAGTACTTGATTTAATGCAAAGGTGGGGAACAAAAGCTCCATAGGCTAGCACTGCTCAGCAGGGCCAGCCACCCCCACCCAAGGCACCGCAGGTGAATGCTTGCAAAGCTAATCCAGGTAGAATACAAAATCGATAGACCGGTTTATGTCGGTACTTGTAACGACTCAAAAAGTATAAAAACATAAAAGAAAATAATATCTAACTAAAACATTTCCAAAGGGTATAATATTAAATGACTAAAAAGTATTCAGACGCAGCCATGCTGACGACGAATATCCGCATAACAGAAATCAATAAAATCCATAGGGGTCAACGAAAAGAAAAAACTGGAACAGCCCTGCTGATTTCCATTTGCCCCTGTGCGTGATAAAGGATTCCTTCCAAAGCCATAGCCCACTCAAGCATAGCTGTAAAAGGTACATCATTTGATATCAGTACTTATTATACAACCAGTATTCACTAACCAATGAAAGACTAGCATTTGCACCACGTGTCGATCATATATCAGTCGATATTGGAGCCGAAATCGATATTGGATAGTGCTATTGGATTTTCATCCGGGTATCGGCAGAGAAAAGAGCGACTACGTCAGTTCGATGATGTGTAACGTTCGAATCTGACGTCACCGCGGAGTCGTCTGCTTCGCTCCTGTCGTTTTGTCAGAACCCTCATATCTCTGCTAGATGTTAGATGCTGCTGATATAGATAAATTTGTCGAGGGTCAAATACCAGAGTTAAACTTGAAATAATTGTTGTTGGCGTTTGATTGCATATGTATAATAAAAAGATTATTATATGACTTCGCATCCAATATGGATATTGATTGTACTCGTCACCGTTGGGTTCAGTCGATATTGGACTCGACGCCTTCGGCGTCTTGACCAATATCGACATTCAACCCAACGGCGACTCGTACAATAAATATCCTTCTCACACTACACCCCCCATAATTTCACTTCCAGGCAGTGTGTTATTTTTGTCATAATCAACTAGTGAAATTATGGCCCAACTTACTGCTGATTGGTTAACAAACATAATTTTCCAAGTTCAACTAATCAAAACACAAGCTTGCATTCTCAGCGTAGGGATAATACGTAGGCCTACGTTCGTTTTCCTTTTATGTAATAACTTGAAGACATCCTTGTTAGATTACAAGTGATTGGCAGTATAACTCACAACTATGCGAGTCGATAGCCAATCATGTTATGGTTTACATACAGTGGACTACATTTATGCAAAATACGATCACGTCATAGCTACTTCCATATAAGGAAAGCATTTGAATGTACCGTACATGACATACTTCTTGACATAAACAAACGACATCGTCTGCTTACTTCCGTTTTTCTAACAAATTAGGATTGAATACGAATATATCATAGCCGTATTTACTCCTAACTGTATTTACACTCTCTGTATCAATAATTAAACACGGGATAATTAAAACTTTCAATCAATCAATCAACCCAAACTGGCGTCTCGCAGATTTCTCAAAGAAGATGCATTGACCTAGTTATCGTAATTGTGTCGGTGTAGAGGTCACAGCAAAACCTGACTTCGTCATTGGATTGCAGACATTGAACTATTGATATGTTTATTTTTGTTTTATTCTAAGAAGTGCCATTCATTTGTAGGATAAATATTTTATCTCTTTATTCTTAAGAATTCGTGAGCAACAAAACTGTTTGATTTTAGAGACCTTTCTTGTGTAGCGTAATGAATACAGTCTCCATGTCAACGCGGTGAAGCGGTCTGACTTTATTAGAATGGCTTGATTGAACGATGTGATGTAGAGCTGCATTTCAGAATAAAATGCAGTATTTTTGTGTATTGTGAGAAAAAGATTAACCAACTCGAGTCCGTTTGTTACGAAGAATATCACTGTCATCTATTAATTTCCAAAGTCAATAAACTCGAGTGATATTCATCGTAACAAACGGGCTCTCGTCAGTTAACCTCTATATATTGGATGCGAAGTCATATAATAACCTCATAATATTTATCAGTACATATTTAACATCATACAATAACCCAGCCCTGCTGTAGGCCTACTGGGGACGTTTTAGGATCAACGGACAACACCACTCATACCCCTGGCAGCCTTGCTGAACCGGAGGCAACGATTATCTGAAACACATGAAAAATAAAAGTCAGCTGGCATATTAAGGACATAAGAAAAGCACTGATTTCAACTTACTACCATTGCTATTTAGTTTAAGGTGGTTAAAGCGAATGTCGTCAAGCTGCATCTATAATATTTAAATGACCATGTTAAAATGATTTACACGAATATACTGACGAAAAGCGTTAGACTTTCACCGTCCTAGGCGTTTTATTACATCATCAGATACGCCCTGTGATGCCAACATGCTTGCTTTACCTATACGAAAACTATGAGTTTTATATAAGTTATTATCCAGACCAAGGAATTTCACAGCAGATTGTAAAATCCGAGTACATCTGGAACTGGATACAGGTGTCCCGTCGCCGAGACAAAAAAGTGGCCCGCTGTTGTAACGCTGCGACGATACCCTTAAAGGCACACTTGCCGCCGTAGCCTGTTTAAATTTGCGAAGAAAACCAATTTACATGAGCTTACTACGACTAATACCACTAAACTTAAACATAGGACACATAAAACATGTCTAGTTAGCTTTAGACTGTAAAAATGGGGTGAAAAACAAACGAAGAATCGAAGCCTGATTACAACAACAACGATCAGTGTCGGTCAACTTTCGTGTTGGATAACCCTCCTTTCAGGCCTTTGTATCTGTGGTTTACACTCAAACAATTATCCGCAGGCTTTTCCAGTCGCTGTTAACCGATCGTCAGTCTGTATTTCTCAGATAAATAGGCCTACGTAAAATTACACTGTGCCGTTAGTTCACTCACTCGACTGAAACCTAAAATCGCCAATAGGGGGCAGATCGGTTTGTTTACGTTCCGGGTACGTAACAATTCAAATTTTCAAATTCAAATTAAAAATACAAAGTGACGTCCAAACTTTTAAATTTTGGTAAAAATAGAAAGTTCCTAACTTATATTGTCTGGGAAAAATACAGAATACGGTCTTTCTTTTTTAATGTAAACAATATTCCTGATTTTCGCGGCAAGTGTGCCTTTAAATAAGTTTTCAGTGCCACTACAGGACAATATTTAGAGCTAGGTTGACAGGCTAAGTACAATGCTACGGGCTTCAAGGAAGTATGATGTTTGAACTGAAGCATAGTAAGCTCCATCCTTGTATTAGAAATGAAAGATATACCCACCCTTTTTAACGTATGCAAGGGTTTAATACTGGAATACGTCAACGCACTTACACGAAGCATTGCGTGAAAAGCAAGAAGAAATATTGCCTTATAAAGTTGTTGAGAGAATAAATCAGAAACTGTATAAACTAAGGCGTCCACCAAATCATGAAGCATGTGCAACGAAATAGGACGACGGGTATCCGGTTTTTGGGTTGTTTTACTCATGCCTGCAAAGGTTTTTTGAACTATAAAACTACGACCCGGATCGGAGAACCCTGCTAGTTTGTGAATAAACCCAAGTGCCGACACAAATGTCAATGCTGTTGTCGCAGCATGCTCTTCTAAGTGCAAATATGCTACAAAACGCACTAAATTTAAAGGAGGTATTGGAAAAATAGATGTGTGATAAATAGGGTTTACAGACAGAAACTGTGAGTATAATAGCCAAGCTCTGCGATAAGTGGCCTTTGAAGACTTGGATAAAGATGAACCAAGAAGATATTGGGACACAGATGCTTTAAAGTGGCATGAGCTGCCAAAATTCACACTTTTTTCATAATTTCTGATCGTCACGATAGTAAGAGGCTTTGAGGGCCATCAACAAACTAAATGATTGGCGTTGGAATGAGGAAAATCCATACAGTATGTGGCCTATACGAACCGAAAACGTGTTCGAAATGTAAACAAAATTAAAATAACCGGGGCGACCATTCATTCATTCTAAGCCAAAGTTAGTTCAAAACAGTACTTTATCGTAAATTGTCGAGACTAGAAGCACTAAAAAGGTTCTGAATTATACGTCTTGAGAAAAATAGCCAATCATTTCAACATTCTGTTTCAACGTCAAAATATCAACATTTTGGCAGCTCATGCCACTTTAACAGCATGGACGTCGGCAGGATGGTGCAAGCTGTTGTTTTCAACCAGGGAGCCACCAACACTGCTTCCTGTAATTTTAAGCGAGATAGCATATCAGCAATCATGTTATGTTTCCCGGGGATATGTTCAGCCCGAAAAAGTATGTTTTTACACAAGCATAGCGTCACCATACGCCTCACTAATTTAATTATCGTAGAATCCTTAGAGGACATTCTATTTGTTATTTCGACCACTGCCTGGTTGTCACACAGGAATAATACTTTGTGGTTGGATAACTTGCTACCCCAGAGTTCCAGGGCTATCACTATTGGGAACATTTCTTTGACAGTAATATGGACCATCTCCAAGTGGGGCGGCTATGCCACCGCAAACCATTCCGAACCAAACACAGCTGCCATACCAGAGATCCCAGCGGCGTCAGACCACAACTTTATAGCTTCAGAGGAGACCCATTGGTCATGCAGAAAAAGAGATTTACCGTTAAAACTACGAATAAAAGAGAGCCATGTACGAACGTCAGACCTTGCTTCCTTATTTATTCGAATACGATGATGGGCTTTTTTCACCCCTATCGTTAGATTAATAAGGCGCCGTAGAAAAGCGCGTCCAGGTAGAATCACCGAACAAGCAAAATTTAAGGAGCCTATTAAAGACTGGAGTTCTACCAGTGCGGCTTTCTTTCTCCTTACAGACGAGTCTAGTAGACAGAACAGTTTCGACAATTTTTCCACAGGAAGTCTAGCGTTTTGGTATCCAGCTCAATGCCGTAAATGACTATGAATGTCGTAGGAGCACACGTTTTTTCATTGTTTATAGGAATACCAATTCTGTTACACAAATTTTAAAAAATGGCCAAAAGTTCTAAGCATAATGGAGAACCCGGTTGACCAATAAAAAAGAAATCATCTAAAATGTGGGACATACCAGGACTGCTGTATCTATTAGTCACGGTCCAAACAAGAGCCCGACTAAGACAATCAGAAATACGACATGAAGAAGAGCAACCCATAGGAAGACATCGGTCATAATAAAACTGATTTCCCCAAATGAATCCTAAGGTGATAATCAGCGGGGTGAATAGGTATAATACGAAATACATCCTCGATGTCCGTCTTGGCCACAAGGCAACGTGGACCCATTATTTGTACCAAAGATATGACTTTGTCAACTGTGTCATACACAACAGATGCATTCTCTTTAGTAATGGTGGAATTTGCCGAATTTCCACTAGGGTAAGACAAATCATAAATCAACCTAAACGAGCCAGTTTCTTTTTTTGGAACTAGTCCCAGAGGGGAGCACACACAGTTTTGGAAGGAAGGGAAATCAAAAGGACCGGCAATTCGATTTTTTGGTAGTTCCTTTTGAATCTTCGCAGTTACCGCGCTTGGATTTTGAGTAACAGATTTGTGATTACTCGATGCTAGCCTATGTGCTACATCAGAACAACCGATTCTAAAACCATTCGTGAAACCTTCAACCAAATACGATCTGCCTTCATAACCCAGTAAGAGTTTATCTAATTCATTTGGATCCACTGGACTTGGAAGTCGAGTCGGCGCTGGATCTGTTAAAGGGCTTGTTTTGGGGGCAGAATACACTGCCGTGAGGTATGCCACATTTTGTACATTCGTGCTTGTATTTACAGGAGGCCCTGTTAAAACATGAATTTTCTTGAGTAAATTTAAAACAATATCCCGTGCGAAGGAAATTTCTATTTTTTACTTTATCTGCTTTCCAGGGAGCATTATTATGGATATTACCATTACGTCTAGCCACTGCACGCATCCAAATTTCAGGATGCGGCGTATCCCATGGAAGTGAGTGGTTTACCTCTTTTAACAGTCTAAATTGTTCAGCATAAAACTTCCAGGTTGCATTACCATATTGAGAACCCAGCTCTTTTACAAGCATGCCATATTTCAATAATGCACGCATTTCATTTGGATAGTGCAGAACGTAGATCGAAATGAAAATAGTAAATGCACGATACCAGTCTTCAAAAATATTGATGGAGCGAGAACGAGATCCATTTGTAAACGATACACTTGGTTTCCCTTCATTATGATTAATGGTCAGTGAGAAATTTGAGTCGCCAGGGGATTTTAGTAAATTAGTAAAATCAATGTATTTATGATCCGAAATTTTTTGTTTCAAAGATTGACATACGTGGCCATCGAGTGGAACACTTAAGGTTGACTGGATTGGTGGATTACGAAACGAATTAAAGTTGTCCGTACCTGTATTTCCCCCATTTAAAAGCGACTGTAGACTATTTGACACGAGGGTACCGAAGTCATTCTCAGGTGTGAGCGTGGTTGTTGGAGGTTCTACAAATGACGGGTAAGGGGGAACTGGGTGGGTTTGTGAAATATGTGGTTGTAGGTTTGATGGGGTAGGATCAATTGTGGGTTTTTTTACGGTTACTAGACCGCCTTCCTTAAGTAAGTTGACTGTAACTACCGCAATCTCCTTGATTTGCTCAGGAGTGAGCGCAATAGAGACAGGGGGTTGGGTAGGGGAGCTAGTCGGGGATAGGCTCGTCCTGGCCGATACACAACGCCTTCTGGGTCTCTGAATGGGGACCTCCCGTGCAGAGGGGTTTATCTGAGAATTACTGCCCGACGTTGCTTTGGCTGATGCACTTCGAGTTTTTGGCTTCGCCGCAGCTACCACATCTTCCGCGGCTCTACGTTTCGCTGGCATAGTCTGGAAACAATTAAAATCACGACAGCAGCAGTATTATGTTTAAAATAACAAAAGTTTAAAACGTGCTATATGTATGAACATACAGATGTCGATTCATTGCACAGCTCCAAGTATTATTATTATTATTATTATTATTATTTTTTTCAAACCTGAGAGGAAACCCCATCAGGAATAACGGATACACATCACCAAAGGCAACACTGGTAGCAAAGTTGTTTCATTATTGTAAGTACAGAATGGACTTAACGCACACATGTGTTAACACAATGCTTACAGCAAATACAACAATAATGCTCTTGTATTACAGCAAGATTTAAGGTCTCATAATGGCCACATTGAACTATAAGACCAAGATACATTCTGGCGAATGAACCAAACACTTGCTGCTTATTCGAGAAGAAGCGTTGTCCAGGCGCCGAACAAAGTTGGTGAAGAAAAGAGTAATAACTGGCAGCAATGGAGACAAAACGAAGTAGCGAGTACTTCGAATCAAACATTCCATTAGTAAGCACACCAGACTCGTATCCATTTTAATTGTTCGTGATTTAAACATCAAGCTTGAATAACAAACTGGTCATATATCATCAAACAGTATAAACGTTTATGTAATACAGTCCATAAAATTATCTTAAAATGCTTGAAAAAAATGAAATATCAATGCATGAATAGTCAAACCCCTCAATGGTTCCAGGTAGGCAACCCACTGGATTCAATATACCGAAAGCCCAGGACATTACTTACAGCTATGAACAATTGCACCACGCAAGCGTTTGGCTAACTTGCGTTGTCCCACATCATTTAAAGGCACACTTGCCGCCGTAGCCTGTTTAAATTTGCTAAGAAAACCAATTTACATGAGCTTACTACGACTAATACCACTAAACTTAAACATAGGACACATAAAACATGTCTAGTTAGCTTTAGACTGTAAAAATGGGGTGAAAAACAAACGAAGAATCGAAGCCTGATTACAACAACAACGATCAGTGTCGGTCAACTTTCGTGTTGGATTACCCGCCTTTCAGGCTTTTGTATCTGTGGTTTACACTCAAACAATTACCAGCAGGCTTTTCCAGTCGCTGTTAACCGATCGCCAGTCTGTATTTCTCAGATAAATAGGCCTACGCAAAATTACACTGTGCCGTTAGTTCACTCACTCGACTGAAACATAAAATCGTCAATAGGGGGCAGATCGGTTTGTTGACGTTCCGGGTACGTAACAATTCAAATTTTCAAATTGAAATTAAAAATACAAAGTGACGTCCAAACTTTTAAATTTTGGTAAAAATAGAAAGTTCCTAACTTATATTGTCTGTGAAAAATACAGAATACGGTCTTTCTTTTTTAATGTAAACAATATTCCTGATTTTCGCGGCAAGTGTGCCTTTAAGTGACTTCCATCTACATGCAGATGCGACTGGTCAGCCCACATTCCCCTATGTTTTAAGAAGGATATACCCATGTTTCCTCCTTGACAGTTTGACAAGCTATTGTTCAGAATTATATTCGTCTCATTTATCTTGTCGTTCAAATTAGGTAAATGTTGACGTGCACGTGTTAGGAGCTGACCAATAATGACTATATTCACGCCATACCCGTGCACGAGAAAGTTAGCAAAGGAGATCAAATCGCGTGCGCATGTTTGGGGGGATAATAACGGGCTGCACAGGTCGTTCTCGCCTAACTGTAGAATAATTACAGACGGACGTAACAGAAGCAGAGGTTTTAATTTTGGTATCCATTTTTTACCGTTGCTCCACCGAAACCCATAAATTCCACGTGGTAATGGTCGGGGTCGAGGTTTAAATTCGACCAGACCGGTGAAAACTTTATGTGGGATTCTATGTGATGTACAAAGCTATGCCCCAGAACAACTATGTCACGACGCTCCATAGCTGAATGAGGGAAATCAAATGGATTTTTACCTTGGCTACTCTGTCTGAATCGTCCGAAACTACTCTCTTCAGATAGTTGCAGAAAGTGTGGCTTGTGGAGAGGTCCGGCAGGATAACAGTCATATGGAGAAACAAGACTATCTTCTGATTGGCTGCTGATCCTCAACAAGTGTCCTCCATTGGTTCAAATATTATAAACAAGCGAATGTCCAAAAATACCCCAATTATGAAAGTAGCTAATGGCCCAGTCACAATGTCGGCGATCTGTCGGGGATTAGTTTTGGCCGGGGGTCGTCGTAGAAAATAAAGAATCCTTGAACAATCCTATCAATAATCCTAATAAAAGTGGAGCAGTCACATTGTCTGAGATTTTTCCAAGGATTTTGACCCAGTTTTGTCGAAAAATCGTGGGATTAGCCTCCATTCGCCTCCGATTGCGGAGGCGATCGGAGACGATATCTGCGAGGGTCTTTTCTTTTAATGCACCCTGGGTATATGTGAGGAAAAAGGAGTGTTTTCTGACCTCGCATCTGTATTTATTCCTTTACACTTTAGGGTGGTATCCCTCATCTGGTTGTACATAGAACAGTCACTTCAACGATTAATCGGAGGGCATCGTAGGTCATCGGAGATTGTGTCTTGGATGGCCAAAATGGGTGAAAAATCTTGCGAGCAATCTTAAAATTTTAAGTTCAAAGTTGGGGACCGCGACGGCTGTGGCGATGCCTAAAAAACCTGCGACAAGCCGCAGGCGTCAGGAGAGCGCCTCCGACGGATGAAAAATCGTGAGACCTGTCTCAAGATTTTGTTAAAATTTCCCGGGTTTTACCCATCGCCGACGCATCGCAACTGATTTGTGACTGGGGCATACGTCACACAATTAAATGCATTTAATTTCACATGTATTCCCAACTGATCGTAATGTTTGGGAACGACAGATTTAATGCTCTCCACATCTGAAAAGGACACATTTGCTCCACAGAAGTTGCAAGGTATCCATAGCCATAAAGAGACGCTGGTGACGTTATTCTGACATTATCTGTATGTCGTATGCGCTTTACAACTGCGTTGTTTCGTGCAGAACAAAATAACATTTTATAGCCTTCCAAAGAATTCTCTCCGACCATCGGGGATCTGTTTTCCAGCGTGGAGATATATCGTGCTAACGTTCATTTTTTTCATCACGCTTCTTCTCTCAATATCGTAAACACGCTAATCCTTTGAGAAAAAAAAACTAACGGACACTCTGGTAAAAAGTGTTACATGTGTTCGAGTGGTACACTGTAGGATATTTTCCGGATTTTTTTTTTTAGAAATGTACTTTTCTGAAACTCTTTAAGAGTTATACCAAAATAAAGAACTTATGATATGAAGTACTTAAGATGATAACAAGTGGAATGGTACGGTTATTTCGTCAGTATGGGTGTATGATCATTATTTTCTCCCAAGAAAGCAGTTTAATATAGCTACAAAGTTAGTTGAACAATACTTGGGGTATATCGGAATATTTTGCTTTGAAGCTGTATCCCAGCCAAGGCCAATCTCACAGTCAGGTGGATATTGACTCATTCATTGATTTTTGTTTTGTACTACACATAGGATTACTTCAGTTGCACCGTGACAATAATTGTAGGAAAGCTATAAATGCTCAACCTTCTCACTTATGATGACACTTAACATGAATTCAAGTCTCGTTCGCATTTATCATTTTGACCATGCCGTCCAGGTTCAATCCAAAGGGTAAATCGGTATACACTATGGGGAATAGTTCGCGAGAAAAAACTCACAATAAACTAGGATAGCAACAGATGTATGTTAGTCTGTGTATATTTGGATGTGCTATCAACTAAAAGTACATCTCGAGAGTTCAGATTGGCGCATTGCTGAAGAACTTTGCACACGAGTTTAACCTGTTGGCAGCTTGAGCCCTGCCAAACAAAAACGTGAAATTTGGATCTTATCTTTTCTAGGTCAAAGCGGAGAAATTTCGTTCAACGTAACTAGTTATAAGACGGGTTTTCTTCCGAAATTCAGCGATTGCTAAGCTTAAATGAGGATTTTGAGAGACTCGTAATCAATGGAAAAAAGAAAATCACATGCAATTATACTAACTAAAAGCCTAATATATAGAGAATTACTTGCAGCTGGCCAAATACTGATATCGGCGATTGCGCTGACAGATCCTACCGGAAGTAACTGCCATACATTTAGTGTTTATAAATATTAGAAAATAGATTTTGGAGTTTAGTTTCTGCATTTTACGAAACTGTCAATTTTCAAGAAGGCTTAAATATCGAGAATTTAGGTCTTCGGTGTGATAAATTCGTTACAGAGTTTGTTTGAGGATGGCTACGGAAATATTTGGTCTCAGTCAGCAGTATATCCCGTTTACTGACCTCATATATTTCGGCATCCCCATTAGAACATACAATAATGCTAGTAATAGGGTAATCGACCAATCCAAATTCAGCATTTGCCAACAAACTTGGTAGAAGGATAATACAGGTATTTATCCGATTTAAAATGAATAGTTTAGCTCAAATACAGCCGGAATATTGACGTTGGGCTGCTATGAGAAAACTTATAGTATTTGGATAGGGAGATCTTACTACAGCGAAATTCTGTTATTTAGCAATTTACATGTAGTTATTCAAATAGTGTGCTTTAGTAAAGGTTGAACTGTAAATGTCCAGAAGATATTTTATATCAAAAACAAAAAAGAATATTTTGTTTGCCAGCATAAATAGATTCAATCCCATACCCGAATATCATTAACCATAAATAGGCCTATGCCCATTCATAAATGCAGGTATAGTCATAACTTTATTTAGTATAAATATAAAAGGGAGATTTTGTCTCTATAAGGAAATGTGATGGAGGCATATTTTATCTAAAGGCTCTGATTTGTCCAATTGTTTTTTCGTACCATATAAGTGAAATAAGCATGATGTAAAACTGCACACAACCTTTTTGTGGCGAGTTTTGAATTATCAAGCGACAAGACGGAAATTAGAAATGGCATACTCGAATAATGGAGGGGGGGGGGGTTGAGAAATTATGTATTCACTTATACAAACATGCTTGATATCTGGTTCATTCAGATTTTCAGCAACTCCAGTACTTTTGACAAGCCGTCTCAGTTATATAGTGATGAGTAAATCTGTTGGGGATTGTGCTAACATTTGATATTTTAGAGTTTCTCTAGACCAGTATCACTGAATAGGCAGAGTATACCTTCTGTATTAACAAACTGCTCCTCTGAGAATTTGGAACTAACGGGCCGTCAATCACTGGTAACTGTTTTTGAAGGGGATCACGCATCACATAACCTGTCTCTGTTCTTTCAGTTCCCAAATGGGGTATGCACCAGTACTATTTCTGAAACCATTTTAACTTGATAACAGTGTTCTGTCCCTCCATAATTGATACTGTATGTTCCTTTTCACAGCAAGCTAGTCTATTGATACGTTTGGCACAACTAGAGGTGGCTCCAAAGACAGACATAAGTTTCAGAAGTGACATTATCCAGCAAAGTATTAAATTTTTCAATTTGGTTTATACATACAGTGGAAGAAAGCATCTGAGGATGTACTGATTTCCAAGCCATTAAAATACTACGATTCCTCCCACCACGCCATCCCTCGGTAACTTGGGCACAGACAGAATATTTTAGTTGTAACTTCATGCCTTACGAATATTTGTGAATTGGATTAATGGGTCAAGTTTTGTTTGGCACTCAACATTATTTCACATATTCGGCATCTGAAGATTAATTAGCGCGGCAATCAAGATTATTTCACTTGTATATATTGCGGCGTTGCCAGATTTAGGGGAGAAGAAAGTCTGACTGAAGAAAAGCCTTATCTTTAACGATTGCTGGCAAATGTGCTGCATCGGGCGACATAGTGAAAAACTCGCAGAAATGTTTCAATTTTTCTTGAACTGATTGGGGTTCAAACCAGCGACCCATCGTCGAGAACCTTGTGTCCGACTAAAGCTACAGCTGGTGATAAGAGTTTAAAGGTTGTGGATACCACAAATCCAGCTAACGTACGGGATAAAGGCAACGCAACATTTTCCGAGCTTTAAAACGATAAGAGGATTCACAACAGTTGGTCTGGCAAAGCCATGCAATCACACTACTGGGGTACATGTATGTTATTTATACCATCCATGCAAGGTCCTCATTTAAATCAAAGAGTTAATGCAGCCAGATTGAGAAGTTTCTGTCTTTTATCCCCTTACAGTTGTTCTATGTACTAATAGACACTAAACACACGAGCACACGGATTATCTTCTTGACTAATAATTTAGACCTTTATACCCAGTCATATGCTGTTGTATTAAATCAAACTGGACAGGAGTAATTTCTGTCTAAAATACTTTGTGCGGTTTGATTGTACGGATCTTCAGCTATGGCAAGATGTCTGGTAAGCTGAAATTGAACTAAATATGATAATAGGAAAAGAAAGGGAAAATATACTTAGCGCCATTAAAAACGCACGGTTGAATTTTATGTTTCTACCCCAGTAAGGCTATTGGCCATTTACGTTTTCTTGTTTATTGTTAGTTCGAGTTGAGTTGCAATAACTGGATAACCTGTGGTGTTCCCGACGCGCCTGTCGTGAACATTACGCAACATTTTCTAATAACGCCCATTGAGTGTTTCACCGTCACTGAGAACACCTTTCAGGGCTCATTGGTCGTGGTTTCAACACTTTACACGAAGCGCAGCATAAAGGCTAAGAAAAATACCAGAAAACGTTACCATGCCCCGACTTACGACACAACAAAGGGAACGTGCCATTGCCATGTTACAGACGGGTCTCAGTTGTGCCGCCGTAGGACATCACATGCAGTGTCATCCCTCCACAATTGGCCGCCTCAGAATCAGGGAACATGAAACTGGCAATGTTGTCGACCAACCACGCCCTGGTCAGCCAAGAGTCACTACAGCCACCAGGATCGGTACATCAGTTTGTTGCACACACGTGACCGATTACGCACCGCGACACAGACTGCTCGTGAGACAATAGGAATTGGAAGGCCCAGGGTAAGCCTCAGCACCATCCGACGCCGTCTCCAACAGATACAGATGCATGCACGCATCCCCTACCGAGGGCCAATATTGACACCCGCCGCTCGCCAAAACCGTTTACGATGGGCTCGAAATCATCAGAGCCCACACTCTGCAAGGTTGACACAATACTTCTTGCAACAGAATAATGTGAACATCATGGAATGGCCAGCTTACTCCCCTGGGTCCACTTTTACGAAGCCCCCTTAAGCTAAGGACACCTTAATTTTCCCCTTAGGAAGAACTTAAGACGTTCATGCTATTTTACGAAACCCCCTTAGCTTACGATCACCTTAACTTTAAGAGAATTTTTAAGGGTGCCTCAAAGGCACACTTAACGTCTCCTTAAGTCATTTTTTAGCTTATAAACATAAGCACAATTGTTATTTTTGGGATGAAACAGCGAGGATACTTTTGAAATCGTATGAAGAAGCTCTTCTGATTTAATACGACATTCAAAATTCAATGACAGTGCATTTTACTATTTGACGATATTTGCGCTCATGAGTTACTCCCCTTTGTGGAGTTCTTATGCAATGTACTAAAATCACAACAGGGTTTATCGGATGAAAGTTTGTTGCTGTCCTATCCTTCAAACAGTGTTCGTTGAGAAAATAACTAAAAGAAAGGTTTGTTCCAAGACTTAAAATCTAAAAAAAAACTTGTGATCTGCTAGGAAACATCGGTATCTAAGGAGTTTCCCTCCTCCACTTGAGGAGAGTTCCCTCTTAAGTTATCGCTAAGGTGAAAATCTTAAGATGGGGTTAAGAGGGTTTCGTAAAAGTGGCGTAGGTCCATCTTAAAATTTCCCTTAAGGTTTATCCTTAGCCACTAAGATCACCTTAACTAAGGAGACTTCGTAAAACTGGGCCCAGATCTATCGCCCATAGCGCACTCGTGGGATCAGCTTAAGGTAACCAATTTGTAACATAAGTCAAGAGATAATTATAATGTCAAGTAACATTTTACTGGTGAAAAGCAATTTCATCTTCTTGTGAGGACTTTTATGAGAAGAAAAATCAGTAACAGTAACACAATTTGCTTACGTTTGCTTAATCAATAACTCTTATACTATAACTGTCCATGCATGATGCATTTCATTTAATTACATTGAAGTACTTGATCCAGTTGACACCAATAATATTATATCTGTCACCTGTTTGGAAGTTTGTCAATTAAACTATAATGTACGAATCGGCCTCCATATTAAATGCACTTGACATTTGCCATGTAACTTGTTGTTGATGAATAGCCCTGCCACTCAGACAGTGAGGTACATAATGTGGTATTCAAGAACAGAATATGTACGAGTTGTCTATTAGGAGCGTGCATGCGTGCTTTAACGTGTCCACACTATAAAAACAAAGGCCAACAAGTCACAACTTCCTGTGAAAATGTTCCGCTGTGTTGCCTGATGTTGTGACAAACTTTTTGAAGAATTTGCGGGAAATTTAGTTTGTTTTCCCTCCAATCGAAAAAAAATGAAGGTCAGTCAAAAGAGACTCGTAAGAGGACTTTCGGCAGCAATAATTGCTCTGGCAGCCAGTCGGCGTCAACGACGCCAAAGACAACGAAAACGTCGTGTTTGGATAAAGGAGTGGATAACAAAACGAGAGCGCTATGGGGCCTACCATTGCCTCCTAAATGAATTAGGTAGTGGCGATAGGCAAGGATACCGCAATTTCCTTAGAATGGATCAGGCCGCCTTTTCAGAACTCCTTGAAAAGGTAGAGCCGTTAATTAGGAAACAAGACACGCACTTACGACCGTCAATACCACCTGGGGAAAGACTGGCGATCACGCTGAGATATCTCGCTACAGGTAAACATAAATTTATACTCGTCGTAGAATGCTACATGCTTTTGTATGATGGCCGAGAAGGGACATCCCGTTTTACTTTCAAATCTTCCTTCAATCTTAGTCACAAACACGATAAAAATGCGATGGTTAATATTTACCATATAAACGCATTTCCATAGTGTTTCTGAGATCAAAATGTAGGCGGTTTAGTAAGTAAAACGCAATGAGAAGTATTTTTCATCGTGTTTTACATAGGAAGTGAGCCAATTTCATAAAGTATAACACAAAAATAAATCTTGCTATATTTTTCATCGCGTCTTAGATATCGATTTAGCCTGGTTAAGTATCTATAACGCGATGGGTCCCTTCTCGGCCATCATACTTTTGACTTTGTGGGTTTATTTGTTTATTTATTTAGACCGTGAGCATACAGCTCATTGGTACAAAAAGAAACATAAAATATATATGTAACAGTTACTATCGGCAGCATTGAAATATTACCGTTTTTGAGTATCGCGGACACTGTATGTGTGCATCATTAGTAAATTGGTAATTAAGCCTACACGGCTTGATTTATCGAATGATTAACTAACGGATGCATTTAGTGAGTGAGTGACAATATTCATATCATGTGACGGTGATGTATTTATGTTACAAGACGGATTTCCATCGCTTCCTCACCCAGGTGCCCAGTAGACCTGAAAATGGCTTTCATACGCGATGATTGCAGATTGCAGAATTTCCCACCTATTCTTCAAGACATACAAACACTCTGTATATCTGTTCATTTAACGTAAATAGTTATTTGCTTGGGTTTTAACTCTGTACTTTTTCACGTACATTTATCTGATCATGACAGCGCAAGGTTTATTTGCCTAACTTGCAATATATTTACCGCCGTCGTCTCAGTGACACTTTGACAGAAAGCATGTACAAATTGCACCAAGACACAGACAGAAAATGCTTTAATACAGGTCTCGCTTTGATTTGACATTTTAGGTGATTCCTACTCAAGCCTTCAGTATCTGTACTGGGTTTCGAAGCAGGCGATATCTGAGATAGTGCCAGAGGTGTGTGAGGCAATTTATTGTGCTCTCAAAGAAGACTATTTAAAGGTAAAAACAAAGATGTGTGAAACAAAATATATACAATGGTAATCTAAATCTGACAAGTTTGCATTGAAATATTGCTGAGTGCAGCGTAACACATCAATCAATCAGTCTATCGGCATTTTGCTCAAAGGCTGCATACAAGAGTTAAGCAGTAGTTCCTTAAAAAGTAAATCCTTAAATTTTACTATTAAAGAAGAGGAGAATATAAAAATCAAGTTATGCTCAATTGAAAAACAAGAGTAAAACATTTTTCAATAAGTTGCTCATTATTTTTTGCAATTGTTAACACAAAGCCATTTAAACATAAATAGCGTATGGTGGTCTTTTGTGACCACTTTTAGGTACTTTGGATACAATTTGTTACACAATTTTCGATAAAAATGACTCACAAGCTGGCACGTATATACGTCGATATGAGCTTTTAACTGGTATGTCATGTTGTACCGAACGCTACATGCACTTGATAGTACAACATCTTTTAAAGTATGGTGAAGCTGTTCTGTGAGGAGTTTGAAGCAGCAGAAAATTCACTTATAGTTGGTGAGGAGGGTGAGGCAGAAACAGCCTGGGCTGAGATTGTCTGCTGTGCTGAATGCTCTCTTTGAGGTGTTTGTGGCAGTGATAAATTTGTTACTTGGGAGAAACTCGGGGAGGGGACCAATGTATTGTCAAATGGATGAAGGATTCTCGGTGCTGAACCTGCCATTGAAAACGAGGGTAGTGTAGTAACAGGTGGAAATGAAGGTAGTGTAGGAACATGTGGAAATGAAGGTAGTGTAGGAACATGTGGAAATGAAGGTAGTGTAGGAGCATGTGAGAAAGCATGAAGCTGTGTCTCAAATAGGGCAGCGTGCATGTGTTTTAGCTGGACACATCATAATTTTTCTGGTACATGTGATCTTTATACACTATAAAGTATAAATTATAATAGTTAATACAGCTGTCTGAATACTTACGAGTAACATCTCTATCAAAAACGGCTGCTATCTTCAATAAGGAGGTTTTCCTTTTGTCACGGTCTTTGTATTCCTTTATAGTTGTGTTGTATAGGCATGGGTACTTCTCGTACTCTTCAATTAACCGTTCTATTTCCTCGTGGGTCCATTCCACATTCAACTTTGGTGCTGCCATTTTGTTTGTCAGATCACGTGACTGTTTAAATCACCTGATTTATATCTGATTTGTGATTGGCTACGATAACCAACATCGTCCAACAAATGTTGTCAAGAATGTGCATGTACAAACATGGACCAAAGCTGTTGTCGAATGTTGTCGTCTGTTGGGCAATGTTGGGTGGCCCGTCCACACTAGCAAACATGACGCAACTTGTTGGGCAAACACGAAGTTGTTCAATGTTGGTTCTGAAATGTTGGTCGATGTTGCATAGTGTGGACGGGGCTTTACCCTACATGCCGCAACATGAAACAACTTGAAGTTGTCTCTTGTTGGCCAACAGAATGTTGGGTGATGTTGGATAGTGTGGACGGGGCTTTAAGGATGCCGTTGTTTAACGTCAACCCAGGCCACGCAACCGACGCGAATTGATCCAGGAAGTGCAGGAAGAGTGGGACCGGATCCCACAGCACAGAATAGCCACACTCATCAGGTCCTTGTGTCGCAGATGTACTGCTTGCGTTGATGCCCGAGGTGGACATACCCATTATTGAATAATGACACCTTCAATTTCTGTATCAACGATTTGTTTGCAAGGAATACAAGTCTCCAGGGTTTCATATATTGTCAACTCTTTGTCTCATTGTGACCAATGCCTTGTTCTTCAATTTAAGAGTACTTACAATATTTTACACTTTACATTTCTCAAAATATTTTACATTCTTTGGGTCGTGCGTTTTTAATGGCGCTAAGTATATATGCTATTTGGTGTTACCGATATTTTACATATCAACGTCAATCCTTTAGTTTTTCAATATGTTTCAAACGCTCAGCTTTTCTTGAAAATCAGGACTTATGGGGGAAAATCCGAATTTTAACAGCTCATGACACCAAAGAATTAACAAAACCCATCTATTTCATTTAATGTTCAGATAATGAAGTTGTTTTAGCCTATCACATTTTACAGTTAACGTCGTATTCCATCTGTGTCAAAAGCATTGGGTTGCATTGCCTCAAAAGAACCCTCCCTTCATCAATATAACAATTCGACTGTTAATGTGCTGTCGGGTATGCTCCATGTTGGGAGTTTCACTATCACGATGGATATGGCGTCAAAATACCTGAGTGGTGGGTTTGCGCATTCTATTGATTTCATTTCATTTTATTCACTAGATGTTACAGATAGAATGGGCTAAAACATAAAAAAAAAAATGCAAATATATATACAGACACAATGCCGGCTCTAGTATCTTAAATAAATAAAAACATAAAAAAACAAATACACACTAAATGAATACAAAACAAGAGAAATTCTGGATAACATCAAAATTACAAAATCAGGAATAAGTATAAAGGTGTGAATAAACTTGTGGACTATTTGAATAATTTGATAGGTGGGAGAAGTTTGCTTTGTAGAAAAAGTGGAGAGGTACTTTCGTATTTGGTTTTGGTATAGTGCATGATTCGGATGGCTCGTGTTAGTGGGGATAATTGATGGTTGCCAGCGAAGAAAAGACACAAATAAACTTTAATTAATACATCCGTATCAATGAAAACATATCCTACTCGGAAGAACAGAGGATGTGTGCTGTTAAGGTCCTATCAGGTGTATTTGATGTTGGGAGAGTCACTCTAGGGATGAATGTGGTGCTAAAACAGCTTGG